>OX387377.1:30750749-31347771 GCA_947563715.1 Lycia hirtaria | reverse complement strand
AAAATGCCACACATAAGTCATGTAACCCACTAACCACGGTCAAAATATGTTGTCTTTGACGTTCTGCCTACCCCGCAAGGGAAACAGGCATCATTGTATGTAGGTAACACTCACATTTACAAAAAATTAAATGACGAAACACAATAATACACTTTAATAGAGAACAAGAGAGAGAGTTTCCATAACACCTTGTATACAATCATACTCAAGGCGTTCTGATCGGATCTTCGTAGAATTGAATCGACCTTCAGTTTGTTTGTACGAGTAAGATGGTATCTTTACATTTTCCTCGAGATTGCGGCCGAGAGGAATGCTACATAGTGTCCATTTCAATTAAATACAATAAAAGTAAATGTTGTATCTACACAGACATATTATTATACATACGAGTACAATATTATTCTCAAAAGTATAAAGCTATAATACGGGACTTTGAAATAAATTATTAATTTAAAATTTGGGCCCTCATTCCTTGCATAAAGAAATTTTTGTTTTGTAATTAAATTAAAAATTTCCAGTTTTCGGTTTTTTTCCTATATGTGTACTCTAACACAATGCTTCCCAAATTTCATAGCTAGGTCAACGGGAAGTACCCCATAGGTTTTGATTCCCTTGTGAGTGTCGAAATGTGCTTTTTTTACGACATATTCGGCTGTAACTTTTTTTACGAAAACTGAGAAGTTTTATTTTTTTTTCTGCAACAAGAGACTATCGATCTGCGTATATGATTTTAATTTATACACGATACCTTTACGCGTTCCCGAGATAAAGGTTTTGACACCCGGACAGACGGACAACAAAGTGATCCTATAAGGGTTCCGTTATTTTCTTTTGAGGTACGGAACCCTAAAAACCAATAATATAAGGAAGAAAACACTTCTTCAATATATGCATGACAATACTGCGTACCTAAATAGTTATTTCGGTTGGTTTAGTGGTCAAACGACAGGGTTAGTCAGAAACGATAACGTAATTTATAGAACAGGCAATCTTTATTTTACTTATACTGTCCACTGACGGTTAAAAGTATCTTCCGATTCTTCTTCCTGGCATTATACTTCTTCATTCATTTAAAAGTTGAAAACTAAGTGCATGTAAAAACCAAAAGTTTTGAACCATGCCATGATTGGCATTCAAATATTAGAGGGTTCTTATTATAACGGCTAGAATAAAAAAAAGTTGCACGCCACGTAGTACGGTTATTAATTACTATTAAAATGCTAACTTCGCACACACGAAATAAATTCGAATCAAACGACATGGCACACGTCAAAATCATTTTACTTTTCAATATAAGGATGCTCTTAATATACCTATAGAAATATACATAGATGAAAGTTGTGGTGAAAAATTTGTGCAGATATTCACCAGAGGGGGACCACTGGTGTATATCTGCACAAATTTTTCAAACAGGTGTCAGTGTCCACTAGTGGGGGCCACGGAAGTGGAGGAACACATAAATAGAAATAGATGGCGCTTCTATCTGTGATTATGACGATTTTGTCAAACTGTAACTCCACATTGTAAGCGTAATTTTGTTGTTTAGAGATAGACATATACATAAACACTTTATTGTACACACCTTAAACGTGTTATTACACAGGACTTAAAATAAACTAGTGCAACAACAGGTGGCCTTATCGGTAAAAGAGATCTCTTCCAGACAAGAAAAGATATATACTCGTAATAATAAAAAAACTTATACATATTATAATTTGGGAAAAAATTAAATTGAAATTATACTTAGTTAATTAAAAAATTGCGAAAGATGCTACCAATAATTATATTCATATTCATATTCATTTATTCTTCATAAAACCTATTTACACGTCAAATAAAAATTAAAAAATTACAACAAATGTAAAAATAACAATTAATTTCAGAATGATCAATAATATAAAGTATAAATAATATCGTTACAGTTGTTCAAAACTCCAGAAATTCATTGAAGTCATAGAAGGAGTACCCAATAAGCCAGCGTAGAAGCCGATATTTAAAACTAACCAGGCTGGGGCCGACTTTATAGAGTCTGGTAGTTTACCGTATACTATGGGACCCATGACATGTGTAAGCTTGCTGGACGTCACAAGAGTAACCTTTTTCCATTACAGTTATTATCTGTGTTCAGCGTCTGGTGCGTCCGCGCATACATTGACATTTGCAATATAATGATTGCTGGCAGCGTGAGAAAGGCTTTTAAAATAAGGTCGTGAGGAGGTGTCCTGGGATACTTGCACGATTGCTCTTATGGCGCGTTTCTGAAGGCGGAACACTCTCTTCCACTCCGAGCAAAGCCCCCAAACTTCCGCACCATATTGAAGTAGAATACTGCTTTTTAGGGTTCCGTACCCAAAGGGTAAAACGGGACCCTATTACTAAGACTTCGCTGTCTGTCCGTCCGTCCGTCTGTCACCAGGCTGTATCTCATGAACCGTGATAGTTAGAGAGTTGAAATTTTCATTGTATTTCTGTTGCCGCTATAACAACAAATACTAAAAAACAGAATAAAATTAATATTTAAGGGGGCTCCCATACAACATACATGATTTTTTTGCCGTTTTTATAGATAATGGTACGGAGCCTGATAAACGTGCGCGAGTCCGACTCGCAATTGGTCGGTTTTATTTATAGATTACGGGGCCATGTGTTTTCCCCATCGCTCCTTTCAGCGTAGTGTACCGTTTGCACGCACCCCCGCGCCCCGTACAGTACAGGCAGTGCGTGCGTGCGTGCGTGCGTGTGTGGTGCACGGTAGCTGGCAGACAGTGTGGCTGCAGCTATTCCCGAACTAGTGCGGGCCGCGTGTTTATCAACTATGCATTACTAACGCAGCCGCACACTGATACAGATTTAGCATCTCTCTGCACTTATTTCAAATTATCTGACTTTTTAAACACGCTTTTATTAGCTTTACTTGTATGCATGTTTGTTTGTTTGTATCCGACTCCTTTGGACTTGATTTTGACCCACTTCAAACGGTCAGATTTCATTCAAATTTTGTAGACTTATCGAGGACCGATGACAATACAATAATTTTAAATATTAAGCGTGTTTTTAGGGTTCCGTACCCAAAGGATAAAAACGGGACCCTATTACTGAGACTTCGCTGTCTGTCCGTCCGTCCGTCTGTCACCAGGCTGTATCTCATGAACCGTGATAGTTAGACAGCTAAAATTTTCACATATGATGTATTTCTATTGCCGCTATAACAACAAATACTAAAAACCAGAATAAAATAAATATTTAAGGGGGCTCCCATACAACAAACGTGATTTTTTGCTCGTTTTTGCTCGATATTGATAACGGCAACAGGTAGATGCTTGAAATATTCACTAAATATTGAAATATATTATTAACTTTAAAATAAATAATTAAATTCATATTTAAGGGGGGGCTCCCATACAACAAACGTGATTTTTTTTTGCCGTTTTTATTGATCATGGTACGGAACCCTTCGTGCGCGAGTCCGACTCGCACTTGGCCGATTTTATTAAACTATTATTGTGTGAAACCTTACAATATTTCGTTTATCGTTTGTAATACTTATTATATTTTTCTTCTGTTTGTGTTAGATTTAAGTCTATTCGTTATTATATCTTGAAAAATATTGGTATATACATAAGTGAGATAGATGATTTACTACCCCCAAAGCCTTAAGGATATTACTAGCAGTGTACTGTCATTAGTCATTATTGTCATTAGTGAGCCACGCCGCATCGTCTGCGACTCTCGGAACGTCACCCCTACTTCATTATAATCGCGTTATAATTACCCGCGCTAAGCTCGTACCCTAATATCGGTCGATAATAAGCGCGTTATGGTGTTTGCACCAATATCGGTGATTAGTAGTGTCGTAAACGCCGCACAAGGCTCGGTGAAGCCATTAAACGCTAATAAGTGGTTCTATCCGCCAGTTGTGAGGGTGTAGTGCTGTTGACGGTACGAGTACCTCCATAAATAAGGGCGATTGCGACCTCTACCTAGATCAATTATTTCAGCTACCTTGGCAATGTAAGTACAGTAATTTGGGCTTTTGGTAATTTTTATTTGATGTCTAGAAATGTCTAAAAAAAATCAATAAATTTTTTGTATGATATCGCGGCGAAAATGTTTATAAAATTATAATGGCGAATTAATAATATTTCTAAAAAGACAAACGAAATTGTAATAATAATTTACTTGTTTTAAATTACAAATGTTAAGACACTGCACTGCTACACTAATTAAAATTGAATTAGTGTAGCAGTGCTTTCTGAATTGCCTCATTCAATGATTAAACGAACATACCTGCACATGAAGTTCTATCACAAGCATTACACTAACTAATGCTTCGTCCACAGAATATGGTAATTAAAACCGACCGGTCCATAAAAATCCTCTCAGTTGAGCTCCATCCATATGAACGTCTCATTTAACTGCGTTTAGAACAAATGAACTTATACTAACATTTAACGACCATCCTGCGAGTTTAACGCCCGACAATCTTCTCAGTAGGAGCGGGTAAAACACGAAACTAACATTTTCCGAGAAAGGCTGTCACGCTCGCTTTGAAATTGCGGTAGTGGCGCCATAAATCAAGTGCATGGACGAGGTTATTTGTGTGTTTATAGGCCATTGGCACATATCAGTTTTGAACGCATCTCAGTGTTAATGGTTTTGCAAGTTGATGCAAGATTTAGCGAAATAGGTGGGGTGTTAGGAATGTTTTATTTCGGTATGTGACGAATGTGAGTGTGTTAGAAATTATTTTTTTCATCATCTTCATCATCATTCAGCCACAAAAGGTCCACTGCTGGACATAGGCCTCCCCATGGATTTCCAAAAAGACCGGTTGGAAGCGGCTTGCATCCAGCGTCTTCCTGCCACTTGTATGATATCTTTTTTCATACATACCTTTAACAAATAATTATAATAAATAAAATAAAAATAAATAAAAAAATCTTTTAAATATTTTTGTTTAGCCATTGATCCAAAGGTTCTTGTTTACGCGTGTAGTAATGGTTCAAATTTATATATAACACCTAATTATGTACCTACATAATTATAAATGGTTCAAAACGTGTCGAGATACACGTAAGGTAGGGTTCCGTAGACAATAATAGCATAGTAAAAACTACACCACCAAATCTGGTTCTTCATTACGATCACAAAAATGACAACCAGCCTCTGAGCTACAACGTCTTGAATGCCTACTACAAAGCCTAAAACAAATATATCAGATTATAAAAAGCCTGTTTTACGTTCTAACTAAAAATTAAAACCTTACTAAATATAAATAAAACACAATGTTTACATTTCATTAAAAACATAAACCTCTGTCAAGTTCTTATAACAGACAATAAAAAAAGCATCTGACTATAAAAGTATTAAATTTCACAAAAACATTCAAATAAAGCCAGTAACATAATACCTCATCAAAAACTTTACTAAACTAAGATTTTTATCTATTTCCCCAAATATTAAGTTAATGACATATTTTATCTCTAATTCGGACCACCCTGCAACTCACCGTAAAACGCAACATCTAAATCTTATAATCATCAAAATGTAATATAAAATTAACCTTACTGCAATATAAAAAAATGGTCCTTATTACATCACTATAAAGGTAACAATTACGACACAACGCATCCTTAGAGAAATAGAAATGTTAAGTCACTCATCCTAATACACCTGTAATTTTGACGGACACCATTTCTAATAAACATATTTTTAAAATGTAAGCCATAATTCAACGTCGTAAAGTTCAGTTTTGTTGGTAATTAAACAAAATAAAAACCTATCAAAACTGAACATGGGTATCCTCTTCAAATGTAATCCATAACTCAATGAAATAGAGTTAAATTTTGTTTGAAATGTAAGTTAATAAAGATAAAAGAAACTGGTAAAAAGTGTAGATTTGTGTGGTCGCTTACTTCTGTTTTGAGAGTTCATTATTTTACATTGTTATTATCCGACTGCTAAAAAGGAAGATCATGGTTTTTGGGTGATTTTACGTAAGTGTATTTCTACTGACATATTTAGAAGAACGAAGTATGGTTAAAGTTGCTAGCGTCGCTTATACGAGTAAGTATTTTATACCTTTCATGTATCATATTAGTACCTACATTATTTCATGAACAGTTTTAAAATCACGTAAGCTTTTAAATAGCCCTAATTAAGATTTTATTGTAAGGAAAGTTGGAAAGTTGGCATTTATTTCCCGGAAATATTCCGGATTCGGAAAAAACTAAACGTAGGTACTTTTTTGACGGACATTTGCATGAAGCCAGAATCTCAGTTTATAAAAAAATCAAACGGCTAATTTGACGAGCAGTTAAACTTACAGGGCCTCAAGGCTGCTGTTGTACTATCACTCGTTCGCCACTCGCTGATACGATTTAGTGACAATTGTGACAATTTGTCGGTTTATTTCTATGTAACAGACTAGCGATTTGTCACAATCGTCGCTAAATCGTATCAGCGAGTGGCGAACGAGTGACGGTTCAAATAACAGCCTTGAGGCCATGGACAGCGTCTGCCGAGCGCAACGAGTTACTTGGAGTTAGGAATAATAACATATACATAATGTATCTAATTACTAGGTAGGTATCTATCTTAATACACAAAAACACATGTAGGTACACGCAGTGAATCGTAAGATATAAGGAAAACTAATCAATTACATATATGGTTGTAGTTGACTGAACACAAAACAAATCATTATATCATAATTATAAACACAAATTATTTATTATTATATTATGTGTAGGTTTGGATGAATAAACATTTTGAAGGTTTATTGAAGGTCACGAGAATTTGAAAACAATCCTTGAAGCGCGAGAAATATATTAAAACACAACTGCGTGGATAACAACCAAAATGTTCTGAATTCTGAGAGTATCGTCGTTTGTACTCGCTAGGGTTCAATTTCAATTTACCTTAAAAAGGGTAATTTTGTCTCGAACGGACAAATCTAACAACTCTTGATACATTATGATACAAGTGTGCTAAGTTGGTCATTACAGTCGAGGCGGAATTGCAGCCTGAGCCGAGAGTGTAATGACCATAATGCACACGCGTTTTATACGACGTTTTTCAACACACTTGCGAGGAAAAAAACACCCGTTTATAACTGAAATATTATATTATGCGGGAAGGCGCTGGATGTAAGCCGCTTTCAATCGGTAGTGCGTAATAGCATACTTTTCGGCCATAAAAACGGTTAAATAAGGGCCACTTTACGAGCAAGTGTGTTGAAAAATTAGTTAAGCCCTTAAGCCATTTAAGCTAGGTAATATTCAAGAACACATTCAATATATTTATTTCTATAATCGCAAGTAAATAAGTTTTTTGTCTAGGCAAGCGCTTTATCATTGACCACAACATTACTTAATATCAGGCTAATTGGCGGTCAATGCAAGCTATCTTTTACTAAGAAAACGCAGTCAGATACACACATCCGAAAAACATTGTACTCTTTTTAGGCAGTCGGGTGGGTAAACCTTCTAATCTAGTATCAGCTTCGCTGAGTCACGTTTCATCCATCGACACAGTAACTCATCAGAGCGGTGCGCGTGCGCGGTGTCTCCGCGACCAACATCTCTACCAGATATCATATAAAGCATTTACACACGGAGAAGTTTAGTAATAGCTTAGAATGCGAGTTGAGTGAAGCAACTTTAAACAAACCTTTTAAGACTTGTAACGCCACAATCGTCGCTATACAGTACAAATGACAGGTAAATAAAATTTGGCAAGTCTCTGTGATAAATACGTCTACTCAGTTGGATTCCTGTGCGCTGTGCGGTACGCATCAAGAACGCTAAGCCTGCGTAACCTTTCCGTACTCGTCCGTTTATCTCCTACCCTTATATATAGCTGTAGAGTTTGAACCGTAACATGGAATTTGTTCATAATAATACCAAAACAGATAATTATGTCGCGAGGAAATGATAAAATTTGGCTATGAAGTATCCGGAGTAATCCGGACACATAATATTATTTTAAGGTTCCGTATACAATATGATATAATCGAAACAAAAGCATTTTTCAAAAAGGTCAATTACCAAAAAATATGAACCCCTAAAAGTCTCTTCCTAGCCACGCCATGGTGTGCCATTCATAATTTTTCACCTCTATGTTGGTTATGAAATAATTATAGTGCGAAATAGTTTTGGGATGAAATGGCTGTTAACCTGTTTGGATAGAAAACTATTGGGAACTAACGTTGCGACTTAACATAATAATGAAATAAGGACAGCAGCGCCCTCAATGCCGCACTAGTTCTCTAAATGAACTAGACTAACTCTACATGAAGCCCGACAAAAATATAAATACGGGTATGACGAAATTTTTACAATTCATAACACTACAGAACCCTAAAAACAGGAATTTGATATTGATCAAATTCGTTGAGTAAGATAAAATCACAGATAATATTAAAATGATGAAGAAAGCCTAATAAATGTCGTGGTTTGACCAATCTGTGGGCTGTTTTCGCAATTTCACGCCCACTCTTCCTGCAAGTTGGGTAAAAATATCTAGTTTAGAAACAGATGCCAACAAAATTATTCGGTATTACGCCTTCTCTTGTATTAAAACTTAATTTTCATAGTCAAACAGCGGAACTTCGTCGAAAGCGGTCATTAAGACCGCGCTCAACTAACGTCAACAGTTAAGGCCATTCATAGGGTAGTCATTAAAAGGTTAGGGTACGTTACTTTCAAACTATTTTGGTTGTGAGCTGTAATTAAAATATTATGTTAATATTCAGATTTTGATTTGAATAGCATGCCCGTGAAATGGAAGTTTTTTTATAGTTTTGTCGTTGACCTGTATTTATGGACTGGTGGTTATCTGATTATGTTTGTGCATATTTGATGATTACCCTTTTTGGCGCTGTAGACAGTTATACTTTCCTATACTTGTGTTATTTCGAATTTTAATATGTAGTATACAAGTATCAATGTTAAAAGAAAAACAAAATACCCGACTGCAGAAAAGAGGTTTTTGCAGCCTAACTTACGATTTATTTACGCTTAATACGCTGTTGAGTGTACGTTTCTTGTGAGAAAGTATGCGTACAATCGCTGTAAAAGATTATTGCGCATTCTTTAGAAAAAATCTAGTAAAATCACTTGTTAATACGAAAAAGTTTGCTGGAAGTTACAAAAACACGCGTTTTTTATATATGTGTGAGTTGTATGATTTTTATTACAAAAAAATATGTATAGCCTTTGACACTCAGCAAGTGAAAACGAATCTAACGACAACTCTCACATCAAAATCGGTCAAACCCTTTAGACTTTAGGCGATCATATAGAAACATACAGATATACATACATACCCACATACATACATACACTCGACACACGAAACCCCCCCCCCCTCCCTTCTCCCCTCTCCTTACCTTAAAACACAATTATAATGGAACAGTTGTCGGTGATTTTTTTGAGGTAGGAAATAGGTTTAATCCTGTTTTACCCGTTCCCGCGGGAATATCGGGATAAACAGTATCTTAAGTGTTAATCCAGATTATAAACTACCTGTGTGCCAAATTTCAGCCAAACCCGTTAAGCCGTTTTACCGTGAAGAAGTAACAAACTTCGCATTAAATTTATTAGTGTGAAGTGTGATGTGATTTATTAGCATTTCCTATTGCAAACTCCAATAAAACATACAAGTTATATATATATTCGTAATCACCGTTAAAAATTCTTTGTTTTGATACCACACTCGATGTATTTTGAAAACATTTTTTTTTTGAGATTACTTTTTGCCGCCGAAATTTTGTTAATTTTTTTTTTTTTTTTTAATTTTGATGTACCCAGTGTCACTTGCACGACTAAGACGAATCTATTGACACCACTCACATCAAAATCGGTCAAGCCGTTTAGACTCTAGGGCGTGCCAAAGAAATATACATACATACATACATACATACGCTCGAAAAACATAACCCTCCTTCTTACGCAGTCGGGTAAAAAATAATAGGTTTTTGGGTAACATTTATGAATTTGCACAAGTATGGAAAACTGGAATAAAGTTGTGATATATTTATGTATTTTCATGTTGTGAACAAAACTCCACAGAAGCTTTATGAATAGTGACCACCACTAAATGAATAGAACTTGAAAATAACTTATTTACTTGACTAGTATTTATATGACTTGTATAATAAGTGTAATTTGAATAAATCTCAATAATTGACACTGGCAAATGCGCTGAACGCGCCGGTCCTCTAACGTTCCCGACATAACACTGCTGACGTGTGACAGCCGCTATAAATGACACTGACATATTGACAGCGAGCGTACGGCGTGACTACAACACTACAAATACTATTATAGCAAATACTATCATTAGAGAGATTTATTATAAAACACTATCAATTATAATTATTTATTGTTTTCTAAATGAGTTTCTCGCGTCACCGTTAGAGTAACAGAGCGGAGCAGTCGGCTCTACTGCTGGATATAAATCATGAGATTTATTTATCTTCAAAGAATGTTAAATCGGTTGAATGTTTTCGTCATTAGTTATTGTGTAAATTGATTTGTTTATGAGTTTCATCTAGAGAAACTTGATTGAACTTTAGTAGAGATGTTTTTAACTATAATGCGGAATTTTAATGGAAGAAATAAATGTTATTTTTAATCGACTTCCAAATAGAAGGAGGTTCTCAATTCAACTGCATGTTTTTGTTTTTGGATGAGGTCGGTGTCTGTCTAGGACTTAGTGATAGTTTAGGGCCTGACCTCCTCCTCCTCCTCCTCCTCTATTCGTTTGCTCACTGCTGAGCGTCGTGATGCGACACCGACCTCAAAAATAGTTAGGGTATGTACTTATGTTTATGTAGGTAGACGCCCTGTTCTGATTTAGTTTATCGGTATTATGTAACAGTTGTTAGTTTTGAAGTCGAAATTTTTTTTTTAAATTACTTTTATGATTGTACTATGGTGGTACGGTGGAGGTGTTGGTTATGATTACTTATTTGAAAAGGTGAAAGTATTTATTGAATCGGGACACATCCTTAAATAACGCTTCCCTTTATATTTTTCCACTAGAATGCCCTGTGTTGGGAATTGAACCCGATACCTTTCTTCTGTCGTGGATACACTACCACTGAGCCCAACTAGTCGTCAAAATGAGATTAGAAGTAAGTAATTTCAATTCGAATCTGACTGACTGACTGACTGAATAAAAATCTCGATACGTAATACGTATACATTCAAATAAGCACAAAACCACAAATCGGACAGCGTAAAAATAAACATACAAATAAAAGAAAATAAAAAAAACAAAATCACTCTTAAGCTCATCAAAATTAGTATCGGCCCTTAAATTACCCTGAGACAACTTCATACTTTGCCTTAACGCATCGCGTATTCGCGTCAGTTACAATTTCAAGCTTGTCAAGCTAGCTTGAAGCCGTGACTGATCGTTGTCAATAACCTTTTATTTTTGAGGACGATGAACTGAGAAATTCAGAGAAATTGTTTTTTTTTTTTTGACTCAGCAAATTTTGTGTATTTGGTTGTGTTAAATTGTAACAGATTTTGTAGAATGACGTCAATTGCATGTATGAGTTATTTCACGTAATAAAAAAATAATACGCTGCCATCTGTTGAATCAGTGCTAGTACGATGAGGAGCTTTATCGTAAAGATTTGGTTGACATTTTTCGGTTGAAAAATGAAATTCACGTTTACAACAATGAGATTTCTTTTAAATGTCAATATTTACCTCTACCGTACCCCGCACCTTCCCTAACTAACCTGATTACAGAACCACAATAGGGCCACAATTATGCTCAACTTACAATGGCCCTGTATTATTTTTTTATTAACATTTACCTTGAAATCTGTCAAGCCGTGTAGACTACAGGACGTAATATAAAATAATATATAATATATAAAAAATACATACACGAAACACAAGACACATGCAAAAACGTTATCTTCATCTCATTTAGGCTATTTAAAACCACAACGATGTATAGAGGTTTATTATATTATGTTGTGTGTTACTTTTTTTATGACCTATTGTTTACCTGATTTCTCCTTGAATTAAGATCTTGAATCATCTTACACCTAGAAAAGTTTACCCTACTACGCAAGAAATAGGATAATGTTTTATAGGCATGTACGCATAGATACAGTGTAGACAAGACAGTAGACACCCAATACAACCCTAGTAAGTATGATAGGTGTGCAGAGCATTTAGTACATCTTTAGACCTCCACCGATGTGCAGCAACACAGATCTGCGATACCTGCTGACGCCGTGAGCGCCTTCTGTGTGCACAGGGAGGTAACGGAGCTCATACAAATAATAGGCGGGGTAGTAAATAATATTTTCATAACAAAAAAAAAGAAGACAACTCTCATCGAGTTTCATCTGTGGACCACGGAACGGACGCTGCAAAGTGTCCGAGACGTCAGGTCATAAAATCATGTAGATTACACGCAATAAATCCGTAAAAAATATTTAATTTCAATCTTTATTCTTTTCTAGGACAGTCGAGTAGAAAGTCTTAATGAGTATTTAGCAATGAATACCAATAAACGTGACGTTTCCTAAAACGTTAAGCTGTTTAAGAGGGCAACAATTACATCAGCTCGGGACTTCCTTTTACGCAGGCAGTAAGTGCACGACAAATGGCCGCCTTAACGGGGGACAATAAAACTTTACGTTCGGAACATTATTTGCTATTTTAAAAGCTATTCCGAACTGCTTCGTAGATAAGGAGAGGAGAGGCATTAGGCTAGGAACAGTACGCGAGCGATGTCAGGATGCAAGGTTCTTTTACTTGCCTGCCCAAGAAGTAGGGAATTCTAGTGAGCTAAAGTATCTGCTATCAATTGGCAGCTATCATGTCATCATCGGCTGATTGATTGTTTATATGTTGGTACTCGTGTACAGTTCACAGTATTTAACCAGTGTTGGCAAAAGTTGGTCTACCTACATAAATATAAAGTAATACCTATTTACCGTTACGGGGTAATCAGAGGGTCAGAGAGCACGAAGCCGCTTAAAGCCACATTTGACTGTTATTAGAAGGTCTTGCGATGTACAAAATATTGCTTACAGTGACACGAGGTAAGCTTATCGCCCACTTAAACAGCAAGACCTTTAACTGACTTTTATAGTAGTCTTTCACAATCCAGCATGGAAAACAACTTGGTATGCAGGGTTCACCGTTTTATTTTTTTGTCATTTTTGATTGAAGCAGACAATTTATTTTTATGAGTTAAATACGTGTTTGTCCACCCTGACTCACCATTGTCCACCCTTACTCACTCAGTTGATCAGTGTAAACGGTCGCGTCACTCACTCGGATTACAACACGACTGATTACATCGGAATTGGATAATTACTGTCTACCACCTACCACTAGTCCCCTACTGCTAACCAATGCTATTTTGTTCAAAGAATTACTAGTTAGGGTTCCGTACCCAAAGGGTAAGAACGGGACCCTATTACCGCTGTCTGTCCGTCCGTCCGTCTATCACCAGGCTGTATCTCATGAACTGTGATAAGTAGTTACACAGTTGAAATTTTCACAGATGATGATGTATTTCTTTTGCCGCTATAACAACAAATACTAAAAAACAGAATAAAATATATATTTAAGGGGGCTCTCATACAACAAACGTGATTTTTAAGCTCGATATTGATAACGGCAACAGGTAGACGCTTGAAATATTCACTGAATATTGAGTTATATTATTCACTTTAAAAATAAATAATTAAATTAAAATAAAATTAATATTTAAGGGGAGCTCCCATACAACAAACGTGATTTTTTGCCGTTTTTATAGATAATGATACGGAACCCTTCGTGCGCGAGTCCGACTCGCACTTAGCCGGTTTTATTTTTTATTTGATAAACCTTGCGCTTGGTCGCCAGCCGACCAGAGTTCTACAACGGTATGCACTTACCTAGATAGATAGATCGATAAACTCTTTATTGTACACACCTTAGAAATTTACAATCAAGACAAGTTATTTAAAAACTAGTGTAACAACTGGCGGCCTTATCGCTAATAGCGATCTCTTCCAGGCAACCTTAGGATGGAGAGGAGTGAAACGATAGTAATATGACGGGGCGTGCAGTAATAGAGAGGGAAGAAAATTATCTAAATATATGAATCTGAATATGTATATTATTTATGTATAAATTTATATATTACTAGATGACCCGGCGTACTTCGTATCACCTATCAATGAGTGGACCCGATAATTTATCAACGTTTAAATCTTCCCTGGACTACGACAAACATTTCAAAACCAAAATCAGCTAAATCGGCCCAGCCGTTCTCGAGTTTTAGCGAGACAAACGAACAGCAATTGGTTTTTATATATATAGAGATAGTTAATTCCCTATACGTCACTTATTCACGTCATAACAGCCACGTCACTTATTCACGTCATAACAGCCACGTCACTTATTCACGTCATAACAGCCACGTCACTTATTCACGGTCTTGTCTTCCGATAGAAGAAAGGGCAGGAATGTATTCGATGAATAAACGGATAAACTATAACTTGCGGCGACGTTCCAACCTACACCTAGAGCTTAGTTTGATTAGGTATAAGTATGTAGATTAAAAAACTAATTCCTTCGATTTACTTATAATTATCATATTTATAAATATCATCATCATCATCTCAGCCATAAGAAGTCCACTGTTGGACTTAGGCCTCCCCCATGGATTTCCAAAAAGACCGATTGGAAGCGGCTTGCATCCAGCGTCTTCCCGCCACTTGTATGAGGTCGTCTGTCCATCTCGTGGCTGGTCTTCCTACGCTGCGCTTGCCGGTACGTGGTCTCCACTCGAGAACCTTTCGGCCCCATCGGCCATCAGTTCTGCGTGCTATGTGCCCTGCCCACTGCCACTTCAACTTGCTAATCCGCTGTGCTATATCGGTGACTTTTGTACGTCTACGTATCTCTTCATTTCTGATTCGATCTCGTAGAGAGACTCCGAGCATAGCCCTCTCCATAGCTCGTTGCGTGACCTTGAGCTTCCTAAAGCTTGAGCTTGAGCTTTTTATAAATATAATTGGCTATATTACGCAAAGCTCTCGATGTGAGGTCTCATTAGAGTAGAAATTTATTTCAAATCCAATAATAAATGATACCCAAAAACATCCAAGTATCGTATAATGCCAGTATCATCATTACTGGTCGGTCACTACTCGCCGCTGTGTGCCCACAGTCCACACCGCACCGTCACGCGTCAGTCCGCTGTCAAACTGTGATTGATGACGCGAAGGTTAGTTTTTAGAGCGGTCATTATTTCCTCTCTCGTAATCAAAGATTATTGCGGACTGCGGATCATACTAAGGTAACCTTAGATTGTGTTAGTATTTGTGATGATACAGATATATAGATAACACAGTGAAAAACAACATAGTAATAAATAAAGGGAACGAAAACAAATAATTAAGATAAATGTTCTACTCATTGCTTAGAGCGTTCTCTTCCATGCAATAACACACAGACTACGCGAGGTATTTGCCGATCTGTCATTTGTATGGCAAAGGCCCGTCCAGTTCTAACAAAAACATGTTTCGAAGTCAGTGCCGCAATTCACATAGACATTAAATTTGGACACACGTTAAGTAAAGAACCGTAGTGAAGACGTTCCCGTTACAGTTTAACACTAGAGCAACATTTTAAATGTTTATAAAATATTAACCGACTGTACAAACACGGCAGCGATGCTACAATATTGAGCTGCACGGTTTGAATAACTGTATTCTGTTTCAACTTCATACCTATAGTAGGGGAGCTGGCAGATGGTTCCTAAGAGGTGTTTGGAAACAGTTTTAGTTTATTACAATCCTTCATAATATTTGATTAAACACGGGTGCTTGGAAAAAAAAGATTATGTAATATTGTCGGTAAAAAATCGTGCCAAAAATGTTTTTCTATTTGTTTGTGTGTTCTTGTAAATTTCAAGATTATAGTTCTCATTAAATAAAGAAGGCGGCAGGGAGTTCCACTCCTGTGCAAATCAAAAATGAGGACCTAAAATGCTTTGTACGAATTTGAACGAGAAACAGATGATAATGAGCCGACCGCCTGCTTGTCCTGGACTGGAATGAGGAAATTATAAGGTCGCGAAGCTCTTGCGCACGCTCGCCGAAACGGAGGAATGGATTAATTACAAAAATGTAACTTATAACACTTTGAAAGTAAAGACAAATCTAACTACACGTTCAAATCGATCGATATCGATATATCGTATCAAAATCGATCAAGCCGGTTAGGCTGTGGCAGGTAATATAGAAACATGCATACACCCAAAAAAACATAACCTCGTTTTTTGAGCATTCAGATAAAAAATTGTCTCTAGCATTTAAAGCAAATGTATAATATCTCATGGTCATAGAAAATTAAGCGGCTAATGTATTTGATATTACTTACTTAATTTGAATGAGTGATAAGATAAGCAA
Source organism: Lycia hirtaria (assembly GCA_947563715.1). Classification (NCBI taxonomy): domain Eukaryota; kingdom Metazoa; phylum Arthropoda; class Insecta; order Lepidoptera; family Geometridae; genus Lycia; species Lycia hirtaria. The sequence goes on along the minus strand of OX387377.1, from coordinate 31,331,324 downwards.
TTCGCTCGATCGGTATTATGTCACTCCCCGACAATAGCCCAGGACCACCTATAAATTTAAACTTCAACAGTGGAAAACCCCGTGACAATGCACTGAATTCGTCACTGTGCTATAATAGTTGTCAAATCTGTTACGTCCGGGAATCTTGCTGGAGTTATTATCCTTCAAACCAGAATACGATAACTACTAACTGATTAACTTTATTGGCTACAGTTTTTTAGGGATCCGTACCTCAAAAGAAAAAAAATGGAACCCTTATAGGATCACTTTGTTGTCCAAAAATGGAAAATGTTTGTTGTCAAAAAATGGAACCCTTATAGGATCCGTCTGTCTGTCCGTCTGTCCGGGTGTCAAGACCTTTATCTCGGGAACGCGTGAAGGTATCGCGTTGAAATTAAAACATATAAGCAAATCCTTAGTATCTTACTGCAGAAAGAAAAATCAAATTTCTCAGTTTTCATGAAAAAGTTACAGCCGAATATGTCGTAAAAAATGCACATTTCGACACTCACAAGGGAATCAAAACCTATTGGGTACTTCCCGTTGACCTAGAACTATGAAATTTGGCAAGAAGCATTGTGTTAGAGTACCCATAAAGGAAAAAAACCGAAAACTGGACATTTTAAATTTAATCACAAAAAATAGTGTAAAGGAATGAGGGTCCAAATTTTAAAGTTCTTTAACCGCATCATGTGGGTTATCATATGAAAGAGCTTTATTAGCATAAGTTAAAACAGGTTTTTAAATATTTTTACGATGTATATTTTTCGGTATAAGAAGGAAAATATGAAAAAAATAATCAATAATAATAATAATTTAATTATCGTGGGTTTTTGATTCTTCTAAAGTTAAACTTGTTAACATAGTTAGTTGACGACCGTCACAGATATTTCATTACATCCACACAAAGAAATACGGTCAATTTGACCTTTTACTTGTTCGTTTAATTAAAACTATATTTTGTTGATTTTTAAATCGAGTGTCTACTGAGCTGTGTTGTGTCTTGGATGTGTCATCCATACCTACTTTCTCAATCAAGTGAGTCGGGAACTTTGAGCATGACTCACAACAAGATTTTATTGAATTGGATTTTGTGTAATGTTAGAATCAGATGATGTAATACTCGTACAAAACATTGATCTAATATTACATTTTTGTGTAGTGTAACGCTCGGTATTGCCACATTTTTACCTAACTGCACAAGAAATACCACGGTTTTCGGATGTATGTATGTTTGTATTATATATTCGAGTCTCGTTAGATTTGTCTTTACTTTCTATAAGAGTTTTGGGCTACTTTTTTAGGGTTCCGTACCCAAAGGGTAAAAACGGGACCCTATTACTAAGACACCGCTGTCTGTCCGTCCGTCCGTCCGTCTGTCACCAGGCTGTATCTCATGAACCGTGATAGTTAGACAGTTTTTTACAGTTAGATAGTTAGACAATTTTCAAAGATAATGTATTTCAGTTGCCGCTCTATCAAAACATAGGTACTAAAAAACAGAATAAAATTATTATTTAAGGGGGGTCCCCATACAACAAACGTGATTTTTTCAATTTTTTTATAGATAATGGTACGGAACCCTTCGTGCGCGAGTCCGAATCGCACTTGGCCGGTTTTATTTTGACAATGCATTTTTTGGTAGCCTCTTCTGACAAATAAATGTCTATACATATAAGAACTAATCTAAAAAAGACCAGCCTCAAGGTGGACAGAAGACATCACACAAGTGGCAGGAAGACGCTGGGTGCAGGCCGCTTCTACCCCTCATTTTGGAAATCCATGGGGGAGACCTAATATATCCAGCAGTGGACTTTTTGTAGGTGAAATGGTAAGGATTAATCTAAACAGATCAACCCAACTACAAGGAAATGTACAACGACATGAGCATACTTTTTTGTGATAACATAAAATCAGAACAGTCAAATTATTTTTACCCGACTGCGTAATAAGGAAGGTTAAGTTTTTCGAGTGTATGTATGTTTGTATGAATATGTGTTTCTATATGAGCTCCTAGAGCCTAAACGCCGATTTGATGTGCGAGGTTAGATTTGTCATTACTGCTTGAGTTACAGACAATTTTTTTTTGTAATAATAATAATACGACTCTCATTGAAACAAAAAAAATGCGTTTTTTCATCTCCTCCAACAATCTTTTTCGTAATAAATAAGTGATTTCACTACATTTATTCTAAAAATTGCCCACTTATAACCTTTTAAAAGAATTTCACGTATACTTTCTCACAAAAAAACGTCCACTTAACAATGTATCAAACGTAACGAAATCGTAACTTAGATTGCTAAAACGTCCACTTAACAATGTATCAAACGTAACGAAATCGGAACTTAGATTGCAAAAACGTCCACTTAACAATGTATCAAACGTAACGAAATCGTAACTTAGATTGCTAAAACGTCCACTTAACAATGTATCAAACGTAACGAAATCGTAACTTAGATTGCAAAAACGTCCACTTAACAATGTATCAAACGTAACGAAATCGTAACTTAGATTGCTAAAACGTCCACTTAACAATGTATCAAACGTAACGAAATCGGAACTTAGATTGCAAAAACGTCCACTTAACAATGTATCAAACGTAACGAAATCGGAACTTAGATTGCAAAAACGTCCACTTAACAATGTATCAAACGTAATGAAATCGTAACTTAGATTGCAAAAACGCGTCCACTTAACAATGTATCAAACGTAACGAAATCGTAACTTAGATTGCAAAAAGCGCTTTTCTGTCGGGTATTAGAGACTTGTTCATTACATAACATTAGCAAAAATCTGTAAATATTACGATTAGAAAATGAAACGGTAACATTACAAAAATATTGTATTTGAAGAGTGAATCTTAAGTGAGCATCCAGCAGCCTCCTGCGCCGTAACTGCATACGGACGGAGCGACCGACGCAAGCGCGCGCGTTGTCGCGCTGTTTGTTTAGTAGAGCTCGCTCCTTGTGTGGAGCCGGTCTAATTCCTAGTTTGTTCAGGTATGTTTATATTAAACGCGGAATATGGCTATTTGGAACATGTGCCATACACTGAAAAAACCAGCCAACAACGAGTTTGATTATGTGGACAAAGTTTTCGTATCCGTATCGGAGTATATAATACGTACTAACATAATAATAACGGTCACATCGTCGCTTACCATCAGGCGAGTTGGAGGTCAAACGTAGATCTTTATACTACAAAAAAAAACTAAATATGCCAAAAAGATTTTTCTTTAGACAAAAAACTAAGACGAGAAAGACAAACATTACTTTCTTTAGAACCTTTTTTTTTAGGTACAGAACCCTAAAAATTCAAGTTATGTTATAAGTACATATTTATGTTATAAGTACATATTTTACACATGCTAAAAATCATTCCTATTACAAACTTGTACTTGCAAATTGAAATGCAATGTGTGCGCAACCATACTTTCAACCATCAACTTTTTGTGAGCATCGGCCCACAAAAAGTTAAAATGTATGGTTGGCATCACGATGTCTACAAAAAGTGGGCATCTTGCCACCACAAGTAATTGGTGGCAAGATGATTTGAATATTTCCAAAAGTTATGTAAATGCAAATTCACATGAAATATATCTACAATATTGACCACCAATTCGCTTAATAGTAACCGATGTTGTGGCCGAGGATGTAGATTCCCCCCAGCCTTGGACATCTCAAGATTAGGTAATAGGGAAGGCGGCAGAGAGTTCCATACCTGTGCAGTATGCACGAAGAACGTGGACCGATATCATTGAGTTTTCTCAGACGGTTTTTTGGCATGTCAATGAAAAATTTGTGGTAGTTTGCCGACTTCCTACTAGTCCTGTAGTGGAATAGGGAGGTAGAATAAGGTGGATAGTAGGTAAATCAAGATGAAATGCCTTTTCATAATGTAGCACCACGACTGTCCCCTGTAAAGCACAATACTCTTTGCCACGACTTTTTACCGTACCCAACTACATTATGAAAAGGGATAATATCATGGCACGCGATGGAGTCGTGGTTTTCCAATATTTACGCACTTCGCCAAATGTTTTTCAAATATTAAAACGTGTTTGCAGCGAATAGCGGAAACACAGAGTAAATACAATTACGTAGGAACAAACTCAAACGCTCCGCCTAATTAGTCGGAACAAAAAATGTTTTGTAAACATCAATACCAGATTTTTACTTAACTGAAGAATAAAGAGGGAAGTTTTTATCTTTCTCGTACGCTTCAAGCATTCTGTGCTCGAAGCTCGTACGCCTAATTTTAGGTTTCACACTTGCATATAAAAATTCAATGCCACCCATAACTTTGTACATACGTACATTTCGCCAGTTCATATACATGTAGATATACATATAAAAAAACCGGACAAATGCGAGTCAGACTCGCCCACCGAGGGTTCTGTACAAACTAGTAGATAAAAGAGGAAAATTATGTTCAAAAGTCCCATGTTCAAAAAAATCTACACAATTTGGAACCAGTTTCAAATTCTGTAGAATTTTTTGAATATGGGACTTGTTGCGGATAAGCTGTTAAGTAATAAGTTGGCACATTTCTCAAGTTACTCTATAAACTCTAATATGAATTTACAATTAGAGATAAATATTAGAGTATTTCCTTCTTACATGTCTTAAAACATAAACAACAATAGCAGACTGATTGCTTACCAACGACAGTTTTTATTTTCAAAACCAGTTGCTCTCTTTGCCACCTATCACCGCATAAGAACGGGTAGTATTGTATAAGAAGACATGTGATGAAACACAGAGTTACCTTAGGTACCTTACATAGCTCTACATACAATTATCCTTAATCTGCAACTAGTCTGAATAATTGCCTAATTACGCTCTCCATGCCAGAGACACACACACATTTTGAAATTGTAATGCAAATACGATTTTGCGTAAGTAGGACTAGCAAAGGGTTTACAAAATGCATCCAGAGTGCCGCCGTGCATGTTGTACCAACTGTGGCAGTAGGCTTGGTCGCACTATAGACAGTACGATGTCTAACGATATATTTTATACACTACGACTTTCTGCAGCATTTCTGCAGCGATTTAGCCGCTAATCCTTGATATTTACATTCACGCGTTTATTTCACGTCACAATCGCATAAGACGCTGGCCTTCTAGCTGAAATATCACGCACACACATAGAATATTTTATATTTTTCACATATAATTTGTAGAATTTGTGTAAAACTGCATTTATTGCTTTTGTGGCAGAACTGTAATACAGGCTTTTTTAAATATACACTAAAATTAGGAATAATGGACGCTGAACCTAGTGCAAAGTAGCATACTATGCAATGCGTATCTACTGTACGCAACAAACCCAAAAAGTCGTCACAAAGTCAAACAGAATAGGCAATAACAGAAATCGAAGAAAATTTACTTGAAATGCTTAGAAAAAGAGTTGCAGTTATTTGAATTAGCCGGAAAACGTACGGAAAATTTGGAATTACATTAAAAACTTTAAACACATATTGTGTTTACTGCCACAAACTGAATCTGTGATTACGCATTGTTTAGATTACATATAAATAAAGATATAGATTAGAATAGATATAGTTATAATTCTATGTTATGTTCACTAAACCTAATTTTTAATATTGTTTTATATGTTAATACATTACACCAAAATTAAACCCGAACAGAATAATTTTAATTTTCTGAGAGTCGTGAAGTCACAGGACGTCCCGGGACTTCGACAGTGTCGACACTTCCCAAACTCTAACAGATACAGTCGCTAATTTGTAAAATGCAGTGTGTAAGCAGCCTATTTTTTTATGAAAGACAAATATGTTTTGAAGTTAGTTTCAGAAACTGTTATACATATAAAATGTGTTAACAAAACAGAGCATGTCTAGTTTTATGAAAAGCAACGACTTTTGTAGTTGGTTTCTTAAAACAGTTTGTTAATATAACCTCGTGCTAGTTATGCTTTTGTTCATAGTTTTAGTTTATTGTGCTAGTTCTAAAATTGCTAACTTGTAAAGAATAAAACCGGACAAGTGCGAGTCAGAATCCCCCACCGAGGGTTCCGTACAAACTAGTAGAAAAAGGGGTTTTTCCGTTTTATCTACACATATAGGTATGTATATCATTTTTTTAATATTTTCCTTCATAAACCGAAAAATATACATCGTAAAAATATTTAAAAACCTGTTTTAGCTTATGCTAATGAAGCTCTTTCATATGATACCCCCCATGATACGGTTAATTGACTTTAAAATTTGGGTCCTCATTCCTTGCAAAAAGACACTATTTTTTGTGATTCAATTAAAAATGTCCAGTTTTCGATTTTTTCCTATATGTATACACATAACACAATAACACAATGCTTTTTGCCAAATTTCATAGTTCTAGGTCAACGGAAAGTACTCCTGGATATGTTTTGATTCCTTGTGTGTGTCGAAATTAATGTGCATTGTATACGACATATTCGGCTGTAACTTTTTTCACGAAAACTGAGATATTTTATTTTTCTTTCTACAGCAAGAGACTATGGATCTGCGTATATAGTTTTAATTCCAACACGATACCTTCACGCGTTCCCGAGATAAAGGTCTTGACGGACACCCGGACGGACGGACAACAAAGTGATCCTATAAGAGTTCCACTTTTTCCTTTTGAGTAACGGAACCCTAAAAACGAGGTTACTCATAATCGTACCAATTTTTCAATGATTGATTTTTTTACTTAAGTGCGTATTTTTTACGTAGCGTCAATCTGATCATCTGAACACGGGGACGTCTTTTAGCTGCTTGATGCCCCGAAGAAAATGTAAAATTATCTGTTTCAATTATCCTATTTTTGTCTGTTAGGAATTGTACATGGCTAGGATTGTACTTAATTTTTTTTTTCAAATTTCGTTATCTTAGGATTGAGTGGAATTGTGGAATTGATTGAAGAAGTCAGTATATATATTTAGTTTCTTACATTCAAAATGCATGACGTTGTAATCGGTGCAACAAACCCGTCAATATCATATTAAAATACTGCGATAGTGTCGCCCCCAGTAACTGATTTCAATATTTTTATAGATAACTCTGCCTAATAATTGTTATTTGCGTAGGTAAAGTTATTATTTTACGAATATCTCTCATTCTACACCTCTTACTGTCATACGATGCTCGATTTGTTCATAGGAAGGACACACGTATTGTGACACTGGACAAAGCTCCCAGCTCTACTGTAAATACATAATTTACTGGCAGCATTGCGCAGGATTCAAAGACACACGTTATTTAAGGAGCTATAGATGTGATAATTCTGATAAATAATTCAGTACGCATGCTCTCTACCATAGAATTATAGAATTGGATCGTAACTTTCGCAGTTTATGACAAGATAGCTGTTACTTCACGTACCCAGGCTAGAAGCTACGTCGAACGTCGTAATATATACACCACTTCCGAATATATAATGCAAATCGACAAATATCGAAAACTTGCAATTTCATGGGATCGAGAAATCACTATTTAATGTACTTATAACTATAGTTCACAAGGAAGGCGCACTACATTTCATGACTCTAAGAGCAATTGGCTTAATCTGTACGTTGTCTATTAATGAATTACTCAGGATAAAGTCTCTCGTGAGTACAGATTACAAATGCGATTGATATAATTATAGTTTAAACAACTGACACAATCGATCAGCAAAATTTGTTTTAAAAATCAAATGACTGAACCGATTTTGATTAAATTATTATTTCAGCGCTGTAGCGCTGTTTTGTTTACTTTTCCAAAAAAAATGAAAACAATGTTGCTTCAGATAGCTGCTCTGGTACGTAAGTACATACAGCTCAATGTTTCAAACAAAAAATATTTTTTCAAATAGGATTATAAATGATGGAATTATGGGGAAACAAACATTAAAAAAATACATCAGAATTGTTGACCTGCTTCTTTTTGAAGTCGGTAAAAAGTAATTTGGGTCTAAATTAAACCTAGACTGGGAACAGCAGCAACAGCAGTTAAAGAAACAGCAACCCATGCTGATTTTATCAAAAAACTAACCCAGTATAGTTTTTGCTCAAATCAAGATCACTTCCTACAGATGGCCCTGTCCAAATGTCATGTATCTAGGAGCAGCGATTTAGGCTGTACGTATCAGAACAAAGCCTTTTGTAGTTACAAATAACAGAAATCTTGTTGCTAAAAGATAACAAACAGACAGACTACAACTTTGCATAATAATATTCGTGATATATAATTATACTTTACCTAAATTTACCCAAATGTATTCAACCATTGAGCAGTAAATAGTAAAAGTAATATCAGCCATAAGAAGTCCACAGCTGGACGTAGGCCTCCCCCAATCCCCATGCATCTCCAGAAGGAAGCGGCCGGTTGGAAGCGGCCTGATAATAAACTGATAAACTAGAGAACTGAATTTCTCCTCGGCTTGCAATATTATATTATTACTGTGTGAAGATTGTATTAATCCTTTTATGTAAAATTTGCTTTAACAGCAATGTTGTTATGTATTACGAGATTTACGAGTACATGTTATACTCAAGAGAAATGAGATATGTTATATAGAATTTGTACGATAAAAGACATAAAAATGTATCTTAAGTGTGTATTGATATTACTTGATACATTATCATTCGTGATTATCGATATTATAACAGTTACTTTGGGTTAGGATGTAACGAACTGATAACGTTTATCTCAAGATAAAACCACATTGATGAATGTCGAGATAGAGATGATAAGAGATAAAGAGCTGATTATTATTATAATAGGCTCTAATTAACAAACAATGCAGTAGGTACTATCGAACGAACAACTATAGAAATAAAACCGGACAAGTGCGAGTCGGACTCGCGCACGAATGGTTCCGTACCATTATCTATAAAAACGGCAAAAAAATTGTCCCGTTACATCATCATCATCATCATTTCATCATCATCATCAATGTTTTGTTATGACCTTGTTGACGTTAAGCTATCGTCCGTAAACCGACTTTACAGACAATTTTTTTTTTAAGGTGAATAATATAACTCAATATTCAGTGAATATTTCAAGCGTCTACCTATTGCCGTTATCAATATCAAGCAAAAACGAGCAAATTATTTGAGCCCCCTTAAATATTTATTTTATTATATTTTTTAGTATTTGTTGTTATAGCGGCAACATAAATACATCATTTGTGAAAATTTCAACTGTCTAACTATCACGGTTCATGAGATACAGCCTGGTGACAGACAGACGGACGGACGGACGGACGGACGGACAGACGGACAGACAGCGGAGTCTCAGTAATAGGGTCCCGTTTTTACCCTTTAGGAACGGAACCCTAAAAATAGTCAATCAGCTAAAATAAATGTAATATGTTGCTCGAAAATTGGTTATATATTGCAAATTTTCGAGTTACTACGTAACAAGATATTATGTTTAATGTTTTATAAAAATGTAAAAAGACATATATAGGTATGTGATATTCTATTATATAAAAACTTTAAGTTCTATAAACCACTGTCTGGTAATACTTCCTGCAAATTAATAACAACATTATCTTATTATTACTGCCATCTGGCACCCAGTGACCACTGTCCCACAGTACAAGCTTTGCTAGTTTGGGGCTAGATTGTGTTGTGTGGAAATGTCCTCCAATATTTATTTTATTTTTTAAATTATGTAGATATTTGACAAAATTTTATTTATTACTATTTTAGATTTAACTGATAATAAATATATAAATTTTTATTTGATCATTTGCAACAGAAATATTATTAAATACGTTCAATTTTACGATATATTCGGACATAACGTAAACAGTAAATGAAATGAATATTTATCAGAACCAGCACAAAAATGTCAGACTAAGGAAATACCCACGTTTAGCCAAATTCTCGGAAAAGATCAGTCGATGTTTTTAGACTCAAGGCGAAATAGATTGGCTAAGAAAGTAATTTATACATTCGCAAAATATAACAATGTACATCTTTGAGTTGTATTAATTTGAGGCTACCTATAAAATAGATGTTATTATTTTATTCAAATTCTTGATTATATTTTTTTTGTTATAATGTAAGCATGAAATATACCCTTTACAATAATATAACATAACTTAGTTGTGGTTAAATATCTAGCTCAGACACAATAGTAAAAAATTAAATATTCAAGGTAATTAACATGAACATAGGCAAAAATATCGCGTTATTATAACTTTTATTCGTTAGTCTCAAGTGTCGCTAAAATAGAATAAAAACAAATTTATGTTAATTATGTATTTTAATGTTGGTTTCCCTTCAGACGTAATAAATATGTACAAGTAAAATAAGCATAAAAATGCAGCAAGCAATTTCAAGGTGTAATTGCAGAGAGCTTCTATAAAGTTAATAAAGATAATCCTCGGACATCTGTTACTGAGGATCATGCAGCTTTGCGCCATAAGAAGCTTAACTAGATTGCACACAGCGACCTTTACTATCTCGAACATAAAATAAATTAGTTACAAGCTATTAATTCATATCTCTATTAAGTTCAAAATAGTTAACATTTATCAGACATTAATAAATAGCAATCAAGAAACCTCGCATTGACGTTATCAACGGTGCAGAAGTCAATTCTAGTAATTTAACAAATCAAAGAGATAACATACTGTTATTAACGGCGGTTGTATAAATAACAGAGGTGTTGATAAGAAAAAATCCCACGATGAAGGCCCATCACTTTTACTTCCTCAGGAAATCTCAAATGAATCAGCAAACAAACTTATCTGTTTTCACATTCTCACAAACAGATAAGAAACAAAACGTAACCATAACCTGAACTCGCAGTACTATTACCTCGGTAGAAGTTCAAGTACGGCGAGCATAAACATCGACTATCACCGACGATAAAATTTACATTTCAAGCTAAAACTCGTAAAAACTTTACGACACAACATCAACAGTTTATACAACTAGGTGCACTTTAATTAGAACTCCGATTTTGTAAATAAACACAACAGATGAAAGTGCTGTGGATGCTTTACACTATAGAAAATAAAAAGACCTCCCTGCTAAACAATGGTGTCATTCATTGAAACATTTCAAAATCAACTCACCATACGAGTCGGCATCTGCACATATGGACCACAAACAATTCACTCAAACACACTCGAGAGTGTAACTAATATATAAATCACTGGACCGAAAATGCACCCTTGTGTGACACCCGAAAAAAGTTATCGAATTTCGTATTTCGTTCGACGTTCGCAGGAGCGACGCGCGCGCGTGCCGTTCAATAGCTGCCCTCTCACAACACTGATCGACGAACACTGAATAGCTGCGCCGGCGTTGGTGTTTACTATACCCCATGAGCGAGATTATCAAACGCTTCAATTGAATTTCCGACCTTACGTCGTTCTCACACAGCTTAAATTACTTTACAATTTTCTTCTTTCCGATCGTTATCTGTGTTAGTAAGTCGGACACATGTATTTGTCATTTGTATGAATGAAAAAATAAACTCTACGCTAGAGCTTTTGTTAGATGCACATTCGTTTCGTTTATCATAACCTTAATTAACTAAACTACGTGAGATGACGGCGTAGCTCATTCCATCCGTTTAAGTGGTCTCGTATGACAAGTGTGATTCATTTTATTTACTTTAGCTTTTACATTTTTGAGCTCATGCTCTTAGATAACGCTTCGTGGAATAATTAATGTGATATTTTGTTCTTGTCTTTATTCTTCTACTACTTACAAGCCTAGAAGTGGCATCTTTCCAAATGAAAGGTATAACGTAAATGTCATTCAACTTTTAACTTTATTCTATCGCATTTAAAATTGTATGTGTAAAAGATAGATAGATAGATAGATAAACTCTTTATTGTACACACCATAAAATTTACAATCAAAATAAATTAATTAAAAACTAGTGTAACAACTAGTGTAAAAGCTGTATTATCAATAAGATGTACCTTCTGATAAAAAAAATAGATAATTAATTAATAGTCTTTACTGTTTTTATTAGTTTGTTGCTCGGATATAATTTATCATCAGCTATTTTCCTGTTTCTAAATCTTCACAACTATGAGTAATTTTGTTTAAATTATATTTAGATCAACACTCATTGTTCTATATAACAGATGTCAATATTTTGAGATCATACAGTACCTACTGGCATTTCTTTTGATATACGATGGAAATAATATAATAAGAATTACATTAGAATGAATAAAGTTATAACTTTAGAAGAAAGTAATTATCTCACAGCAAGCAATAATATTTAGAATTCAAATCATACTCTAGTCTCTACGGTCAATGTTTCGAGTGAGCCTACAGCTTTCTCTCAATATCGAATGATTTACACCATGGCTCTAATAATTTGAATTCGATTTAAGTATGTCATAATAATAACGTGAAATTACTGTGACCGAATTTTATCGATATAAAAAAAGAAATGGAGTATTTTGGACCCTCTGTTCAGTTATTTTGACCTTCAATTAACATAATGGTTTCGACACCGTCCATTTTGAACTACATTTTACTGCCTTTTATACCAATTTCTTTTTAACTGACAGCAAAAAATATGATAGACACAAACTTGTATTTTTACTTGTGCTTATATATTTTTGAAATTGATGTTAAACTACGGTTGATAATTTATCAACATTTACTAGGTATTATTTCTGGTTTATTAACCTTGTAAAACATTTCTTTACCTCATTGTCATTCATACTGCGTTTGAGAGCTTTATACGTTTATCACTATTCCACAGACAGTGAAATTTCACAATTTCTAAAATAGCTTACGAATGACTCTATAGACAAATTTAACTGATGTGCAATAAATGCATCAATTACAAAGAAACAGAGTTCAAATTCCATAAAAGTAAACTTCGATCATGCAAAGAATGCACATCTATTATATTCTCTAAAATGTGTCTCGGCGTCTGTATTTCGTATTACATCTTATAGTTTACATAATAAGGTTCAAAATGCTTTGTTAGATGCCTATTTAAGGGCTTAATAGCATGTATGGAACTTATCAATGCTATTGTATTAATATGAATGCAATGGAATTCGGAAGGGATTGTTCGGCGCTCTCCATTATGATTTAAATTTGAGGAAGCAGCTTTCATAATGTTTGTTATGTTCGGTTTGAGAGGTAATTGAGCTATTTTGAGTGTATTTTATCATAAACATCTTCAGGAAAATCTATTGTTAACTTAATTTGTTTTTGTTTGGCTATTTTATCCTAATCTATTGCTGATTTCATTAAGTAATGATTAAATAATGTCTTATTATATTGCATTGTCCCGAATATGATTTGAAATCATGTTTATGTATCTTTATACTTCAGTACCTGGGCGACAGAGCTCCACTCGGATTTTCTATGACTGAAAATACGAGCAAACCCGGGTTCACTAAAAATCAAACCTATCAAGATCTATTTATCGTCCCCTAATCTACCTACAAACCAAATTTCATTAAAATCGTTGGAGCCGCTTCCGAGATTCAGATTATATATATATATATATATATAAACGAGAAATTCTTTTATATATGTATATAAATACACACATAAAAGAATTGCTCGTTTAAAGGTATTAGATACCCATAAACAATATGAATAACTTTATAATGAAACCGTTATCAAAATTTTATTAAAAACATTGTCACAAAACGAAGCTTTAGTTGAACCTTCGTAATGTAAATAGTTTCTTATTTTTTGTTTATGTCCGTAGTAATTTTCTAACGTTATTTAATGATACTTTTTGCTACGGACAGCGCCTTAATTAGAAAAGAAACGGTGACTAATAGTTTAATTAATAAACAATATTTATAGGTACGAGTATGCTCATACAAATAATAACTGGGCGGCTAATATAATTTTTAGACAGTTTTCAAACAACACAAGTTATCTGAAGTTGACAAAACATAATAATACTCATAGTGATTATGTGATATAGGTCGAAGTGTGCTTAGTTCTTATCCTTAGATCATCATAGACTATACAGATATACTTATAGACTGATACATTTTGCACGTTTCACATATTTTAGGTATTTTGCTTTCCCTGGTATCTTGTAGTTGTTACATAGGTATTTTGTTTTTCCTGGTATCTTGTAGTTATTACATATGTATTTTGTTTTTCCTGGTATCTTGTAGTTATTACATAGGTATTTTGTTTTTCCTGGTATCTTGTAGTTGTTACATAGGTATTTTGTTTTCCCTGGTATCTTGTAGTTGTTACATAGGTATTTTGTTTTTCCTGGTATCTTGTAGTTGTTACATAGGTATTTTGTTTTCCCTGGTATCTTGTAGTTGTTACATAGGTATTTTGTTTTCCCTGGTATCTTGTAGTTGTTACATAGGTATTTTGTTTTCCCTGGTATCTTGTAGTTGTTACATAGGTATTTTGTTTTTCCTGGTATCTTGTAGTTGTTACATAGGTATTTTGTTTTCCCTGGTATCTTGTAGTTGTTACATAGGTATTTTGTTTTTCCTTGTATCTTGTAGTTGTTACATAGGTATTTTGTTTTTCCTGGTATCTTGTAGTTGTTACATAGGTATTTTGTTTTCCCTGGTATCTTGTAGTTTTTACATAGGTATTTTGTTTTTCCTGGTATCTTGTAGTTGTTACATAGGTATTTTGCAATATAATTACCTTCCGTCAGTTTTATTACCTTTTAATAAGGTATTATTTATCTATATAAATACAAAATAGTACAAAGCATACAGTGGCTGTCCACTGCATTTGTTCGGGTAAATATGTTATTGTTTATTTATCACTTTATTGACAACTATACTTTATCTATAACATACAAGTTCCTACAACTAAGTATTGTATGATGTATGTACTTAAAATATACCACGCAGAGACACCGCTCAGAGCTACTTTGTTACATTAAACTGCGGCGAGAGCGCCGCACCTGTTACAGTGGCTTACTAGTGAAGTGAGTGCTTTCGACGTTTTGCTGCCGAGAAAACACACCATAGATGCAATTCTGGCTGTAAGTATCAATCGTATCGTATAAACGTAGATAAACGTTGTAGGTAATTACTATTCCAGCGCTATAAGGCTGTTTTGTTTACTTTACTAAAAAATGTGACAATAATTTTGCTTCAGGTAGCTCCTCTGGTACGTAAGTAAATACGTACTCAATGATTAACTCGTAGCTTCTCTCTTCTCACAATGAGTACACAGAGGTACACAGAATTATTAATTGTGTGTGATTAATAAAATTATTATCAGCTGAGCCTGCAACGCTGGACATGGCCTCCTCTATGTATTTGAGCGCGTGGCCGGTTGTCGTGCGACTTGCAGCCACCACCGTCCTGCCGCCTGGTCCCCTGGATCCCTGAAGGATCCTCCTGGCCCCCTGAAGGATCAGCTGCTCTTACAAACTTATAGTTTGTTATAGTTTGTAAGAGCAGCTGATCCTTGTGACATGATTCTGATGATAAATTCGAAAAATGACATTGGAACTACCAAGTCGTAGATGGGGACTTATCGTGTCTGATCTCATTTTTAACCCCCAGCGCAACAATGAAGGGTGCTATAAGTTTGACGTGTCTGTCTGTGGCATCGTAGCTCCCGAACGGATGAACCGATTTTGATTTAGTTTTTTGTTTGTTTGAAAGACGAATTAGTTGGAAGTGTTTAGTTACCTATGTTTTATCAAAATGGGTTCAGTCGGGGTTTTTGAGTTTTCTAAACTTGTACTTGTTTTAGTAATTATGAATACGTTGGTTTACATTAAAAGGTTGTTTCTGCTTTTTTAGGTTAAAAGTATTTTTTTAAATAGTTATAATATCGTTATATTTGGCCATAAGTCTTGTTTCATATGTGATTTCACCACCGTCAGCGTTTACTTTTTCTTCTCTTTTAACATCTTAAGGTTGTCTGGAAGAAAAAGAAAGGCCACCTTTTGTACCTTTCTAACGCCTTAATTATGTACCTAATGTTATTTTATTATGGTGTCGATAAAGTGTTTTTGTATTGTATTGTATTGTAGAATGTTGAAGAGTATTTGTATTGTTATATTGATGAGATCAAGTAGCAGTCTACTATTGACCTGTTTTATGTTTGCAATTGAAAAGCATTCGAGCTAGAGCGAGTTTCCTGCGTCACGACTTTGAGACCTTGGAAATGATCTAAGGTAAAGGAAGACTGAACTCTTTCCAAACAAATATAAAACCTGTTTGAAAATAGATGATAGATGTCAAATAAACTAAGACTTTTTCGAAACCCAAGACTTTGGATTTAATTTTCCTGGTTGTAAATTTGAAGGCAACTGCATGTACTGTACTGTATTGCAAGAGCTAAATGTGTTTGCAGAGTGAGTCCAATACACTGTCCATACCAGTGTATTGGACTCATTTTGCAAACACATTTACCAACCAACCAACAAAGTATGTTCTAAACTAAGTTTAAAATGGTTATGAATATAAAAGTTATCTGTGTCTCTAGGTTCTGAGTATAGGTTTACGAGCAGCATTCCTAGTGTCTAGGAGCATGGTGATCGAGCGCGAAGTGTGCCACCAACCAGTTTGGTGAGCTATGTGTGGCCTGCCTGCTGCCGCGATACTAATACTGTCTATGGTACCACTTATTACATGCTAAACTGTATACCTACTCTTTATAGATATATCTTTATTATAAAACTCTGATCACTGTAATCGAAAAAAAAATGGTTTGAAAGTATTTAATACAAAGTTTGAGTTCTCATTTTGTAATTTTCTGCAATTTAACATTTAATTTGAATTGTCATCAATTATCATCTCAGTCATCTAACAAGAATCGACTGTTTGATATTGACCTCATACTTGGCTTTCCAAAAAGATCAGTTGCGCGCGACTTGCATCCAGCGTCTTCCCGCCACTTGTATGACGTCATCTGTCCATCTCATGGCTGGTGTTCCTACGCTGCGTGCGCCGGTGAGTGCTCTCCACGTGACAACTTTATATGCTCCACTCACTCACTCACTGCCACTTTATTGGCAACTGTCATCAAACTCAGATAACAATAGCAAATAATTATTTTCCTCTAAATAGATATATTTAGGGGTAGGAAACGACCAATCAGAGCGCGAGGCGCAACAATATTACCTGTTAGCGGCACGTCATTTTGATTTTAGAATCACACTACAAAATCATAAAATGTAGAGGGTACTTTTCCACGGCGCACGGGACGCGCCGAATATGCAGTTGGTAGACTACTTCCTCTGTAAATACTGCAAAGCAAATTTCATGGTTTTCTTTCTGCCACATGTATTCAACAATATCTAGATGTCTGGATGTGTACTCTGGAAACTCTGTCTTGAAATTATTCCTAATGATTTGAAGATGGTAAGTAGGTATAGTGCATTCTCTAGTGCATTGTTTAAATACAAATTAAAACAGTGGCTTACCAAACAGGCGTTCTACAAATTCGAAGAAATGACAAAACTCAAGGAGACCTAGTTGTAAAATTGATTACCTAATTGATAAACCTTTCTGTTATTGACATTGTTATTTTAATATTAACATGGTTGTTTTAATAATATTGTTGACATGGTTATTTTAATAATTTTATTGTATTTTAATTTGTTTTATTACTGTTATTTTGACATTTAAATTATTATTATTATCAATTTATATTATTTTTGTTAAAATTATTATTTATTGAATTAATTTTGATGACAACGTGACGCGTATTTTTGGTGTATGTTATTTCATGAATTTACAAATGTACTGTGTACCTAATTATTTTGTTGTGACGTGTATCAATAGATATCAATAAAGGAATATGAATATGAATATACCTACACCGTAAGTGTCGTAAGCCCCATTACACAAGTTTCTCTCTCTGAAGTTTACTCTGCCCTTATGAAGGAAAAAAAAATGATTTCCCCCTTTTATTTAGTTTGTACGGAACCCTCGGTGGGCGAGTCTGACTCGCACTTGTCCGGTTTTTTTCTAATCTGAATAGTTTGCGCGAGAGACACTTCCAAAGTGGTAAAATGTGTGGTAAAAAAAAATATATGATGTACATTAGCATGCAAACTTCCACCGAAAATTGGTTTGAACGAGATCTAGTAAGTAGTTTTTTAGGGTTCCGTACCCAAAGGGTAAAAATGGGACCCTATTACTAAGACTTCGCTGTCTGTCTGTCTGTCTGTCTGTCTGTCTGTCTGTCTGTCTGTCTGTCTGTCTGTCTGTCTGTCTGTCTCCAGGCTCTATCTCATAAACCGTGATAGCTAGAAAGCTGAAATTTTCACAAATGATGTATTTCCGTTGCCGCTATAACAACAAATACTAAAAATAAAAAAAAATTTAATATTAAGGGGGGTCCCCATACAATAAACGTATACAATAAATTTTTTCGTATTTTTTTGCTCAATATTAAAAACGGTAACAGGTAGATGCTTCAAATTTTCACAGAATATTTACTTGTATATTACCTTTTAAAATAAATAATTAAATAACAATAAAGTAAATATTAAAGGGGGGCTCCCATACAACAAACGTAATTTTTAAGCAATTTTTACTCGATTTTAATTAACAGGTAGAAACTTCAATATTTGTAAGTAAATATTTAGAAATATATTAACTATAAAAATAAATACCTAATCTAATACATAAAAACTCACTAAATGAAAATAATCCGTGCATCTAAACGCGGTGCGAGCGCCGCGCCGCGGGTGTGGTGGTGGCGCGAGCGCGAGGCGGGCAACGGCCGCGCGGGTAGCGGGGGAGGTAACATCACGGAGCGAGCCATAACCGCCCGTATTCGCGCGAGCGTTGTCATGCTGCCCGGATGTGTATCGAAAACCTACCTATAAGTTTGCAATTTACTACTTGGAATTTCGTTGATTTCTCGTTATTTTATAAACAGAACTAAACTTTGTAGTATTATAGATGATAGTACGGAACCCTTCGTGCGCGAGTCCGACTCGCACTTGGCCGATTATTTTAATACGTCATAAATCGTTAACCGCAATTTACCTTTTATTCAATCAACTCAAATATAAAAAAATAATTAAAAAAAACATTTAATTTCATAAAAATAAACCTTAAGTATAAGCCGTGAACCATTATTTTCTAATAATAAATCTGTAATAAGTGCCTAAGTAAAAAATAATAATTATAATTCGCGTGGGGCGTGGCTTGATCGGTAGCGGGTGCGGAGCGCGCGGGGGGCAGGTTCCCGACTGCGCTTACCCGAGCGGGCAGACACGTTCATGTTTTTTGCAACAACAATATGCCAACATTACTTTTTGGAGACTTCAACGAATTTTTTTTAAAAGACAATTGTATACTATCATTCATGCAGAACGCTGGATACAGGATGTTACCACCTTATCCAACTACGCGAGGAGGCACACAAATTAATTGATAATATTTTTGGAAATATTTCTTGTCAAACTGGAATATATATTAGCTTGTTTAGCTATAACAAACCTATATGGACTCGTATATAGCTAGATCTAAATCCCATCATTTAGGTACCTAATTATAATGTTTACTTATCAATAACTTAATTAAAAAATAATACACTATTATTAAAACATCGATTAAAGTTACAACGAACTACAAGAACTTTTATATTAAGTTACT
Organism: Lycia hirtaria; assembly: GCA_947563715.1. Taxonomy (NCBI): domain Eukaryota; kingdom Metazoa; phylum Arthropoda; class Insecta; order Lepidoptera; family Geometridae; genus Lycia; species Lycia hirtaria. Next base: position 31,311,780 of record OX387377.1, on the reverse strand, counting down.
TGCTGCTACGGAACCCTTCATGGGCGAGTCCGACTCGCGCTTGGCCGCTTTTTATTTCTTTTCCACACTTACTCTAGAACTTAGAAAACAATGTTCCCGAGCGAGTAAAATGAATAATAATAGTGTATTATCGAATCGGAAACCGAGAAATGAATGTTTAACTTGCAAGATTTAGTTACAGACAGACGCCGGGCCCAGGTGAAACTAAACAAATGCTGGTAACAAGTCTTCTTATTTATAAATGCGTAACGCAGTCTAGCTTGTAAAACGTGTAAGTGCGTCTATTTTCTTCAAGTCAAACAAGTTTCCAATTTTGTTTAGAAGGCTGGTTTCACATTGTACAAGCGAGAATACCTACGCAATTAGCTCAGCAGTACAAAACAAGCACTTGACTGGACGGATGGACAGCGGTGCTCGAAGCATGCGGTCAGCATCCGTTTCCGTGCTTTATGATTTCCAATCTACATCCAATGAGCGATAGACCTGAGAATGGATTTGAAAGAAACTTTATTCTGTAACATATTAGACAAGACATTAGTTCCGTAGTGCGACGAGGAATCCTCATAAAATTAGTTATTATTATCTAAAATCCTAACTAGTAAAAGCTAAAGTAACTCTGCCTATCCTCTGTCTCTTTGCCTGTTTCTTACTTTTTCATAGTTAAACGGCTGAAATAATCGTTATGAAATTCAACACAGAGATTTTAGTACCTGGAGACGGACATAAGTTATATTTTTTCATCATCAAAGTCCTGATTGACGCATATATTGACGCACAGCCTACACATACAACTATAATACGTAGTACATACTAGGTCAATATATGTAATTTAGAGTAGAGACGAAACAAACACTTGTGATCCCGGTAGCAGCTAGCAGCGAGCAGCTAGCAGCTAGCAGGTACCAGGCTGGCAGGAACACAGCGGTTAGTTCAACGAGCGTTTGACATGGAAACTTCGAATCTGCTCTTGACCTCCGAAGCAGAAGAAAGCAATCACGACGCGCGACGTCTTCCACGACTCGAGGGTTCCGCCGCTTATTGACTGTTGACACTGTTTTGGCAGGAGTTTAGGGTTCCGCGGATACATTTTTTTTTATGGTAAATATAAATTTTGATAAAAAAAGAGAGATTTCTCTTCAAAAGATCGAAGATAAAACACGCATAGAAGCTGCTCGATCTGATCTTGAAACTTGTAGTAAAACAACTTTTCGTGGATTTCCATCTGTCGCGTATAATTTACTTAATTTTAATTATTTTGCACGTTTTATCAAATTCTTGAAACTTTTCCTACAATTGAGAGTGTTCTTAGCTAAGTTTCATCAAAATCGGTTCAGCCATTTTTATTGTCAGGGGTTTTTGATTTTTCTAATTTATTTCTAATTTAGTTGTTTAGTAGATATTTACACTTCGCAAATAAGGAAGAGGCCCCTCCAAATAGGTTCAAAGGAAACAAAATAAGTATAGGACTATTAACCGAGTTTTTATGCTCCTGGCCGTCCGATAGACAAAGAACAGAAATAATTGATAAAGAAGAAGATTAAATTAATTGTTATTGTAATCCTGTAATCGTATTATTGTATTTCATCATCATCATCATCTGAAACACGAAGAACACACTTGGTCGTGGAGAAGAACTAGCTGTTATGTCAGTGAAATCCTTGATGGCGACATTTGCAACAACAGATCAGTCTGCCTCCTACATTTATCCCAACGCAAAAATAAACACAAGTGGAGGTCTAGGTCACAGGTTTCCAGTGTCGCCTTGCGTCCAAGGTCGCGTGCACCATCATGTCCATGGGCGTACCCAGCTTCTGGTCTAGGGGGGGGGCAAGTCAGTTTTTTTTTTATGAAACATAGGGGGGGGGTGTAACAATTTTTTTGGTTAGTAATATGATTTTTGAACGAGCGCTCAGCGTTTGCATGGCTAAGTAAATAAAAGCATAGGTAATAAATAGCGCGAGCGAAGCGAGCGCGAAATTTATAATTTTTATAGTAATAAGCTTTATTTCTCGTATTAGTGAGACCACAGTACTTCTATATTAAATTGGAAAAATGTTAAACGTGAAAATTTAAAAGGTTATTTAAATTAAATCTTGGAAGTAATTTAATTCATTGATCTTGTTGGCGTGTCCTAGGTTTTTGTGGCCCAGATAAACCATACAAGTATATGTGTTAAAAGAAAAATGAAATACCCGACTGGATAAGAACGACTTTTACGTATATTTTTTAAAAATATACGTAAACTCGTTTATAAAAAATTATAAATATAACCATTTGAATTTATTGATTGCAAATTTATTATTCCTAATTAAAAAAACATGACTTCATAGAAAATTACAAACATACGTTTTTATGACAAAGTACCGCTGTAAATGACTATAAATGCGCATTATTTAGAATAATTCTAGTGAAATCACTTATTTATTACGAAAAAGCTCGTTGGAGTTCTAACGACACCTCGCACATCAGAATCGGTCAAGCCGTTTAGGCTTGTAGGCGATCATGTAGAAACATACCCATATACATACACTTGAAAATCATAACCCTCCTTCTTACTCAGTCGGCTAAAAATAAAAGGAAATAATCAGGCGCGAGCGAAGCGAGCGCGAATTTTCTCGAAACTTTATATCAAATTTTAGGTATTCATATGCTGATTTGCTGTTATTGTTGTCACAGTACTGACATAGCTCAAAATACAAAGGATATTAAATAACTTTGAACGATCGGCGAAAATATTCGCTTAGCGAACCAGCTGTTTGATTTGCCCTATATATGGCGGCTTGCTGTCCTTGGAAGACGCAGCTCTCAAGATTCAAAGCCTTAGCATAACATGTCAAATAAAATAAATGCTAGTCGCTCGCAACTCCCTACCGCCAAGATTACGAACGCTCAGCTAGATTCGGTAACCTACGTCGCCGCGGCGGTGGCTGGCGACTAAGTATAGCACTTGCTCACAGCGCGGTTTTTTATGGCTATAATAATTGCACCGTGCATTTTGCCAGTGTCTACTGCGCGGTTTATTTCAGGGGGGGGCAGCCGCTCCCCCCTGCCCCCCCCCTGGGTACGCCCATGATCATGTCGATGGAGCCATCCGCTTGTTTCGCGAATAAACACTTTATCACTTTATAATAGCGGATAGGAGCAGATACCGGACAGGTAACCTTGACCCTTATTGACTTAGATTTATCACAGATGTGACGCGCGATTCGGATGGCTATCTGACCTTCAGTACCTAACTCCCTACGAGGTTTTATTGATATATCGCAGTCTTACCATTGGTCGAGAAATTCTTAGTAAATACCTACTACCTACATCGGGTATCAGAGTATTGAACTGCAGGTTAAGGAAGGATCGCTTCAAATGTCATATCTCTATGAGCAGTGGTTAACTCTGTTTGTACGTCTGTTAGTCAACATCTAAGGGGTCGTACATTAATCACGTGGTTTTAGTAACTTTTCAATCCCTCCCTCCAATAAATATTTAAGGGGGCTCCCATACAACAAACGTGATTTTTTTGCTCGATGTTGATAACGGCAACAGGTAGACGCTTGAAATATTCACAGAATATTGAGTATATTATTCACTTTAAAAATAAATGATTAAATTAAAATAAAATTAATATTTATGGGGGGCTCCCATACAACAGACATGATTTTTTTGCCGTTTTTATAGATAATGGTACGGAACCCTTCGTGTGCGAGTCCGACTCACACTTGGCCGGTTTTTTTTTTTGAAAGGGTATACTTCCCCGGTGGTTCCATATTTTTTTTATCAAAATCAGTTCCGTATTTTAGTTTTTATAACAAAACAACTGGAAAATGATGTCGTCCAAGTAAATGAATTGCGGATTTTGAAGTTGGTTGTTTTAGTATTTTAAACGATTATTTGTCATAGATAGAACTTGTACTATGGAACCTTGCTTATTGCCAAATTTAGTGATTCTAGGTCAACATGAACAAGTGCACAAGATAAACTCGCACTTGGCATGTTCTATTTATGGTTGTAAGAAGGTTCTAAGGTTCCAAGTAACTATCTACTTAATTTCTACCTGCGTTTTGTTACTCATAAAATGACTGTATCGCAAGTGCAAAACGCGGCGTGTTTGATGTTTATGGAGCAATCATTTTAATCTTCAACAGATGTTGACAATTCAAAAAAGCCGAAACTGGATTGAATTTGTAAAATACGTATCGATCAGGTACTAAAGAAATTTAAGGAGATGGCAATAAGCGCCGCCGCGCCGGGATGACGAGCAACATAAAAATAAATAAACTATCCGTCTGCATACAAGTGATTTGCATAACTGGGGGCACAGCAGTGGCCCCGGCCAAGTCGAGCGGCATTAGTATGACTTAGGTTTTTTCAGGTTTTCATTAGGAGTATGTAATTCGACCATCGTCCGTCTCGCTCGCGCATATCAACTATAAACAAGTATGTATATTAAAAGGTAAACAAAATACCCGAATGCAGAAAAGCAGGTTCTGCAGTCTAACTTACGATTTCGTTACCCAACAGCGCATCAAACGCTGTTGATTATACGTTTTTGTGAGAAAGTATGCTTAAAATCGCTGTAAAAGATTATAAATGCCCATTCTTTAGAATAATTCTAGTAAAATCACTTGTTTATTACGAAATAGTTCGTTGGAGGTTACAAAAAATGCGTTTTATTATTATTTTTGTATTATTATTACAACAAAAAAAATGGTTATCTGTAAAGTCGGCTTACGGACGATAGTTTAACGTGACAACGTCATAACAAAACGATGATGAAATGCAAATGTTACAATGAGCGTAACGGGACAACGAGCGTAACGGAACAATGAGTCATCCTTTTTCGTGCGTGCAGCCGGCGTTCATCGATTTCTTAGACGTTGTCACGTCAAAAAAATTGGTTGTCTGTAAAGTCGGTTTACGGACGATAGTTTAACGTGATAACGCTAAACTATCTCGCTCCGATCGTAACGTTACAATGAGCGTAACGGGACAATGAGCGTAACTGGACAATGAGTCATACTTTTAACGTGACAACGTCTAATAAATCGATGAACGCCGGTTGCACGCACGAAAAACTGTGACTCATTGTCCCGTTACGCACATTGTCCCGTTACATCATCATCATCATCATCATCATTTCATCAATGTTTTGTTATGACGTTGCCACGTTAAACTATCGTCCGTAAACCGACTTTACAGATAACCATTTTTTTTTTTGATCCAAGTTAATTTTCGTAGATAAAAAATATTTTTATGAATAATTTTACAAACGAAAAGATGATTTGTATGGATGAAAATTAACGGTCGAGCTAAAGACACAACGATTCACGACTTAAAAAATTATTCAAACTTTCAATTACGTAAACCTAATAGACGAGACTTTAGACAAAAAATATTAGTATAGGTAAGGGTTTGTGATAAATGTCAACCCCTTACCTATACTAAGAAATTTCGTATACAATAAAATATTGAAGTCCGACACATCCATCAACCAACTCCCTGACTCCCCCCCACCCCTCGCAGCTCTTCCCCCAAGGCTACCGTTATCAGCCCTTTAACATACTTCTCTTATCGGGAATTCACTTTGACGTCGGCCTTTTGAGAGCCCGCTCCCGCTCCGTGATAACGTTTTAGAGCTCCGGGATAAAGTTTAATCTTCGTCCAACTATTTATAAACTGATGAAGCAAAGTGAAATAGAGATATATAATTTAAAAGCTTTTAATTAGGTCCACGCGATATCGATCCGGTCAATGCGTATATAATTATGTATAAACAAAATAAACTCAAAGTCCAACAAAAAATATTGGAAACGATACTGGGACAACTTTTACGGGTCCAACTGAGATATTGTATAGCATACTTACTTAAGGGAATCTCAAAAGCATTTTCTCGTCCAATATACTCTAGTCGCTCAAGTAGAAAGCTTACGTCAACCAGTGTGTGCTCCCAGTGTATGCTCCCAGTGTGTGCTCCCAGTGTGTGCTCCCAGTGTGTGCTCCCAGTGTGTGCTCCCTGTGTGTGCTCCTAGTGTGTGCTCCCAGTGTGTGCTCCCAGTGTGTATTTATGGCACTGAAACGTATTCACTCACTATGGGCCTTATATCTAAGGAAGCTCAAAGTCAGGCAACGGGCTATGGAGAGGGCTATGGAGAAGGCTATGCTCGGGGTCTCTATACGAGATCGTATCAGAAACGAAGAGATTCGTAGACGTACATAAATCACCGAGATAGCACAGCAGATTAGCAAGTTGAAGTAGCAGTGGGCAGGGCACATAGCACGTAGAACTGACGGCCGATGGGGCAGAAAAGTTTTCGAATGGAGACCACGCACCGGCGCACGCAGCGTAGGAAGACCAGCCACAAGGTGGACAGGAGATATCATACAAGTGGCAGGAAGACGCTGGTTGTAGGCCGCGCGCAACCGGTCTTTTTGGAAATTCATGGGGGAGGCCTGCGTCCAGCAGTAGACTTCTTGCGTCTGAGATGGTGATGATACTTATTTACGTGTGTAAGTAGGTACTATGTACGCTCAATAATCAAGCTCTGTCAGTCGCAGATCATTCGTCTCGCACATATAGGTAGGTCCCATGACGTAAGAAGTAAGAAATACATTACCCTCCTTCTAACGCAGTCGGGTACAAAGAATGCTGGTTTGTTCGCGTATACTAACAAACCAGCGGTATTTTTATGTTACGGGAATTGTAGCAACATTTTAACCGACTTCCAAAAAGGAGGAGGTTCTCAATTCGTCAGAGTTTTTGTTTTACATTTGTTACGTATGTTCCCCGATTACTCGAAGACTCCTGGACCGATTTGAAAAATTATTTTTGAAGTGAATACTTCTTTAGCGGCGTTGTGCATTTTGAAGTGAATACTTCTTTCAAAGTCAAAGTCAAAGTCAAAGTAAATTTATTTGCGTTAAACATGAGTGATAACATGCTTTTGGTGTTCTTAATTTTAATGTGCTTCATGTTATGCCTGAGGAGGCGTGCAAATCAGAGGGCGCTATCGATCTTTAAAACTACTAATATAAATACCTAATTATCAAATGTCAATTTAAACATGTCATAATACAATTATATAAAATTATTTTTTATTTTTATTTTTAATCAATTGTGTCAATAAAATTTCTAAACATTAAAATAACAAAACATTTCTAAACATTAATTTTAATAAGGAACGATCGTCTATATAATCTTTAATCTTATAGTAGCATTTTTCAACCAGCAAGGCTTTAAATTTCTTTTTAAATAAATTAGTTGTCAGATTTCTAAGACTTATAGGTATCTTATTATATATAATAGGGCCCATTCCAAAAATGCTGTTTCTGAACAATTGAGTTTTTGCTTTATGTATTAGTATTTTGTTGTCTCGTCTATTATATATCGATTCTGTAGACATCTTAGGAAATATTTCAGAATTAGCCCGTACAAATACTGCAACCTCAAATATGTATAGTGAAGGAAGCGTCAGAATCTTATGCTGTTTAAAGTAAGGCTTGCAGCTATCAGTTGGTTTGAGTCCAAACATAGATCTTAAGCATTTTTTCTGGGATATAAAAGCATAATTTTTATCAGTTGAGTTACCCCAGAATATTACGCCATATCTCAGCACTGACTCCACAAGTCCATAATATGCTGTAATAAGGGCGTCTGAGTGAAGAGTCAGTTATCGGTTAGCTCAGTAGTAACCTACTGAGCTAACCGATAACTGAGCACCGATATAAATTTCAATTTATCCATCGGAGGGCGGAGGTTCAAATCCTTCACGAGTCAGTCTATTTGTTATTTTATTTTTTTAGTTTTCACTTCTGCCAACACTCCCGGAGTGCAACCTGTTGTTTTTTTTTTGTTTGAAAGGGTATGCTTTCCGGGTGGTTCCATAGAAATTTTATGAAAATCTTTTGGTTTTTATAACAAAATAACTAGAAAAAATTGTCATCCAAATAAACGAATTGCGTATTTTAAGTGGTTTTTTTTTTTTTGTTTTTTAAACGATTAGTTTTTTAATTTACAATCTGACCGAATGGACATGGAAAAACTGAAAAACAATAAATAAAAACTTTTATATATGTATTAGCTAAAAATTAAATAAAAAAAAGCAAAATATGATATCAAAACTGGACATCTACTATGTACCTACACCTACTATTTTGAAGTCGGTGGATATGACTTGATGACTGTATCGAACCCAACCCCTCCAGCACAGAATGTGTACTCGACTTTCCAACAGCTTCGTCTCGAAGCGTCTCAGCCTAAGCAAATGTTTGTACTCACTAAGCTAAGTTTTAAACAACCATTAAAATTATTCAAAACAATAGCAACCAAAGCTAACAGCGTTCGTACACGTGGCGACTCCTTACAAAAATGTTTGCTTACTGTGCATAGCCAAACATTTACTTTACTATATTCACACACTTAAAGTAGCATTTCTGGTGATATCCTTATCAAATTCATTTCAGCAAATGTGCTCAAGAACTTAATGATTCCCGGGCACACGTTGAAAATTTGCCTTCTTTTGTGTTTACATGGGGTTAACTTTAGTCCATTAATCCTAACCTTACCTTTTCACAGATAAACGGCTGAACCAATCGTTATGCAATTTTAAGGAAATATTTTTAAGAGCTGTAAGGATTAACTGTCCGTAGTGAAGTGACTTAATGTTTGTCGCTTTATAATTTATATCGTTATCTTTTTCACAAATTTTTTTTTTCTTTGTTAATATTCGCTCTCGAGCCCCAAGTCAGCCTCGTGTTTAGTTTGGGGTTCACCGATAAAACTGTTTTTTTTTTTACTGTATGTATATTAAGCAAATGTAAATTTTTCTGTAAGCATTTTCTTTCTGCAACTAAATGTATATTTATGTGAAAAGGCCGAGAAGCACGTGATCGCCGGGTGTACGAGCTGCTACCCTGACGTCACGGTGTTTAATGGTTTGTTAAACTTGTTTACAACTTCCAGATGATGCAGAACGGTGTTCAGTTAACAATGGTTTAACTCTACCTGCGATAAACACTGTTAAAAGGTGGTTAAACGTTACTTGTTTGTGTTTTTTCTGAATATTTGTAGGTAAAGTTACATTTTTATGACAACTTTTTAAAATATGAAATTTAGAAAGTTTATTGGCAAATGGAAAGAAAACAATTGGAATTGAATAGAGAAAGGCTTACAACGGTAAAAAAAACGTTTTGTTTTTTTAGTAAAATTTATGATGGTCTCACACTGCGTGTTGCTAGCTCGAACTTGCGTTTTTAACCTACTACAATAAAAAGGAGAAGGTTCTCAAGTCAGTTGTGTTTTTTATGTTTGATACCACATAACTCTGTCATTTATAAACTGATTTGAAAAAAAAACAGGAAAGACAGTTCGATCCCATAGAAATTTCAACAAAATCAGTTCATTAGTTTGGTTTTTAAATTTTCTTGGATATATCGTCACTCGCATGACTAACTGTCCTATCTCATTTCAGTCATTTGTTCAGGACAAACGTTTTTCTGTTCTAAGATTAGGTTGTATTTGTCAAAAATATCAAAATTGGAAGTTTTACATACTTTATGATACTAGCTTTTATAGAGGTTACTTTACATTAATAATTTTAATGTATCGGCATTCTAAACACCTGTTTTAATTATTTGAAAAATGAGATAGGACAGGTAGTCAAGCTACGATATGTATTGTCTATGTTAATTGTTCCAAAAACAGAGTTCCCTCATGTCACGGCGGCCGTTCTCAGAGGACACCCCGAGACAGTCATAACACAGCCACGGAAGCGTCACACCCTAGTCTTGTCTCAAGATTATTTTGATAATACGCGACTTCCTTTTTATAATTTAGGTACTAACGGAACCCTATATTTCTCACGGAGACCAACCATACGGAACCGTGCTCTTGGAGAAAGGGTCAAGTAGCAGGTGCAAGAAAAATGTAAGGAAACGGTCATAATTTTTTTTGTATTGTTTAATTATTTATCACTAACATATTTTTTTATCCGGCTGCGCAAGAAGGAGAATATTTTTTTTCGAGTTATGTGTGTATCGCCTACAGCCCAAACGGCTTCACCGATTTTGAGGTGTCGTTAGATTCGTCTTTACTTCCAGAATGTCATATATTTATATTAAATAAGCTGTATTTTTTGTAATAATAATAATACATCTCTTACAAAAATAAAAACCCGGACAAAAGCGAGTCAGACTCCGACCGACGACCACCGAGGGTTCCGTACAAACTAGTAGATAAAAGGGGGAAATTATATATTTTTTATATTTTTCTGCATAAATCGAAAAATATACATCGCAAAAATATTTAAAAACTGTTTTAGCTTGTGCTAATTAAGCTCTTTCTTATTATTATAAATACTCCTCATGATACGATTAAAGCACATTAAATTTGGACCCTCCTACCTTGCTTAAAGACTCTATTTTATGTGATTCTATTATATCCTATATGACAATGCTTCATGCCAAATTTCAAAGCTATAGGTCAACGGGAAGTACCCCACAGGTTTTGATTCTCTTGCGAGTGTCGAAATATGCGTTTTTTACGACATATTCGGCTGATTTTATGTGATTAAATTAAAAATGTACAGTTTTTGGAATTTTCCCTTTATGTGTACTTGACAATGCTTCTTGCGAACAGACAACAAAGTGATCCTATAAGGGTTCTGTTTTTTCCTTTTGAGGTACGGAACCCTAAAAATAAGTTTTTCATAACCTCCAATGAACTATTTCGTAATAAATAAAGTGATTTTGTTAGATTTATTCAAAAAAATGTGCATTTATAATCTTTTATGGCAATTTTACGCATACTTTCTCACAAAAACGTACACTCAACAGAGTATCACGCGTAGCGAAATTGTAAGTTAGACTGCAAAAACTACTTTTCTGCAGTCGGGTATTTTGTTTTTCTTTGAATAGACACACTTGTTAAATAGGTATATGAAATATCAGCACAATGAGTGCCAATGAAGATAATTTCCTGGAAAAGAAAAGAATACGTTTGTAAACAAGTCCGTGTTCTCGTTCTGTGTGTATCTGTTGATACAGCTGAGCGGCTTCTGCGAACCACAGCTCCGCCAGTACCTACCTACATGGGGCTCCACTCGAGACTATGCTACCGATATAAGCACCATTCTAAATCAATAACAAACTATTTACAATTATACTTTTTCGTTGTCAAATACTAACTATAACAATCATTAGTAAAGCGAAAGTAGCTCTGTGTGTACGTCTGTATGTCTATGTCTGTTTGTTTATTTTTTAACCGACTTTCAAAAAGGAGGTTCTCGACGAGTTCCATCGTCGGCCACACCGTCGCTTAACATCAGGCGAGTTGGTGGTCAATCGTAGATCTCATCATCATCATCTCAGTCATTAGAAGTCCACTGCTGGACATATGCCTCCCCCATGGATTTCCAAAAAGACCGATTGCGCGCGGCTTGCATCGCAGTCGCTTCGCTCGCTCGTTCAGTGATTTACTCCGGTACATTGTAAGTGAGAACGCATGCTTTAGGTTCCGTATGTAGGGCTGTAGGCGGCTCCCTACTTTACTATTCTACAGGCCAAGTTCAGATCACGGCAGGATGTGAGCCCTACAACTGCAGTTATATTGCACTTACGGCTCACTTGCAATGTAGCTAATAAAATAATAATATAAATAATGCAACATTGAATGCTTTCATGAATAATGCAGTTATTTTATATCTTCATTTTGGTTCATTCTTGACCGCACGCATTTACTGCATACTTACGCGCTGCATCCTCGGTCACACAGTCGCTTACTATCAGGCGAGTTGCTGGTCAAACATAGATCTATTTAGTATAAAAAATATTTTTTTTTAAACTGAAACAACCGACTTCAAAGTACGTTATTTCGTTTACTTGTAATATTAGTAAGGAATAATTAATAAGGCGCTCAAGCGTTGAAGTAACTCTATTTACTCCTTATACACATTGGATGAGGAGTAAGTAGGTTTTACTTTTCAAACGCAATAAATCCCTCACGATTGTATACTTTTTAAAGAGACCTCTCTTCACCCGCTCGTTTTTTTTTTCAAGAATGTCCTTTGTCATTGAATGTCAAATGCTTCGTCGTCGCAGATTAGAAAATGTGCAGATTTTTATACGAAAAACCTCAACATTTGACACTTTTGCAAAGAAAAACGTGTTAGTGGAACTCCGCACTGCGCACATCTGACGCACTCACTCAGGAATACAATGAAAATATTTTTACTTTTAGAGATTATTCAAAAAGTAATAAAGCAATGTTTCTAAAATAATTATGGGACCAACTTGGGAGCTTTCTCTATACGCCAATTCACGAAACTCAAAAATTGGTTTAAGAATGAGAGATAAATTCGTGTACATACATAAAAAAAAATATACGCTATAAATTGATAACCTCCTCCTTTTTTGAAGTCGGTTAAAAACTTGAGTCATAATTAGATCGTTTAATAGTAAGTAGGTAAATACCTAACTCGTATAACAAGGAAGCGAAATGATGTACCTAGTCCCGGTGACGGGGTTTGTTTCAACTTTGAATCCAGAATGCAGCGAAGGATTAGTAGTGTCCCGAACATAGGTTAATATATATAAGTCTAGAAAACTAAAACCCTCCAACAAAAAAACGGCTAAAACGATTTTGATGAAACATAGCTAAGATCACTATCGATGAAATCCTCTTTGAAGCAAAAAAACTAGATCAAAATCGGTCCATCCTGATGAATCTTAAAGAATCAGTTACTTTAATTTTCATCCGCTACAGGAAATGTTATTTCTTTTGGAATATTCTTTTTATCCGCTATTTCAAAGTATGAATTATCTCCATACCAAATTTCATTTAAATCCGTACAGCCATCTATCGAGAAGGAATAATAAACATGTAAACTCACTTAAAAACTTCTTCATTTATGACAATCATATCATTTTCATGATACAACGATATTATTATGGACAATATCGTTCTTTTATCAGTCATTGTTATCAGAGTCAATGAAACAGCTACAATGTAGTGATTTGATATAGTTTCCATTTTTCGACACACCTGTCAGCTGCGTTGGTGGTGTAATGGTCAGCATAGTTGCCTTCCAAGCAGTTGATCCGGGTTCGATTCCCGGCCAACGCACACTTTTTGCTATTAAATTCTTTTCGAATACATTTCTTAGACACCAAATTATAAAATATTATTTACCTATTTTAAAAAGGAGGAGGTTATCAATTCATAGCGTATTATTAGAATATCTGAATATTATGAAATATCAGATCGATCCTACAGATATTTTATCGTAAAATTAAGTCGTTCAAGAAAAGAAATTGCATTTATGGTACATATACGATTATACTTGCCTGTGACTATGTGCGAGAGTGTGCTAATTGGAATCGGTCGTTAATTATCTATAATTTCGGCTCAAACAATTCTTATTCCAGTTCTTATTCTTACACACCTACGCTGTAATTTCTAACTTAGGTATATTCTAAGTTATGCAACTCTTATGCTAAGTTAAGTACATATTCATTACTTGGCTGGATTAGTAACGGTGTACTGCATAAAATAACAATAACTTGAAAATAAAATAATATTTAGCTAACATAATGGTCTCGTAAGATCTTACATAATCGTAGCTTAATGATTTGGTAAATCTTATAACGCAGCGGTTCTAAATAGAGTAGCTACTAAAATATATTTTTAACAACAAGTGTTATTCAAAATATTGCATAAAAACCTTATTTTGCTTATGTGGTGATGAAGAATGGATGTATGATATTATTTCGTGTCCCCGTGTCCCAATTATTACATTGAACATTTAATGAAATAGTCGACCATGAAGTAATCAATAAACATTTGCCTATTTCATAACATACTTTGATCAAATTATCTAAACAAATAGCTTCATCATAATTTTGCAACATTCGCTTTAAAATTATTATATGAATCAATCCTGGCGTGCGATTTTTGAATCGCTCCAAAGGAATTCATATGCGAATTTGCCTAACTTCCGAACTATATCAACAATGATTTTGGAGAATTTCTTGTTAATATAATAACAATTCGAACGAGATTTGAGATCATTCGTTACATGATCGAGTGATGTGAATGATTGCGAGCAAACGAATTAGAGAGTATCGTCCGAAACACAGTCATATCCGTATGCGATACAATTCCAATCAATCAATTCATCATTTGCGAAGTAATCGCTGAACAAACAGACAAAAAATTATACAGTCGAATTTAGAACCTCGAACAAACAGACAAAAAATTATACAGTCGAATTTAGAACCTCGAACAAACAGACAAAAAAATTATACAGTCGAATTTAGAACCTCCTCCTTTTTGGAAGACTAAGTCTTCTACAGTCTAATCAAAAGGTTTTAAATTACCCGACTGCGTAAGAAGGAGGGTTATGTTTTTCGAGTGTATATATGTTTGTATGTATGTATATTTCTTTGGCACGCCCTAGAGCCTAAACGGCTTGACCGATTTTGATGTGAGTGGTGTCAATAGATTCGTTTTAGTCGTGAGAGTGACACTGGGTACATCAAAATTTAAAAAAAAAACAAAATTAAGGATTTTTGGCAGCAAAAAGTAATCTCAAAAAAATTTTTTTGTCAAAATACATCGAGTGTGGTATCAAAATAAAGAGTTTTTAACGGTGATTACGAATATATACCTTATATGTTTTATTGAAGTTTGCAATAGGAAATGCTAATAAATCACATCACACTTCACACTAATAAATTTAATGCGAAGTTTGTTACTTCTTCATGGTAAAACGGCTTAACGGGTTTGGCTGAAATTTGGCACACAGGTAGTTTATAATCTAGATTAACACATAAGATACTTTTTATCCCGGTATTCCCGCGGGAACGGGTAAAACAGGATTAAACCTATTTCATACCTCAAAAAAAAACACCGACAACTGTTCCATTATAATTGTGTTCTATGGTAAGGGAAGGAGAGAAGGGAGGGGGAGGGGAAGAGGGAGGGGGAAAAGCCAAGTCGTGTCAGTGAAGATGAGTAACATATAACATATCACAGAGACGTATGTTTGTATGTATAAGGGTATGTATGTATGTTTCTATATAACAGCCTACAGCCTAAACGGTTTGCTATTTTGATGTGCGAAGTATCATTAAATTCGTCTTCATTGCCAGAGTGTCATAGGCTATATTATTTTGTAATAATAATAATACATCTTCTGCAAAAATAAAAAAATGCGTTTTTTTTTAACCTTCAACGAACTATTACGCAACAAACAAGTGACTTTACTATAATATTATTCTAAAGAATGCGCATTTATAATATTTTACAGTGATTTTACGCATACTTTCACACAAAAAACGTACACTCAACAGCGTATCAAGTGTAAAGAAATCGTAAGCTAGACTGCAAAAACTGCTTTTATGCAGTCGGGTATTTTCTTTTTCTTTTAATAAACTTACTTGTTAATAGTTTGCACAGAATGTCAAATTCGAGCATACGCAAATAAAGCCAGCACAGCAGGTCTAGTGTCTGCGCTAGCGCGATATTGTTGATATTTGATACTAAGCAGGTGTCTGTGGGAATCAAGTTATTTTGATAAGTACTATGCGCCTTCTAGTTTCTACGTTATATTTTATAGTTAGAGGTTTATATCTTTGGATAAGTAGAAGTAGGTACTATTCCTACGTTTTCTACTTATAAAAGAAAATTAAAGTGTATATTTTTGGAAATATTCTTTAAGAACTACAAAGTTATAAACTGTATTGGAATTGTAAAAACAAACCGGATATACTGAAACTTGAGAGGCTATGTTTACTAACCACAATCTTCCAGATTCCTTACGTCACCATATTAGTCGTGAGGACATTCAAATTTATCTTTAAAAGTAATTAGTGACAGATATAGCGAACTTTGGCAAAGGTCCTTGTGAAACGGTAGATAAGCGTACACTCCAATGGGAATTGGCTCTCAAATTACGGGTAAAAGGCGGTAAGTTTCAATTTAAGCGTAGCTAGCTAAAAGGCACTAGAAAAAAATCCCCTATCCCTAATCCCTAATCCCCCATTAGATTTGCTCACGTTCTTTTCCTTCACCGAAAACTCAAGTTCATCGCAGGGAATCAAACCCGTCACCCTCCGGCGTGGTATTCCATCGCTCAGCCGACTGCGCCGTCACCGCTTCACACTTAGATCTATAATACATATAGACGCGTTAACAGATCGAAATGCGCAGAACATCTGTTTCAATTCATAGAACTTGGGAAGCAATTGGTGAGATGCCAATGCTGTAGGCTGGAAAACCCGCCACAAACACGGGATACTGTTTGTTTGATCGTGTGAACACGTGCCGGGATTCCCGCTCAAATATTGATGGTGATTTTTTCCCACATAGATCAATCCGTCTATTGATAGTTTTTATTAGAGTCACGTGGGGGCTAAGTAGGCTTTATCAGTTATCGAGTTATAGTCGACCAACCACAGACATAGTAGATGGAGTATGCGACTTCATTTACAAGAAAACCTTGCGTGCCACATTTCTGGTACCGACTGTGACGTCACATAAATGATTTTGTGATGGAATGTTCCATCCGCGCGTAATATATTCAACCCAATCCACCCGCGCGCTTGTACGCTAGTAACTAGTTGACAAGATATCGAATCGGAAGTATATATCACCTGAAATTAAATAAATCTTGGTCGTCAACTGCGATTTTTTATCGTACTTGACACGCTCGTTTTGACACGCTAGGTACATACACTTCAATTCAATTAGTTTGTAAAAGTAATAAAAACATTTCAGATAATATTAGAGAAGCATTCTCTGACGATTGCTTTAAACTGTTACTTCCTCCGGTCGCCTAGAAGCAACAATAATTATAATTAACCTAAGTCACGTTTTCCAGTCCGTAAACAAGTCAAAACCCCCAAATGTTTGCATAATTCCGTATCACGCGCATCTCGGGGAACAAACACATTGCAAGTCATACGCGACTGAGTCATGACTTCTTGTAATTGTTATCTAGATGAACACTAATTACTGATGCGGTATTGTTCCTCTCTAATGACTAACGGAACAGGGATTTTTAAAGAAAATCGTGACAAAGTACTTACTTGAAAGTAAATTATTATTTATGTATACATTATATTTTTCAACACACTTTCTCGTAAAGTGGCCCTTATTCAGCCGTTTTTATGGCCGAAAAGTATCCTATAAAACACGCGTGCTTTTGACTTTTCTATTACGCACTAGTGTCTTTACTTTAAAGTTTTTTTTTAATTTCAACAAAGAGTTTTTACTTAAATTAAATATTTCAGTTATAAACGGGTGTTTTTTTCCCTCACAAATGTGTTGAAAAACGTCGTATGAAACGCTTGTGCATTATGGTCATTACACTCTCGGCTCTATTACCAACTTTTTTTTTTTTTTTTTTTTTTTTTTTCAGCCCTGTTTGTACAAACTGTCCCACTGCTGGGAACGGGCCATCTTCTCATTGTGAGAAGGGTTAGGCCATAGTCTGCCACGCTGGCCAAGTGCGGGTTGGCAGACTTCACACATCTTCAAGATCATTGAGAACTCTCAGACATGTAGGTTTCCTCACGATGTTTTCCTTCACCGTTTGAAGTTGGCGGTAATCAACAATACGCACATAACTTCGAAAAGACAGAGGTGCGTGCCGTGGGATTCGAACCCAGGACCTGCGGATCGCAAGTCAGACGGTCTCACCACTAGGCTGCCGGAAACTATTACCAACTTAACACACTTGTATCATAATGTACTATTAATCTATCGCGTACGTGTTACATCATTTAGCTGAAACTACCTGGAAGGTACGTAGGTATCAAGTACGAATTGCTTCCTACAAACGCAAGAGTTCCGTACGACACTGGAATTTATTTTATCCGCAGCCCGGTTGTCCAATATAAATAGTAGTTCTACTCGCAGTAGACCTCGCGAGTACAATATTTGTCGTAAAAAAATCTGTACTCTCGAGGGCTACTACTTATATTTTAAATTCTTATTTAGAATTGAGTATTCAAATTGAAATCCATTTATTGCCATAAAAAACGGACAAGTGCGAGTCAGACTCACCCACCGAGGGTTCCGTACAAACTAAATAAAAGGGGAAATCATTTTTTTTTTATATTTTCCTTCATAAACCGAAAAATGTACATCGTAAAAATATTTAAAAACATGTTTTAGCTTATACTAATGAAGTGCTTTCATATGATACCCCACATCACCCACATGATACGGTTAATTCACTTTAAAATTTGGGCCCTCATTCCTTGCATAAAGACACTATTTTTTTGTGATTAAATTAAAAATGTTCAGTTTTCGGATTTTTTCCCATATCACACAATGCTTCTTGCCAAATTTCGTAGTTCTAGGTCAACGGGAAGTACCCCATAGGTTTTGATTCCCTTGTGAGTGTCGTAATGTGCGTTTTTTACGACATATTCGGCTGTAACTTTTTTTTACAAAAACTGAGAAATTTTATTTTTCTTTCTGCAGCAAGAGACTATGGATCTGCGTATATGTTTTTAATTTCAACTCGATACCTTCACGCGTTCCCGAGATAAAAGTCTTGACACCCGGACAGACGGACAGACAGACAGACAGATGGACAGACGGACAACAAAGTGATCCTATAAGGGTTCCGTTTTTTCCTTTTGAGGTACGGAACCCTAAACATGGTATACATTTACAATTATGTCACAAAGAAAATAATGATGAATAATGCTATATATTTATACAACTAAATGAATTTAACGTCAACACAATGTCAAACCGATAAGCAAATCTATTAGAATTTACAATTTATTAATTTCATTTATATCCAGATAATAATGTATAATAATAATGTCAAAATAAATCAATAAGTCCTAATTCAAAGCTAATTGAGATGTCCTGTCTATTTCACCTATCTCATTGGTCAGTCCAATTCTCACAAAAATGTCAAAAAGTGAAGTGAGTATTGAATATGACTGCCAAATATCGTCAAAATCGGCCCACAAAATGGCCTCGTAGTAAACTTCTCCTCCCAACCCAGAATTCCCACATAAATCGGGAGTATTCCCAGTTTCCCCACTATCCTGTCAGAGCAGAGAGGTCTATGCTAAGGCGCTATTAGCACGTAAGTCGATTGTAAAGGGGCCGCGCTCTCATTCACAGCTCTAATGTAAATTAATGGTGTGTTCATTCATTCAATTGTTCAATTGACACCAAGCACGGCGACGCGTCTCCACAGAATACTTGGCACGTACCAGTACGCAGTAACTGTTGCTTTATCTACTATTTAGGCCTTATGGCTCAGTGGTAGTACGGCTGCCTCCTGAGCTATAGATCGTGGGTACGATCCCCACCCAAAGCAAACATTTGTGTGATGAGCAAGGATATTTGTTCTGTGTCTGGGTGTTTCTAAAAAAAAATATGTACGAGTAGATATTCTATCAACCATCTAGTTTCCATAGTACAAGCTTGGCTTAGTTTAAGCTAGATGGTGTTGTGTGAATTAAATGTCCACCAATATTTATTTATTTATCTGTGGTATTGCTATAGAATAACATCAGTGGTAAGTTATTTCTTTTCAAGTTATTGAGATAATTTTTTGTTTCATTTTCTACTCTTTAAACGTATAATAAAAGGATTCCATATTTGACTCTGATAACTTCGTAATTTGTGTATTCATCATGTCAACCACATGAAGTCCACTGCTGGACATAGGCCTCCCCTATGGATTTACAAAAAGACCGGTTGCAAGCGGCTTGCATCCAGCGTTTCCCTGACCTTGTGTCCACCTTCCAAAATGTTTGCAAATTTTTGAAGAAAATTACGTTCATATTCAGAATATTCACAGAAAACCTAAGCTTTTGCTTGACGAAAAATTATGAGCGTAGCAAATAATTCTGCTTGAACCATTTGAAAATAAATAATGGTCTGAGCGTCGGGCGCGGTTAACAACCTTATTTCATAGTTCCCGCGGCATTGCACAGATTAGTAAATATTTAGTGCGTGCATTCTGAACTACTAAACAGACACATTATATCTTACCTGTGCTCGAATATGGAAACTAAACAAATACATGGATTGTGTTCACTTTTGTTCAGGAAAAGCGATGTTAGCGCCGCCGAGTGCTGCAAACAACTTGTTAAACAATTTAACTGATCGGTATGCGGCACATACGTTTTTTGATAGGATTAGTGGAATAGATTCTTTTGTTGTAAAGCACTTTGTTAACCTTTATGTCGCCAAATGATGTTCTTATCCAAGAAATGGTGATTCAAAGAGATCGTAATACGGTAATATGCAACCTATATTGTAAGTTTTGACTTAATAGAGAAATCGTGCTGAACTACAGGAGGAAAATAAAGGATATGAAAATCATTGATGATAATGCGTGCAAATGTAAAGATCGCACCAATCTTTAAAATTAAATAAAGTTATTGTTAAATTGATGATTATAATTTAATTCAAAATACGCAATTTGATTTACTTGGATGACGTATTTTTTCCAATTATTTTGTTTTAAAAACCAAATTAATGAACCAATTTTGATAAAATGTATATTCTACTATCTCTGAGGAATTACCAAACAAAAAATAATCATCAAAATGAACTCATATTTGGCGCAGTAATACGAAAAACATCTTACAGTCGAATTGAGAACCTTCTCTTATTTGAAAGTCGGTTAAAAAGGGAAAAATAATATCTCAATACTTGTCTCAATAAACGCCATTTTACATTAAAATGATTGAACATTAACATGTGATGTGGTGTTATGTGGAATGTCCACCAATATTTGTTTATTTATTAAAAAATATACAATACGAGTATATTCTAGATCTTACTTAATAAAAGTGCCTTGAAGTTTTTAAATGAACATACGTCAATGGTATAATGGCAACGAAACCCTAACATACAACTCTTGACACGTTCTTGTCCAATTATAATTTTTAAATAATTATTTGTCTCTAACATCGTCACCATCATTTTAAACATAATATTTAGGTCACAAAATGCAAACATAATTTTTCCCGAGCCTTCAGTTTTTTCTATATTTTGTGTGATAGGTAGGATATACAATATACATATTATTATAGAATGCACCTCCACAGGTGGTCTCCATTTTATCATAAAAGGCACCTTAAAACTAGTAATAGCTAGATAATGTTGTATAATAATACAAGTTATAAAAAAGCGCTTACATATTCCCTACAAGTTGCCACATAGTCTGCCGTCTCCGGCGTCGGTCGTCGGTAGTCGGTCGTCGGTCGTCGGTCGTCGGTCGTCGGTCGTCGGTCGTCGGTCGTCGGGCGCGCGGTGCATGGCGCACGAGGTGCACGACGCGTGGCTATCATCATCATCAACATCTTCCCGCCACTTGTAAAGGTGTTTATGCTCTAGTGCTTTAGTATTTTTTTTGCAGCGTTATCAAAAAAAATTATAACAATCTCTAACAAAACTTCTTCTCATACTAGACAAAACAATATCTAACAAAACTTCTTCTCATACTAGACAAAACAATCTCTAACAAAACTTCTTCTCATACTAGACAAAACAATCTCTAACAAAACTTCTTCTCGTACTAGACAAAACAATCTCTAACAAAACTTCTTCTCATACTAGACAAAACAATCTCTAACAAAACTTCTTCTCGTACTAGACAAAACAATCTCTAACAAAACTTCTTCTCGTACTAGACAAAACAATCTCTAACAAAACTTCTTCTCGTACTAGACAAAACAATCTCTAACAAAACTTCTTCTCGTACTAGACAAAACAATCTCTAACAAAACTTCTTCTCATACTAGACAACACAATCTCTAACAAAACTTCTTCTCGTACTAGACAAAACAATCTCTAACAAAACTTCTTCTCATACTAGACAAAACAATCTCTAACAAAACTTCTTCTCGTACTAGACAAAACAATCTCTAACAAAACTTCTTCTCATACTAGACAAAACAATCTCTAACAAAACTTCTTCTCATACTAGACAAAACAATCTCTAACAAAACTTCTTCTCATACTAGACAAAACAATCTCTAACAAAACTTCTTCTCGTACTAGACAAAACAATCTCTAACAAAACTTCTTCTCATACTAGACAAAACAATCTATAACAAACCTTTACCTGATTTATTCATTATTTCTACCGTACTTTCGGAAACAAAATCTAAATCTCAAACAAAATGGAACTTAATAATGATTCATAGTTGTTTCATAAAGTAGACTACGAGCCTGTCAAGTATAGACAAACTAACAGACAGACAGACAGACGTCAGAAGCTTACATTGTATCACAGTGCATAGTACACGAGTGACCCCACACGTCGAGCTGAGGGTTAACGTCTCCATTAATAAATAGGTGTCATAATATAATATTGAACATGTGATTCTATGAAGCAATGACTCCATAGCCACAAGTATGGGGACTTCTCGGAACTTCCTATAATACGTAACGTGTCAAGAGCGTGACTTGAGGCACGCTTCTTGTAGGGTTCCGAATGCCGAGCCATAGTTGGTCATAGTTCAGAAATTAGTAGGTACTTAGGTAACTCTTTCTTTGAATTTGATCTTATTTAGAAAATACACATCCCAACATAAATTTTTATGATTTAGCTAAAAATAAAACTACTTGGGCATTATTCGTTGGTTAATTCAATATTCGAAATAATTTTAAATGTATGCCCTTTCAATTTAAGAAATAATTTTGTTGAATATTTGTAATGATCTTTCACTCATTTTCATTTTAATGTCTTCAAAAATGTGGGTATGCGCGAGTTAGACTGACGATGGTCAGCCTACGGACTCAAACAGCTGAAACAATTGTTATGAAACTTTGTTCTGAGATAACTTTGACTTTAGAGACGGACATTGGTTTAATGAAGGCAATATATCATAATTTTCAGTACACCGCACGAGCACAACAGCGGGGCACAGCTAGCTCTTACACAAATATACAGAAGTTAAAGATTCTAAAACTGGAATAGAAAGAAGACGGGCAGAACTAAACTATAAGTTTTCGTTGCAGCTCTGCGGAACCCTGTGGCGGAACCCTAATGAAGTCATACATTTTGAGAACACATGCGGTAGATTTTAATGATATTAGTAGTTTTCGCTCACTGAATTACAATTAGTTTGTTTGTCATAGTTGGATGAGGGTGTTGGAAGTGACTGACTTTTTTATCATAAAATGAGTAACCATTTTATTGTAATTCCATCATTTTTCGAGAAGAGTGTCGTCAGAGGTCCAACAACTGCATTCAGTAGGTAGAACTTTAGGTATCGCTTCTTATCCGATTGTACAAGAAACAGAAGAACATCTTTCAAATATTTACAACAGATTACTCACGTCTATTCTTGAGTCAAAATCTCCGACAATAGTTTCAAACGTCTCAAGTGTAAAATATTATATTTTTATTATTTTCCTCTAAAATTGACTTCCATGTAGGCGACGGGGGTGACCCCCTATCAGACCCCTGCTGACTATCACTGCAAGCCTATATAACATCTTACCCTCTAATACCCTCCACGGTCACGTGTGGAGTCATGGTTTGATGCTCTGTTACCCCGTAAGGGATAACAGGCGCGATATTATTTATGTATGTATTTCCCTAAAAAAACTACTTTTTACTAAGCAATTCGGTTACTTAGATGATATTTTTTCAATTTTGTTAAACAAACTAAAGTACCTACTGAACGAAATTAATAAAATTTATGTATATGAGACCACCTCTGAGGTATTACCTACCAAACAAAAAAAATATCATCAAAAACAATTCATAATTGCTGAAGTACTCGCTGAACAAACATACAAAAAAACATACAGTCGACTTGACAACCTCCGTCTTTTTTTTATGTAGAAATAGGTTCGCGCTTGACCGCCAACTCGCCTGATGTTAAGCGACGTTGCGGTTGCGGTTTTTGGAAGTCGGTTAAATAACAGGCTATTTTGAGTAAAGCGGTTTCTTTTATACATCCGTGGAATGGAGACAAGACCCGAAGCAAATAAAACGGCGCGAAATAATTGAATTAGTTGCATTTTCCCGGTAGTTGCAATTACCTCCCCGGACCTTATCACAAATATAAGTATAATGAAATAAAAGAGCAAGATATTATCAAATAAAATTAATAATTAGATTAATATTACTAACAGGTCTTAATTATAATTAAATTATAATAGCTACTTTTATAGCGGTACATAAAGTGATACATCATGCTAGGTGGTCCGTATTTGCAAAAACGTTTAAATCAAGTAAGCCTACAATTTGCTGCCAAAATTATTATAAATACACGCATTAAAGCAAATTAGTGATGGTAACATTGGACGCTGAGATGTAATTTTGGAGGAAAGGTACTAGTGATGGGATAAATTGGTTATTCTTTTATCGATAAAATTATTTAAGCAACAGCTTAAAGATCCATGGCATGTACGAAGTAAATTGGTGTGTAAAACGTATGTTTCCTATTCTATCTTTACCTACATCTCGTTGGACTGTAGGTATTATAAATTCGTAAGTTAGCATTTCTTATCAGAAATAACGATAAATACTTGCAAGCGCATCTTGCTGAATTGTTTGATATAATAAACCAGTTTTTTTATAATAATAATAATTTATTTCCAAATTAATTTTAAATACAGATACATTTACAGGACCTTATAACAGTTTTTTTATCAGCTTAATATTATTGACAACGACAATGGGCCCCAAACTAGGCTAAGCCTGTATCTTAAGCGCCCTAGTTAGTACTAGTACTACGCGGCCAGTAAGATGTCAATATTGAAACTACAAATGTGAATAACTTTACTGTGTTTCGGTTTCAAAGTAATTTTTCCAGCAAAATACATAACAATATGTAACATTTAATATCTTGAAAGTGACGAGCGGAATGCTTTACGTAGTTTTGAACCAGAAACCTATAGTTCTGTACAGCATTCGACTGTTATTATGCCAAGCATCATCATTATGTTATTAATTTTCAATTTCAATGTCAATTGTGTCATTAATAAATATTTTGTATTTGCATCATGTCAGAGATTTATTCAACTTATCACCCAGCCAGAGCACAAAAAAAACATTTTTGTTCTAATATCGATCATTATCATTTTCCTACATTAATGTCTTCAACACAGCGGGTTCGGTACATTATTGTTATCATTATCGATATCGATATTGTATTGATTGAGTAGCAGCCATCCCTAGCATAAAGACGTCAATTCACCATCCGACACGGGACGCCAGCTGTGTGGTCTTCATTTATAAATTTCGGCGTTAAATTCACCACTTTCACGTTTACATTTAAATAAATTCATTTTAAAAACAATTTTACAATCAGTCACGGAGTGTTAGCTTTCATATTCATCGAGTTTTTCACTTAGATAGCAGTTTCGACGTGTTACAAATGGACAATAAAAACATTTCTATTGTTTTAATGTTTTGGAATATGACTAACACCATTCGGTGAGATGTTAATTTATGCGAGTTAAGAACGATGACAACTGACCGGGCAGAGCAGTTACAATCCCATCACTGGGTGAGAGGAGTACACATCCGAGGAGTACCTACACAATCTATAGAATATATTACAGGAGCTACAGGATCTATTGAAACTATCACCGTTCTATAATCACTATAGAATATATTACAGGAGCTGCAGGATCTAATGAAACTATCACCGTTCTATAATCACTATAGAATATATTACAGGAGCTGCAGGATCCAATGAAACTATCACCGTTCTATAATCACTATAGAATATATTACAGGATCTGCAGGATCCAATGAAACTATCACCGTTCTATAATCACTATAGAATATATTACAGGAGCTGCAGGATCCAAAGAAACTATCACCGTTCTATAATCACTATAGACGCTCAAACGAGAGGAAGGTTCTCACTGTAGAAATTATTTTCAATCGCTAAACGCTCCAACTTGGCAGAGGTGTGGAATGTTCTTCCGGCGTCGATATTTCGGAAATACAACCCAGGGTTGTTTAGCAAAATAGTGAATAGTTGTCTCCGAGACAGGCTTGCTACATCCTCGACCTCATCATTACTTCCCACCAGGTGAGATAGTGGTCAAATGCAGTCCTAGTTCGTTCTAAAAAATACTTGAACTGTCGTTGAAAGCTAGCTGGGTTCAAACAGATAAACACCAGATTACAAAATAAATCAGACGATTTTTCATGTGCTTACAACCCTAATAAAGCACCTCAAACAAATGACGTTGTCAAACATATAAATGTATATGTATTTATTCAACTAGCACCCATTAATACGAATTACTCTAAAAACGTCAAAACCATACTTAAACAAAATAAATCCAAAATGATGTAAAAGGCAAATGTCATAGATTTATCCAATGAAAAAAAACTCGTTTGATTTGACTTTGACTATGACTAGAATATGAAGTGACTATCACACAGCAAGTTAACCAATAACATATATAGACATCCAGTTGTCGTAAGATGTGCAGAAGTGCAGGCAGCTTGTGGAGCCGGGCGGACGTAATAAACGAGTATGTACTACCCGTTGACTTGTCAAGCCAGTTTGTAGGAGCAATCTAAACTTTTACTAACGCTTGAAGGTATTTAATCTTTAAAATGCCTTCAAACGTTAGTTGCCGTTTGTGAATAGTAATTCGCGATGAACAGTCACGCAAGGAGACCGGTATTCCCAATATTCTTAGAATGAGTTTCGGCGCACGCGCACCTCGCGCGCTTCTCGCTAAGATAACCATCGTACTTGATACTATTGGACGCGCATGTGCCTAGTGTTAGAATCAATTTTAATTGTCCATTATTATTCTACTCTATTCTAGAAAAAATGTTAGATTAACGGTTCCATTCTATAGTACGTAGTTGGATTCTTTAACCGTACTTCTCACACTGACAGAGGTAACAAAGAATGTTTCTCCTTGCCAGCTCAGAAAATTCACTTTCCAGGATTATACCCAGTGCGGTAAATCCGTTCCGACCACCATTCGCATTTTATCTTGTCGTAGATTGGATAGTTATTTCATAATTCGACCAATACAGAACAACAAAATGTATTATTTTTCTAAACAGTCTTAATTTTAAGAGCCAGTGTGAAATTGTGAATACGCAAATAATGTAAAAAAATATATTGTACAAAATGAGTAAACAAAGAATTTCCTCGCTATCTTATGGTGAAAAACATTAGGTATATTCCAGTCGACTGTAAAGTGATTGTGTCTAGAACCTTCTTGGATCCATCGCTGCGCGCCACGGCCAGTATTATACTCTAACGCTAAGTACTTGAGTAGATCGTTTAATTTCAATAAGATATCATAGGTAAACTCATAACAAAACTATTATAGTAAAAAGACACCAATAAAATATTATCAACAAGAGATAATAAGTTAATTTACTGTTAATGAGTTTGCAAATGCACAGGGACGCACGTAAGTCGTAATGTTTTAATGTATTTAGGAAGGACACGAAATGACTTCACTACTCCAGGTAGGAGTAGTGAAGTCAGGTTCTCTATCGCTGATTTTACTAATGAGAACCGATTACCCTACTTTAGAAGATTTTCGCATGAAAATTTGGGTTAGAATAATTAGATATATAGGTCCGCCTCGAGCTTGCCCTTGCGCTTGCTCGATTCATTAAATCAATTATTATTATTATTATTATTTTATTTTGAGCCTGTTTTGTCCCACTGCTGGGCAAAGGCCAGCAGTGGGATCCAGCAGTCCCTATCCTCCTTCCATTCTTCTCGGTTCAGTGATTTTGACTGAGGCCAGCAGTCCCTATCCTCCTTCCATTCTTCTCGGTTCAGTGATTTTTGAGTTATTAATTTAATTATTAATTTAATTTAAATGTAATGTCTATGTAATTTCTATGGATGCAAAACATCCGGAATAAAATTATTTCATTTTATTTCATTTCATTAACTATCCGGCTTTTTTTGCGAGAGTCGTATTATTTTTATTACAAAAACATAGCATAATATGTATAGACGAATCTGACGATATTTCACGCATCAAAATTGATAGTCCCGTTTAGGGTGTAGGAGGCATTAAAAAGCATATGTAGGTATACGTACATATGCATATGCAACATATATACACATACCTACATACCCAGATACATACTATCGAAAAACATAATTCCATTCTTGCGCAATCGGGTAAACATTGAGATCGAACGTAATAATATTAAAGTTTAAAAAACTGAAACCGACTTCAAAGTACGTTATTTCGTTTACCTACTTGTAATACATATATGTAAGGATAATAATTAAACAAGGCGCTCAAGCGTTCAAGTAACTCTATTTTCTCCTTATACACATTGGATGAAGAGTAAGTAGGTTTTACTTTTCAAGCTCAATAAATCTCTCACGATTGTAAACTTTTTAAAAGACCTCTGTTGACCCGCTCGTTTTTTTTTCAAGAATGACATTTGTCACTGAATGTCAAATGCTTCGTCGTCGCAGATTAGAAAATGTGCAGATGTTTACACGAAAAACCTCAACGTTTGACACTTTTGCAAAGAAAACCGTGTCAGTGGAACTCTGCGTGTTCAGGACTCGATCCGATGAATCCTGTGCAGTGGACTGTATAAATAAAATGTTCTTCTCTTTTCGTTCGTAGTTTTATTCCAAGTCGATGTCTACAGTGCGAAGTTACAAAACAGACTGACTATACAAATTCTATGGACGCTTATTTAAACTAACTTATTCTACCGCAACTAGCGCACATGTGCGAGGGTACGCTTCGATCGCGTCCTCCAATCACGGCGCCGCGCGCCGGCTCGCCCGCACCCCCTCCGCGCCTCGCTCCGCGTCCCGCGGTCGTCCTCCCGTAGCTCAGGGCTCGGCGTCCTCAACACTCTCCCCCCGGCGTAGCTTGCGCAGCCTTCTTCTGCAGCTTCCAGGACGGCGAGCTTGTATGTTGGACGCCTGAAGGTTCCGCTCTTCGTTCTTATGTCAACGACTCGCACGCCACCATCCGGTCCAGGGTAGGTAGCCGTCACGATTCCCATCGGCCATATATTCCTCGGTAGCGTGCGATCGACTACGACGACCACGTCGTCGATCTTCATGTTCTTCGAGTGGTCACTCGGTGCTCCTCGTGGCGTCAGCGTGGGCAAGTATTCCTTCAGCCAGCGCTGCCAGAAAGAGTCGGCAAGCGCCTGGCTCGCTCGCCAAGTTCGTAGGTCCGCCATTTTGCAGGGGCCCGTTGTTGGCAGGCCGCTCGACGAACCCAGCAGGAAATGGTTCGGAGTGAGTGCCTCAGGGTCTCTGTCACTAACACTCACGTACGTCAACGGCCTCCCGTTGATGGAGTGTTCTGCTTCGGTCAGCAGTGTTTGTAGTACCTCCTCCGTTGGTACTTGTTCTCGCAACGTTACTGCTAGCGCCGCTTTCACAGACCGTACTAGTCTTTCCCACGCTCCTCCGTGTCTGGGCGCTCCGGGAGGTATGTAGGTCCACTTCATCCGATGGAGTAACCCCTCCTCGCGCAAGACGGGGGCCCACTCCTCGTAGGCCTCTCTCAGCTCCCGATCTGCCCCGCGAAAGGTCGTGGCGTTGTCTGAATACATATGTGACGGCCATCCTCGCCGTGCTGCCATCCGCCGTAGAGCCATGATAGCTGAGCTGCTCGTAAGTGAATTCACGATCTCCAAGTGCACGGCGCGTGT
Source organism: Lycia hirtaria (assembly GCA_947563715.1). Classification (NCBI taxonomy): domain Eukaryota; kingdom Metazoa; phylum Arthropoda; class Insecta; order Lepidoptera; family Geometridae; genus Lycia; species Lycia hirtaria. The sequence continues at coordinate 31,282,141 of OX387377.1, read as the reverse complement.
GCTGAGACATGTGTACAGCGCGCCCCACCGTTTTTCTCTCCTTCTTCCTACTTTCACCAACATAGGCCCGAAGTAGTCCATGCCGCAGTTAGAAAATGGTCGGTGGTAGGGGTCCAAGCGGGCTCGTGGTAGGTCCCCTCGTGTCGGTTCGTTCGGTCTGGCCTTCCTTGTGTGACAGAACTTGCATCGGTGTTCCACGGCTCGTACGGTAGGTCGCAGGTGAATGATCCAGTATCGTTGTTGCTAGCGACTCCCCCCAGTCGCGTAGGCTCGTTCGCTCGTAGATCATCGGGCACGTCGGTCAATGCCCCTGGTTTATTTGAACTCCAGCCTCGCAATGTGAAGCCGGCGTTAGTGTGCACTTCTCGTAGCTCTTTGATAGTGCGCCGCGCTTCCTCTTCATCGTCGTAACTGTCGACCAGGTCGTCCATGTAGTGAGTATTGGTTATCGCCACTAGCGCTCTCGGGTGTGTCTGAGCGTGCGCGTGCGCGTTGTGATTGCGCACGCTGTGGGCGAGGAAGGGTGAGCTGGCCGCGCCGAAGATCATACTAGTCATCTTGTAGGCGCGCGGCGGGCTCGTTCGGTCGCTTCCTCTCCATAGAAACTGCTGGGCAGGCTGGTCTTCCGGACGGATCTTCACCCTCAAAAACATTTCTTCAATATCGGCGGTGACAGCGACTTCTCTCTCTCGGAAGCGGAAGATGACTCCCGGCAGCGGCAGCAGTAAATCAGGGCCTTCTAGTAATCGATCATTAAGGCTCACTCCACTGTTTCGATGCGCCGCGTCAAATACTAGGCGCCGCTTCCCCGGTTTGTTCGGGTTGGTAACCGCAAAGTGTGGCAGATACCAGCAGATGGGACTTTGTGCTTCGGTCCCGTCGCACGGCACGGCGTATCCTTTGCTCAGCAGGTTACCGATCTGAGCGGCGTAGTCCTTCGCGAAACCGGTGTCAGCGTCCATCTTCTTTTCGATGCCTTTTAGACGATTTAAGGCGGCGGTGTAACTCGGTGGCATAGTGACGTTCGGCTGTTTCCATAGTAGCCCCACTTCATACGCACCGTCGACTTTCTTCACTGTCTCGCTAAATGTCTTCACCGCTCGTTCGTCCGCGTCGCTAACTCGGGGTTTGAGAGCGACACCCAAGGATTCGATCTTGAAATGCTGCTCTACTAGTTCTTGTAGGCGCATATCGTGCGTCTCGCTCTCGCATATACGTCGATCGGGTGTGTATATGTGCAAGACGCTCTCGTGGCTGTAGATGAGACTGCGCGGGACGGTTCCATATATCACCCAGCCCAACTCCGTTCGGGATGCTGCAGGCTGGTTTGCGCCGCCAATGCGCAACTCTCGTGAAACAATGAGCTCCCAGTAGTCACTTCCGATGAGTATGAGCGGGCGTGTTCGTTCGTAGCACACTTGCTCTTCGAGATCTCGCAGATGTTGGTATTGTAGTAGCGCGTTCGGTACAGTCTGTTCTCGCAGTCTTAATTCGTTGACTGTGCGCGCTTTAACGGTGTGTGATGCCGTCTCGCTCGCACCACGTAGCCGAATAGTCACAAGCTTGCTCGTAGCTTCGTTCTGGGACATATTCACGCCGGTCATACGCAGGGGTTGACTGGGTCCGTCGGCGCCGACTTTCTTTGCCAATTCACTGTCGATAAGGGTTATAGTCGCGCCTTCATCCAACAGAGCGTATGATCGCGTCTCTCCTTTGGGACCGGACACCACAATAGGACACACTTTCAGTAGTATTCCGCCGCGTTTATCAGTAACATTGGAGGTGGTTGTTACTGATAACACGTCACCCTCGTGGCTTGTTCTGCTTGATTCCGCGGTTCGCGCGGCTGGTTCTGTAGTCGCCGACATGGTCTTGTCATCTTGATGCAGCAGGGCATGGTGAGGGCGGCGGCACTTGTTCACTCCGCACGGCTTTTCTCTACACTGCGCTCGATGGTGTTTTTTGTGTATGCACTTGAAACAGAGTCCCTTTTCTTTTACGTGATTCCACCGGTCATCGATTTTCATCGCTCGAAAATCCGCACACAATGACAGTTCGTGTGGCTTGCTGCATCGCGAGCATCGGTCGATCTGTTCGCACTCGGTATCTTTATCAGTGCTGTAGACGCTCGCTTTTCTTCTTATGTTCGTATTCACGTTCGGTTTTACTTCGGTTCTTGTGGTCGTAGAATACGATGCTGGGGTTTCATATGCGTACCGTAACGCGACGTTGGCCTCACGCATCAAAAATCGCGACAACGTCACAAAATCTGGGTCCTTGCTGTCACTGTTCGCATATGCGTAGTCGTACCACTTGCTTTTGATTGTCGGAGTAAGCTTCAGCATTATCTCTCGTGTGAGTTGCGGGTTGTAAATATAACCACGCCGATCAAGTCCTTGCAACACACACACCGCGTTTTGCACTTTCACTGCTAAACTGTTCAGTTCTTTGGCCGACACACCCAAACGTGGTATTTTTCGTAAGTCCTCGATTATCTTGTCCACTAATACTTCTGGTGACCCGAAACTTTGTTCTAGCGTGGCCATTATCGTGTCGGGGTTGGTATCCGCGTATAGATGAGCGGACACGGCTTCCCGCGCCTCCCCGACCAGCGCCGATCTCAAGCGCATCACGTTTTCTGCATGTGGTATTTTAAACATCTCAGTCGATTCACGATATGCTGCTTTGAACGGTAGCCATTCACATACCGCACCACTGAACTGAGGTAAATCACAATTATATCGTCGCTGCGGTCTGGCCATCCGGTCCAATGCTTCAGCTATCTGGGATCCGTAGCTGCGAGACCGGCCCGGTGTTGGTGTCAACGATCGGTCTCTGCGGTCGGTATCGAAGCGTAACCGACGGCGTTCCTCCGTTTCACGTGGGCGCAATGAGTCATCGCGCTCCCCCCGTTCAGCCGCGGCGGCACCCTGCAGCCAGTCATCGACGCGCTGACGATGTTCAACTCTGTTCGAATGTAACGGCTCGTCCCGTACGCTGCCCGCTTCCTCGATGGTTGCGATCTGCGCGGCCAGGCGTTTCTTCACGAGATCCGCTTCCATTTCCAGTTCTCTTCGCTTGATTGCTGCAAGCTTCTCGGCTGCCTCCAGTTCTGCCAGTCGCAGTTGCAAAGTAGAGTTCGTCGTTCTTTGCGAGTGCTGTGGCGAGGCTGCTCGTTCACGTTCCATGTTCGTACGTTGGTTGACGAGGGCAGGTGCTGCTTCCGGTCTGGCAGCAGCTTCCTCTCCCACCGGCATCGAGGGTGATGCCGGAGGAACCCTGCTGAGTCTTGTTCGTTCCCCTTCGATTCTCTGTAGTTCGGCTTGCTCAGTGACGTCAGCTTGACTCCTTGTTAACACCATTATTTTCTAAGTACGATCGGCACTTGAAGAAAATAACACGTGCGGAGTCCGATCCTCGCTGATTCACGTTCTATGCGGCGTTCGACGGAACAAATGCTCGCTGCTCCACGTTCGATCCGGCTCGAAGGACCAAATGTTCAGGACTCGATCCGATGAATCCTGTGCAGTGGACTGTATAAATAAAATGTTCTTCTCTTTTCGTTCGTAGTTTTATTCCAAGTCGATGTCTACAGTGCGAAGTTACAAAACAGACTGACTATACAAATTCTATGGACGCTTATTTAAACTAACTTATTCTACCGCAACTAGCGCACATGTGCGAGGGTACGCTTCGATCGCGTCCTCCAATCACGGCGCCGCGCGCCGGCTCGCCCGCACCCCCTCCGCGCCTCGCTCCGCGTCCCGCGGTCGTCCTCCCGTAGCTCAGGGCTCGGCGTCCTCAACACTGCGATTCTATAATCTGACGCACTCACTCAGGAATACAATTAAAATATTTTTACTTTTAGAGATTATTCAAAAAGTAATAAAGCAATGTTTCTAAAATAATTATGGGACCAACTTGGGAGCTTTCTCTATACATCAATTTATGAAACATAAAAATTGGTTCACGAATGACGGAGTAATTCGTGTGCATACATAAAAAAAAATACGGTACGAATTGATAACCTCCTCCTTTTTCGAAGTCGGTTAATAAAATTAGTTAATATTGTGTGGTTATTTTAATAAATTACAAACGTTTGTTTGTAATTTATTAACTAAACAAACGTCCGACATAGTAACTGAACAGCACGCAACCTCTTTTGTAAATCACGTGTCATTGTTTTTTCTAAAAGCTCTTTGACACATCCGCCCACAGATGTCGATAACTATTCAAAAATAGAACTGCGGAAGTCGTTTCCTATTGTTTCAACTTTTTAGGCTAACATCTATTTATAAGTAACCTCTTTTCGTTCCTCACTTTTTTTGACGACTAAAATAAAAGATTTCTTCCCACTATACCTACGGGCAACAAACGCTACTATCGCATTTTAACCCTTCCGACTATTGTTTTGTGAGTTTTAAGAACTTTACTCTTTCTTTACTGTTTATTTTGTAATTACTGTATGCAATATGTTAACCTCCAACGCAATACGAGGGGTGTTATGAGTTTGACGTGTGTAGTCTGTAGTGTGACGTTGTGGCTCCCAAATGAATGAACCGATTTTAATCTAGGTTTTTTGCTTGATAGAAGAATTGATAGGGAGTGTTCTTAGTTACACACACATACATAAAGTCATGCCTTCTTATGAATTTGAATGATATCTCATAAAATTCGGGCAAGTCAAGCTGTTTAGGACACACACAAAAACATAACACACACCTGAATAACATTATCCTTCTTCTAACGCAGTCGGGTGATTATCTAAAGAGAAAACTTTTAACAAAAATATGCGACACATAAAAGCTTTTAGATTAGTCAATGGTTAGTTTATTTTTTAGCCTATGTCGGCCCACGTATGCCCCTACGTGACTCGGGGCATGCGTGTACGCACGTATCCCACACAAATATTTGTGGACCAATGTCTAAAGTTTGCCGAAATATCTCACCTTATCTGTGTTATACTTAGTTTGTTCATAATTATTGTCTATTGTCTAGACAAAAAATGTAGCCTAGACCAGGTAGCCCAGACCAGGTAGCCTAGACCAGGTAGCCTAGACTAGATAGCCTAGACCAGGTATGATGTGTTTGAAAGTTTGCAGGAACATGGCATATATCTCGCCGTTGTTATTTCGAATAGAAATGGTTTTGATGCAAGGTGAAGGGCAGCTATGGCTTCCTTGTTCAATAGAACGACAACGTTCGGCTGGTATATAGTAAGAATGAAATGTCAAGAAGGTCATCCGCCTGATAGTAATACAATGTAAGATGGTCTGCTCCGCACGGTACGTTGCACTTTTTAACTGACTTCCTAAAACAAGAAAGTTATATGGAGTATACAATTTGGTGTAAAATCCACTATATTGGATTTCCAGTTACAAATAGTCTATGTCGTCTATGACAAGATTTATATGTACTAATAATTTGTATAATTGTATATACACAATAAACGAAATGCAAGATGCGTCTGTTGACACCTCCTGACGCGTTAAATCCACTTTTTTAGTGTGAACTGCTAAGTTCTGGAATGCGCTTTTTGAGTTGATCTTTTCATAATAAAATAATCTGGGTGTCTTCAAATCGTGAGTAAATCTGTAAAGTTTATTTCCTCATAACTATATTACACAATCATTTTGCAGTGGGTCCCAAGCTCGGCTAAGCCGGTATCTTGGGAACCCTGTAAAAGTAATAAAACAAATTATATTCTATTTTAATGCGGTTCATCTTAGACAGCATCGTCACTTACCATGAGGTGAGCTGGCGGTCAAGCGCAAGCTTAACACTAAATAAAAATAATACTTGATTTAGTATTATAATAAAACCTAATGAACACAAATGTAGGTATAGACAATATTAATACCTTTACCATTTTTGCATACTCGTAGTAAACAAACGAGCAAGCCAACAGGTCGGCTCAGTGGCTCAGTTTTCACGCAGTATTGCATCAGCGTCGTATTTCAGTGGGTTGGCAGACAGTGCGTCGCCTCCACTCGCAGGGTTCCGCGAAACGCGACCTACTTCCGGTCGGTGATGTCACCCAGCCAGCCTCGTGTGTCGTGCTGCCTTCATACTATAAGGAAAATTTGTTACAATCTAATCTAAGGTAAACTCTGTTAATTATTGATGTGGCACTGAATCGTGACTACTCGCTGTGGATCTTAAAAAGAAGCTCAAAGTCACGCCACTAGCTACTGGAAAAGGCTATGGACTGTAGAGTCTTTACGAGACGGAATCGGAAAAGCGCAGCGTTGGACGACCAGCCACGAGGTTTTAGGACTTCGTATCCCATGGTGTGAGAGCCTATTATTAAGCCTAGCTTGATTGTTTGTCAGTCTGTCCTATCTTGAATCCTTGAACGACTAAAGGTTGACATTTTCACGAAACAAGAATAGAAGTTACGAATTCGAGGGATTCCCGTCCAAGAAACTTTTTTAATTTGGATCTACAATAAAAACTGTAATAAATACAACTCTCACAATTGATAAATTGACTAAGTGCGCAGACTAAGAGCGAACAAAGATCTCCGCATCAACTAGCAAAATTTTCTTTCCTCTGTCCGGATGTTTGTTGGTGTTCGTGTACTGGTCGTATTTTTCAACTAACCTTTACGAAAAATAAAATACAATATATATATATATATATATATATATATATATATATATATATATATATATATATATATATATATATATATATATATATATATATATATATATATATATTGTATTTTTTTTTCACCAACAAACATCCGGACAGAGGAATATATATATATATATATATATATATATATATCTATATATATATATATCGTATTGATCATAATTGTAATGACATCACCCCACTTCATGAATGAGATTTCCAAGTCCTGAGTAAGATACCTATCTTACTCAGAACTTGGAAATCTCATGTGGCTCTTTTAGAGTCTCGAATCATTATGTACCTACATTAGTATTTTACTTATAGTGGTGACACCTCTAGGAAATATAGTTTTAGTAGATAAGACTCTTATCTAGATCGTGTTCTTGTAAAACATTAACGAAATTAATAAACATTTACCAAGATATCTTGTTATCACGTTCGTTTCCACGCTACAATAAACATTAATTAATATTAACTATATATTAATATTAACAATAGTTAATATTATTGTGACATATATTTTGTAGATTTCGGTCCACGTACCTGATGCGTACTGCACGGAAATGGAACTCCAGCCACCGCAACCTTTTCCCTAAGAACTACAATCTTGGAATTTCCAGAGTGAATCCCTTCTGAATCATCGAGCTTCCATCCTCGGCCACCGTCGCTTAACATCAGGCGAGTTGGCGGTCAATCGTAAATCTATTTTATGTAACAAATCAATACTTTATGTAACAAACCAATGTACTTATCCGCCTACATTTTGCAAGTGTTAAAATCACGACCGGTTTGTTTTTGCTTATTATAAAACTTCCAAAACACTGGCGTCACATTACTTTTCATGACTGTTTGTATTCTTCAAAGGGAATTTTAGAATTGCAAATGCAGTCTATGCTTACATGGAGAAATGTACACATGAGCTTTTTCGGGTTCCGTAATTAAAGAATCCAAATGGATCCCTATTCCCCTCGCACATTCGTCCGTCTGTCAGAAGGTTTAATCGAAAAACTGTTAAAGTTACAGTCTTCATATTTGTAATATTATAAATTATTATTATTGTATTTTATTGTAACTAGACAAGTAATTAGAAAAAACTGTTAAAGTTACAGTCTTCATATTTGTAATATTATAAATTATTATTATTGTATCTTATTGTAACTAGACAAGTAATTAGAAAAAACTGTTAAAGTTACAGTCTTCATATTTGTAATATTATAAATTATTATTATTGTATCTTATTGTAACTAGACAAGTAATTAGAAAAAACTGTAAAAGTTACAGTCTTCATATTTGTAATATTATAAATTATTATTATTGTATCTTATTGTAACTAGACAAGTAATTAGAAAAAACTGTTAAAGTTACAGTCTTCATATTTGTAATATTATAAATTATTATTATTGTATCTTATTGTAACTAGACAAGTAATTAGAAAAAGAAATATATTTTAAGGAGAATTCTCGTACAAGTAAAGGGGCGTGAAAAAAATTGTCCTGCCCCAACATGTGAGCTCTTCTTATTGAGAGCTCATTAAATAGACTAACATTGTATTATTATTACTCGACTTCGTAAGAAAAAGGATAATGTTTTCGAGTGTGTGTATGTTTGTATGTATGTAAGGGTGTGTGTGAGGGTGTATGGCAGGCGCTCGTTTAAAAATGTACATATATATGTATGTTTCTATACGAGTGCGAGGTGTCGTTAGATTGGTCTTCACTCCTTGAGTGAATTACATACATACACACGAAAAACATAACCCTCCTTACGCAGTCGGTTAAAAAAGCACAGCAGCGCCCTCAATGCTGCATTACTTCTCTAACTGAACAGAATTTAGACATGAACATTTTTCTGAATCCTAATGTCAGTAGTCACCTTGTGTGGATGTACGGAAACCTCGGTGCGCGAGACAAACTCGCACTTAGCCAGTTTTATTTCATAAAGTCAGCTCGAAATTCGCTTCGTGAGCTCGTGGCCTGGATTCTGTCGCACTTGAGTGTGGAGGTTTAAAGTTAAACTAAAGTTTCATACTCTCGTGTCGATACTTACTTTTTAATTAGGACAAACAATAATATACGATAAGTACCTATAACAGAGTGCACAAGAATGAAAGTCAATGAAACAAGTAAGTATATTAAAATAAAAACAAAATACCCGACTGCAGAAAAGCAATTTTTGCAGTCTATCTTACGATTTCGTTACGCTTGATAGGTACGCTGTTGAGTGTATGTTTTTTGTGAGAAAGTATGCGTAAAATCACTGTAAAAGATTATAAACGCGCATTCTTAGCGCATTCTAGTAAAATCACTTGTTAATTACGAAATAGTTCGTTAGAGGTTACGCAATGACGCATATTTTTTTGCAAGATTACAAAAATACAGCCTCGACACCTCGCACATCAAAATCGGTCGAGCCGTTTAGGCTGTAGGCTATGTCTTATAGAAACATACATACATACCCACATACATATATACATACATACCTACATACACTCGAAAAACATAATCCTCCTTCTTAAGCAGTCGGGTAAAAAATAATTTAATTTCACAGTCGTAATACATGACTGTATTCAGTAGTAGGTACCTAGTAGTCCTGACAGTATTCAGTAGTAGGTACCTCTACCTAGTAGTCCTGACAGTATTCAGTAGTAGGTACCTCTACCTAGTAGTCCTGACAGTATTCAGTAGTAGGTACCTAGTAGTCCTGACAGTATTCAGTAGTAGGTACCTCTACCTAGTAGTCCTGACAGTGTTCAGTAGTAGATACCTCTACCTAGTAGTCCTGACAGTATTCAGTAGTAGGTACCTCTACCTAGTAGTCCTGACAGTATTCAGTAGTAGGTACCTCTACCTAGTAGTCCTGACAGTATTCAGTAGTAGGTACCTCTACCTAGTAGTCCTGACAGTATTCAGTAGTAGGTATCTAGTAGTCCTGACAGTATTCAGTAGTAGGTACCTCTACCTAGTAGTCCTGACACCCGAATAAAAAGGTAAGCTCAATAATTATGAAGGAGAAGCTAACTTGGTTTCTCAGTCAGTTTATTACATTTTCACTATTCAACGGCTGAACTAATTGTTATTAAATTTGATTCAGAGTTAACTTAAGATCTAGAGACAGATATTGGCTATATAGTCTAGTAAAAATAAGATTTGTGACAACATAAAATACAACTAAGTATATTGTTATTTAAATGAATGTACTGGTGTTTTGAAATAAATTTGACACAATTTCATAATGATACTATAAAAGCTAATTTTGTTACCTTTACACGCTCAAACGGCTGAACCGATCGTTATGAAAATTAGTACCTATAGAGATAGCTTTGGACCTGAAGACGGACATAAGCTACTTATCATCATCATAATCATCACCGTTTTTCATAACTAAGCGAGTGAAACCGCGGAACGCAGCTAGTCTATAAATCGGGGATTATTGTTGATCTATGATTTTTAGCTATATTCCTATCATAATTTGAAAGAATCCCCCCAGTTGCAAATACTGCGATCAGCTCCATACAAACGGATTTATGTTTATTAGACTAATATTTCATAATCATCGTTCTTCCTCACCACGCGAGTAGAACCGCGAGGCTCAACTAGTATGATGACGAAGCTTCCGTGTTTCTACGAATCCCATAGTTGTAATAATTATCTTATTTACCATAAAATACAGTAATGCCCGTAGTAATGGCAACACTGCTCTTAGAACACCCCGAACTGTTTGTTTAGGCAAGTCGTTTTAAAATGACAAATTGGTCCCCCGCCGCGAAAGTTTCAGATAATTTGTTTATCTTTCGCCGTATGCTTAGAAAAACATCGTGAGGGATAGCAATACCAATTACTCAAGGTAGGATGGAGGAATAAAGTCACGTTTTCCTCATAACGTACTTTGTTAAGAAGATTGTAACCAGAAATTGAATATTGTTGAGAAAGGTTTTTTTAGTATGGATGAGCAAGTCGATAGGCGAACATAATATTGCGATGTGATTGAAAACGTTTTGAAGAAAAATCAAGCTAAACAAAAGCTCTCGTAAATAAAAAAAATAAAGTAAAAGAATCAAAAAACCAGGCAAGTGCGAGTCGGACTTTCGCACGAAGGGTTTCGTACCATTATCTATAAAAACGGCAAAAATATCACGTTTGTTGTATGGGAGCCCCCCTCAAATATTAATTTTATTTTAATTTAATTATTTATTTTTAAAGTGAATAATATAACTCAATATTCTGTGAATATTTCAAGCATCTACCGTTTCTGTTGCCGTTATCAATATCGAGCAAAACCGAGCAAAAAAATCCTGTTTGTTGTATGGGAGCCCCCTTAAATATTTATTTTATTCTATTTTTTAGTATTTGTTGCTATAGCAGCAACAGAAATACATCATCTGTGAAAATTTCAACTGTCTATCACATTTTATGAGATAAACAGATAAACATTTTTATTGATAATTTGTACAATTATACATCATAATTTCCATTTCCTTGGTAACACTACACATCATGTAGTAACAGTTCAATTGATAATTCAATTCAATAGATAATCATAGATATACAGCCTGGTGACAGACGGACAGACAGACAGCGGAGTCTTAGTAATAGGATCCCGTTTTACCCTTTGGGTACGGAACCCTAAAAACGTGTATCGAGCTTGTAGCAAGTGTATTAAAAAGCAAGAATCAGTGATCAAACGCATCAGACAAACCTACATGAGAAAGTATGTATTGTATATGTCGTTGATATAAAACCAATGACGTTTTTTTTAGCTTGAATCTAAACTTATTGTATAAGAGTTTGTTAGTTTGTTCTGACTACTAGACCTACAAAAAACAATATATATATATATATATACAATCTAAATAGCTGATTCTAGAAACATTTCATTTAGAAGTACAAGGGAAGCGGAAACTTATCATGTATAAAAAAGGTACATATACGAGCCAAATTTGACATGTTTATGTGAAGTAGTTTTTGAGTTATGAGAAGGCCAAAAGTGGCTCCAAATGGTTCGAGATAAAAATATACACACGGTGCTGCACGCCAGTTCTGTTAGCTTGAACTTTGCTTGACACGTTCCGCGTGTCTAGATCTTAAAGGTACGTAGTACCTATATTGAAAAATTGAAAATACATTACTTTTTCGCGGGTGAAGCCGCGAGGGGACGCTAGATTATTAGTTATGCTCATATTATAGTCTAATTTAATACAATGTAAATAAAAGAGCCAAGGATTTAAAAGATTTTCTGATATCTAAAACGATGCACCTTGATACATATTAAGGAAATACCTCAACATCACCTAAGGTAAGGTCAAGTCCAGGAAATGCTTATGGAATAGAATACGGCAGAGTTTTTGTAACCTTATCTGTCCCCACATGTGAGTGGAGTTCCCAAAAACAGAAGCATTCCATACTGTTATCTCTCGTGACAGATTGGAGTTTTATACGTTCTGTTTATTTATTAACATGTGCCAGATCTACGGATAGGAACGGAACTGGGAGGAATCACAGCTTCGGACAGTACCTACGGTGCTAAGTAGACGATGGAGCCAACGCGTGTGCGCTGTACTGTACAAAGTTGGCGAATTACCACCTATTTCTCGTTGAAATGCTAAAAATCCGTACTCAGCACACATACTCAGCAATATTGGTCTACGTTCTTGATGCGTACTGCACAGGAATGGAATTCTTCGCCACCTTCTATTTTCTGAGAGATATAATCTCGGAATTCAAGGCTAGAGTGAATAGATATTTTCTTAATTGACGCACACCATCCTCGGCTACACCATCGCTTAACAACAGGCGAATTGGTGGTTAAAGATCTAGCTTATTAAAAAATCTTCATCGTCATCTCAGCCACAAGAAGTCCACTGCTGGGCATAGCCTTTCCTGATGGACTTCCAAAATGGCCAGTTGTCGCACAGTTCCGTCCAGCATCTTCCTGCCGTCTGTCGTTCGTCCACCATGTCGTTTGACCATCTTCCTGCGCTGCTAACTAATGACTAGTTGAAGTAGATACAATATCCTCTAGTTGCAGACTGGTGTCCTCATCTGGTGGAATCTCAGAATACAGTTTTTTCTGTATTCTGAGGGTGGAATATAATCTAATCGAACAGATACTCTGTTCCATGCGGGTGACCCAATTCGAACACGGGCGGCGCGCACGGGTACCGGGCCCGGGGATATGTCGACGGAGATATACAGGATGAAATCTAATTCATGACTTCCGGACAAAGGTATTATAACCGACTTCCAAAAAGAAGGAGGTTATCAATTCGGTCTGTATGGTTTTATTGTATGTTTGCTTACCAATTACTCAGCCAATTGTGCATTGATTTTGATGATTATTTTTGTAATTAGTATATCATACTTCAGAGGTGGTAATAGGTTCATATAAATTTTATCAAAATCGATGCAGTCCTTTGGTTTTTATAACTAAATAACTTAAAATATCATCTAAGTGCCTGTATAGTGAACAGCGAGATGTGTATATTGATATATATTCATTACGATTATATTGTGGAACGTAGTTCACGACTGCTTGGTTTTGTATCAAGGACCACAAAAAAGTTTTGTCAATCAAAAAGCTTCCTATATCTATACTATACTCTCATACGTAGTGTACTAGAGTATAATTGTGCCGTCTGGTCTCCTTTCTACAGCGTTCATAGTGACAGAATTGAGCGTATTCAAAAACCCTGTTTAAGAATCGTGAGCTTTAGGTGTGGCATGGGCCGTAAACTATCGTCTTATGACAAACGTCTAAAATATTTCTTGGTAACCCCTCTTAACATCCGTCGCAAATATGTTGACCTTACTCTCCTTTATAAAATTGTTAACTCCTCTATTGACTCCCCAACCCTTATTTCGTTGTTAAACTTCAACACTCGGTACAGAACTACAGATCCCGTAACCGTAATTACAATATCTTCGCTTTACAGGTTTTTACAAATAATACATCCTTTTATAATCCAATCGTCAGAATGAGCCACCAATATAATGAAATTCTTTTATCTAATATGGACATAGACATATTTCATCAAACAATACATGGATATCAAAGGCAATTAAAAAAGATCTTACAATTTAATTACGAAACATAATTTGTAGCTCTCACTTTAATGAATGTGTAACAGGATTTGTTATTACATGTATTTTGTTTGTCAACAATGTTAGATTTACATGATAGTATTAGTTTAATATTCTAGTCTAATGGTTTAAAATTTCCCTTTCAATTAACTTTATTTCCCACAATGTACTAACCTTCTTTACCTTATCTAGCTAGGCATACATAATTTTAGGATGCTATACAGATTATTAATATGTATTTGAATTTTGTACTTTCTCCTATTGTATTCTGTCGTGTATGTTATTGAATAAAGAATAAAGAATGTATAAATATATACCCACTTTTTAAGTAAAATAGCTAAAAATATATTTTTATTGAAAATGGCTTTTAAATCAATATTGAGTGAGTTGTGGACAAATGCTTAGCTTGTGAAACAAAAAAACAGACTAGCAAGTTTGCTAGTAGATGTAAGGATCGATTAGCGTCGCACATTATTTACACAGTTTTCTCAACTGCCCAACAACGTGGTTATAATTTTTCTTAAAAAATATTATAATCTCTGGTTTCTTATTTTATGTAGTATGACAACTATTCAAAATTTCTGTATAAGATTCATATTTGGTTTGCGTAAATATGATCATGTTTCTCAATCCCGCACTATAAACGCAGCCTTACATTTTCTTCAATAAGTTACGCCCCCTGACCAATCCTGACAATTTAAGTTGGCGCTGCATCCTTTTCTCTTTCATACAATTGTGCAAGAGAGAGGGTGCCATATTAGCTCGATTCGTTGAATAAAGTATAAGCTCAAGTGGCTACCCATCCGTCGTCGGCGGGATGCTCACAAACTTTTCCTTCTATACAGTATTCTATTTATCCCTTCTTCTCCTTTCTATCTCCAGGAACGCTTCAACTTCCGCTCTTTCTTGTAAGATAAATAGGTACCTACTGTATAATGTTTTAGTGTATAATACAGTTTTTAGTTACTTTTAAAGGCCACTATCTGTAACATCTTACCTATCCGTGCATGGTTGCCTGGAAGAGATCGCTCTAAGCGATAAGGCCGTCAATTAAAAGCCTAGCTATATTTATGTTTTCTCTGTATTTCTTTTTCTGTATGTGTGGTTTTTTAATAAAGAGTTATTTATCTATCTATCTATTATTTCATGCTGTAATTTGAATAAATATTCTCAGAATTTTAGTTAAAAAGTTGGTGGACTTATAACGTATCAGTGCCTTCGCTAATCATCATCATCAGTCTTCAACAACGCTGCTTTCTTTCAGAAGCAAGGCGCTTACAAAAATAATGTACTCAGTAGATTAAATTAGCTAGGAACAAGTGTTTACTGACGATCATTTATTATCTTATCCTATTCTAAGAATAAATTAGCAGTCTAATTTAAGAACTATCCTTGTGATTGGCGCCTAGTTGGTTTTTCACCTAACGCTTACGTGTTTTAACTATGTACACCGCCATCTAGTGATTAAGTGAAGAAACTAAAATTCTGTCAACATTTTAAATGACATACCTACCCTACTGTTAACTAAAAAACCTTAAAATAAAGTTTAATAGTAAACAAGAACCCCATATAGTTTGAGCATGTCCATCTGTTTGTCCGCGGCTTTGGCGTAATTTGGCGCACGTATATGTTATTAAAATTATCACTAAATTGAAGATGCTTATGAATTAGATTTCACCCTGTATATATACTTGAAAAATACTGACCCTTCTTCGTGATAAGTCGGGTGACTAGAATTGTTTATCCAACGATATATATTATTTACAGACAAGTCCCGACAAGCGACCTCGCGGATCTATTACTGAAAATCGTATTAAACGATTTATTAACGAACGTTCCCGATTTCAGCGGATGCAAGCGAAAGTAGGCCGAATTTCGCCGACCCTACCCTCACCCCTCGCCAAGACAATATCGCTCTTATTCACTATAACTTAAGGCTTAAATTATTGACATGTGTTTATGCATTTGGCGTAACCCAAAAATGTGACTGTCGGTTGAATCATTTATAATCATTATGTAATATATGTCTAGGATATGAGAATATGTGTGTCAAGAGAAAATCACTTTGTGTGTGAGTCTGTCGACAGGCTAGGCGTTAGAACAAAACTCACACGAAGAGACTGTTTTTTCGGATTCTGTATTAACTACGAAGAACCCTCATAAGAATTTGTACTCGTGAGGTGTATTGGTCTCAGAACCAGTGTAAATACAAAACACTCAGTTCAGAACACACAGAATCACCCCCTTCGTGTCATCCCCGAAATGGCCCGCGCACTCGAGCGCTCAACTGAGCAAATAACTAAAAATAACAATTACAACTCACCCTTCATTATATACCACAATATTCAATAGGAGCTTAATCATGACCCTACCTACTAACTGACACTTAAACTATGTTAAATCTACAAGGTGTTCAGTTAGAGAACGAATCATTAGGGGGATATTCTAAACATGACCGTGAACATGAATAAAACCGGCCAAGTGCGAGTCGGACTCGCGAACGAAGGGTTCCGAACCATTATATATAAAAACGGCAAAAAATCACGTTTGTTGTATGGGAGCCCCCTTAAACATTTATTTTATTCTGTTTTTTAATATTTGTTGTTATAGCGGCAACAGAAATACATCATCTGTGAAAATTTCAACTGTCTAACTATCACGGTTCATGAGATACAGCCATTTATATGAAATACCTACTGAAGATATTTATGTAGATAAGTAGAATAATTTTGAAGTAAGTTATTTGTCCGAACACCCAGTATACTAACTAATCGCTATTATACGTATAACTATCAATACTAACTATTGACTATTCTATAGCAACGGTAACATCATACAAACTATCAACTATTCTGTGTTCATTCCACACTAACTATTTATAATCTGTGGCCCGCACCTGGCGCCCTCGTGCCCTTTATGCACATTTGCTAGAAAAAATATAAAGAGGATTAAAGCAACATTTGTTTAATTGTTTATTATTTGAACTCAGAGAAATTATAAAAGAAATAAAAAGATTTATCGAACTCTTTACTATTCATACATTGGAGCTAATTCAGTTACATCCTCACTAAAATTGAATTAAAAAGTGGCTGGACTAAAAGTAACGTCTATTTTCAATTAAATATAAATAGTTTTATAAATAGCTTATCTCATACATTTCTTTGTTTGTTTAATTATTTATCTTGCAATTAATATTACAGTAAATATAGCGTATGACACTCAGGGAGTGAAGATGAATCTAACGACACTTTCAAATCACACATCATACTCGATCAAGTCGTTTAGGCTGTAAGAGGTAATATAGAAATATACAAACATACATACACGCAAAAAACATAACCTCGGAGCTTGGGTAATTTATACCCGACTGCGTAACTCGGGTACTAATTCCTCAAGCTCCGGGGAGCCATAGCGTCATCCAGTCACATAAATGCAAAAATGAAAGGTAACCCGACTCCTGGATAAACAGTAACCCAGCACAAAGTGGCTGTGCATTACCCTGATTCCTGGTTTCCAGAACCCCGTTTGTTCTCCGGCCGCAGTCTCCGGTTTTTTTTTTTTTTTTTTTTATCAGCCCTGTTTGTACAAACTGTCCCACTGCTGGGAACGGGCCATCTTCTCAGTGTGAGAAGGGTTAGGCCATAGTCTGCCACGCTGGCCAAGTGCGGATTGGCAGACCGGTTACAGACCGGTTACAGTCTCCGGTTACAGATGCATTATTGCTTTGTTTTTGAGAATGATTGTGTAAGCAGCTTTTACAGCGAACGATCGGTGTCCGTTTTACGACTGACTTTTTTTTATTTTGTTCAGTAATAAAATTTAAAAAAGCTCACACTTGACCTCGGAACTCGGAGGACGAATAGGGCGAATGACGGAGTTGGGAAGAACATATACGGCCTTTCCGAAAAACGTTACTTAATTTTAAGCTTTGCTTAACATATTTTGTCAACTTCACACTGACACGTGAAACTTACGGAAAAAAGACAGAGAATTTAAGATGTTGGTTAAAGTCAAGTTACGTTTTTCGGTAAGGCCCATATTCTCCAGCTCCTCAGCCAATTTAAACGATATCGAAGAAAAACTTTTCTCTTATCTAAATAAACAAAAATATCACTCTTTTATAATATCCCCACTCGGTGGTTTTACATGTTTGTTGTGATGCGCGAGAGAGATAGCTGCGTACGTTGAAATCCATCATTGAATATAAATAATATAGAGCTTTTATTTGTTACAAAAGTTTGTTGATAAATCCGCCGCAATAATATATATCACATATTCTGTTAACATTTCAATTTCCTACTTTGTATTACGATCCAATAGATTCAACCGTGTAAGTGTATACTCGTAACAAACGCATAGACAGTGTAGTCTTAGTAGGCTTCCTTCGTGTCATCGTCATCATCATGTCAGCTACGAGAACTTCAGCTGACATATGCTTTCCCCAAGGATTTCCAAAAAAATATGGTTAGAAAAGGTCATCCAACGTCTTCCTGCCACTTGTATGAGGCCGTCTGTCCACCTCGTGGCTGGTCTTCCTACGCTGCGTGCGCCCGCGCCGGTGCGTGCTCTCCACACTATAACTTGTGGCTGGTCTTCCTACGCTGCGTGCGCCCGCGCCGGTGCGTGCTCTCCACTCTAGAACTTTTCAATTCTGATTCGATCTCGCAGAGAAACTCCAAGCGTCCATAGCTCGTTGCGTCTTTTCTTGTACGGAATTCTAATAAAAGCAGCATGTCTGCATATGAAGCTGTCGCCATCATCAGGGCGGCACATCTCCTGGCGGCTCGTGAGAAAAGTAATAACTACAGACATTACCTCCTGTCTGAGATCGTTAGCTTTATATCTGAATATGAATGTACCATAGTTACAACTGTCATGTGCTATAGTAATATCAGAATATCTGTAATACAAGTACAAGCAACCACTGCACGGTGCAGCGAGACGAGGCAAGCTCGAAGTTACCTGACACACAGTACATGCATAAGGCACATTTAAGAATAAAATATCGTGTGAAACCTTGCTTTTATTCTATAAAATGTTTATAAAAGTAAGTTTTCATAAATACAACGAAACCCCTCAATAGTAGATATTATTGAAAAAAAAAAACAACGGGTTGCACTCCGGAAGTGCCGACAGAAGTGAAAACTAAAAAATTTAATAGCAAGAACGCCATCTAGTACGTTGGTCTGGAACTAGACTATACAGCGCACTCTAGTAAGTTGGTTTGGAACTAGCACCCTGCGCCGTCAGGACTACGAATTTTCGCCTGACGCGAGTTTAATTTTTTTTACCCATCCCAAAAATGCTCAACGCCGCTAAAGAAGGTTTCACTTAAAAAAAAACAGAAAAATTCACACTAACTAACAGTCTAACTGTGCCTTCAATCCCTCTAATTCACACTAACTAACAGTCTAACTGTGCCTCCAATCCCTCTAATTCACACTAACTAACAGTCTAACTGTGCCTCCAATCCCTCTAATTTTAATATTTTCCTTAATATTATTTATATACTTTATTCATTTTAAATCTTAAATCTAAGTTTTTTACAATAGAAATACAAAAATATAAATATTATAAAAAACTTAAACCTAGGGTGCCGCCGGCAGCGGGGCGGGGCTCAAGCTGCCGGTGGTAGGGGCTACAGAGAGAGGAACCTTATTTATATTATTATTACATTAGGTAGTGATTTATACAACTTCTTGTGGATAGTAATGTTGAAAGTCCAATTTTTAAAACATTGTTGAAAGTTTGTGGCGCGTTAGGTATATAGAAAGTCGTGAATACAAACATGTCCTACTGTTCCTTCCTATGACCTATGTAATAATTGTGTCGATGCGCCTGCGCCGCGCCGCCGCGCCGCCGCGCCGGTGTCGAGATGCAACGCCTATCGATGCGTGAATGATTTGCATTTACTCCGCCTTCTTCAGGGCGCCTTGCAATGTACGGTCGGCAAATAATTAACCACCTATAGATAAACAAAACACTGGACGGTTTAAGTAAGAACGATTTTCTATTGTAACACTTGATATGCTGATGACTATACGTTTTTGCGAGAAAGTACGAGCAAATTAGCTGTATTATTTATCTAAATTACCACGTTTTAGAGGATTCTTGTAAAATCGATTTTAACTTGCTATCAGAAGAAACAACGAAAAATAAACAAATTTACAAACTACAAAAATTCCACAAATTACATCCGACGGGACTCGAACCCGCATATCCCTATCTGTACTTGGGAGCTTTGGACAGTGGACACCTCCGCAGCCTAAATGGTAAAGCTACAGATCGAGATATGCGGATTCAAGTCCCGTCGGGTGTGTGGATTTTTTTATCTATCTATAAATTTGTAGATACTTAAGTGTGTGACACACGAAAAATAATATTTTTATTTTTCAATATCCATACACCGAGGCACTTAAAAAGTAATAATAACCTTAGTACTTTTATTTTATAACAAAATAACTGATAAGCTATCATCCAACAACAACAACAATGCCTGTAGACAAGTGAACAGCAAGTCGCGTATGTGCGTGTATTGCGTATGTTGAAGTCGTTTTTTTTCTTCAGTTTAATAAACTATAATTATTTACTGACGGTACTTCAGAGCAACATTGACTCGCACTGCTTGCACCGATAGAATCACTATCTCGTCCATATTTAAACACTTTTTAACCAACTTCAGAAAATGAGGTGTATACTCGCCGATTTCTATAATATTGTGAACCAATTTCTACGATTATTGATTGCTTCTTGCTTGAGATAGTTTAGAGGTCTCAGACAACTTTCATCAATTATGCTTCAGTTGCTTAGAAACCAGCTTTTATTGTATGGTTATATATTGTTTGAGAGCTTGTGACGTCACACCGCTCCCTACCACGACACTTTGAAAAAAATAAAAAGGCTAAATATATAAAAACGTTTTACTTCAAATAGTTCAGTTTCAAATAAAGACAACATAAATAATAAAATCGACCATATTGAGTTACCATATCGTTCCTCAATCGATCATATTGAGATAATAACAAGTATCTATATTAAAAAAAAACTTTTTAAAAACAAGCTTTTTTTATCTTCTTGTTAATAATAAAGTACTAATAAGACTGGCCTTGTGGCTCAGTTGGTAGTGTGTCTACGTCTACCTGCTGAACTGAAAGGTCGTGGGTTCGATCTCCACCCAGGGCAAACATTTGTGTGATAAGCATGGATGTTTGTTCTGTGTCTGGGTGTTTCTATGTATCATATGTATATTTTACAACAAAAAAAAAAAAAGTATATATGTATTCTATCAGCCATCTAGTTCCATAGTACAAACTTTGCTTAGTTTGGGCTAGATGGTGTTGTGTGAAATGTCCACAAATATTTATTTATTTATTTACTCGCCAAGACGAATCAAACGAGCCGAAACTCGATGGGGTTTCATTACATAGTTCCTTTGGCCACCTTCCAGCTCCATCATCAGATCAGCACCATGTCATCATAATATTGCATTGTCATGCGATTAACTCATGTATGCAAAATTTCAGCTCAATCGGTAACCGGGACAGGATCAAATTTAATTTGCAAGATTTGATGACAAACATCGGGACAGGTGAAACTAAATAAAACCTTTTAATAATGAATCTGTACGAATTATATGTCATGTGAATAGTTTTCGTGGATAATATACGAATATGTTATATTAAATGAAATTGAATCGGTCAATAAACTTTCGAGATATATCTAAACATTTGAAGTTGTTGGTGGGGGGATGGTCTGTCCCTTTTCCGCGAAACGTCAGTTTGTATTTAATGTATACGGCGCACGTGACGCATGACCATCTTCCGCGATGATGTGCTCTCTGTCTAACGTGAAATTGAAATGTGGTAACGCCAAATTACGGTGGGGTAATCAAAGCTCCAGAAAAGTGGACTGTATTTTTTGAGGTGGAATAAGTACGGTGCATGAGACAAGTGTGTCCATCTGTGTCGATACTGAATATATGAGCCGAGTTTGGTTGATATGAAAAGTCAGGACTTGCAGTCGTGGTTCTTTAAAACAGGAAATTTGTAGTAAATATTATGTGTATGTGATATAAAATACATTGCCTTACCAAGCACTTAACATCAGGCGAGTTGGTGGTCAATCGTAGATTTATCTTCTATAAAAAAAAAAAAAAACTTCATTTAACATTTATGAATCTTATTGTTTTTATTTTTTGTACAGGTAAAAGAAGAATGCGTTCACACAAATTGTTACATCTTTAATATCCAAGTGAAGAATGCTGTATAAGAAGATCTAGAAAACAAATCATGGAACAGAAAAAATGTTTACTGGTGGTGGTGATACTAAGAATGTAAAATAATAGGTTTATAAAAATAAAAAATAAAACAAAAAAATAATTTTGTTTTATTTTTATGAAAAATATTGATTTAGGAAATGAGGCCCTCCGCGAAGGCCTTCCTATGCCTTCAGGGCCCCCACGGAGTTCTTGCTGGTTGGTTCCCCTATTTAGAGTCAGCGCTGGGGTCTGCCTCTTCACTCTTGGTTTCGGAGGAGGCGCCTCTAGGCTCGTTGCTGCTCCAGGCTTCCACTTCGAACCTGTAGAACCCCGAATACTTCAACATTGGGATACGGATCTGTTGATAAGAAATGTTATTTGTACCTGAAAGAAGGTTAAGTTTTTCAGGTGTATGAATTGTCCGTAGATTCCGTGCCAGATCAGCTGCGCGTACTGCGTGAGCGCATCTCTAAAAACACTGTTCCGTCAAGAATTAGATAACATGCTGTATGTAGTGACGTCGCTCATTAATTTTCATCTATTTTTCACAGACTTCAATAAATAAATATTAATATTTAAAAAAAAAAAAACGACTGCAGAAAAGCAATTTTTGCAGTCTAACTTACGATTTCAAATTCAAAATATTTTATTTAAAGACTTCTTGGTCCAGAGTGTTAGTAACATAATATAAGGGCTTAAAAACTACGGTTAGTACTTATCCTACTTACATTTACGAAAAATATTAAAAAGTTTAGTGAGTCACTCAATACAACATGTACTTAAATTGCGAGGCATTCCGGGCGGAATCCTTGTCCGCGTAGAATGGCTCAGTACAGGCGCATTGAGGTCTTCTGAGTCTTCTGACACAACTTCCAGGATGGTGTTGCTGGTGGTGTCCCCGCACTCGCCTGATCAGTAAGGCCACTTTTTTCCTAATGACCGCACGAAAGCCGTCAGTGTGGTTTTGTACAAACATTGCGGAGGCACTGCAGAAGCGGGGAAGCTGCAACATCATCCTGAAAACATTATTATACTGGATGCGTAGGGTTTTCAGTGACTGAGTACAGCGAGCCCACAGAGCACCCGTGTATAGACCTTGACAAAACGCTTTGAATAGGGTTACTTTAACCTGGTCCGTACATCGAGCAAATCTACGGGCCAGCATGTTCCCGCGCACCGCCAGAGCCCTACGCTCCCTTTCAACATCGGCGTCATCCTTCAGCTCGTCGGTAAGAATATGTCCCAGATACTTGAACTGATATACTCGGTTTAGTTTTGTACCATTCAGGGATTCAGGATTTCGTTACGCTTGATACGCTGTAAAATGCACGTTTTTTGTGAGAAAGTATGCGTAAAATCGCTATAAAAGATTATTAATGCGCATTCGTTTAAGCTATAGGAGGTACTATAGAAACAAACAAGCATACCCACATACAATAACCCAGAAATACTTACCTCTCCTTGTGGGGTCGGGTAATTAAAAAAATCTCGCGAAATATCTTACCATGACCGCCTGCGAGTTGAGACCGGTGGCCACTGGCGTGAACAGCCGGTTCTTCATGCCCACCTTCACGCAGAGGATTCTTGTGCCTTCCGGAGCTTCGATCTAAATCACAAATATTATTACAAACTTTAATTTGAAGCACTATAGGTCGCAGATCGGCCGTCTCGCTCGCGCATACAACACTTTGTATCACGCTTTGAACATATTGACTATATGAATAGTGGACTTACGAAATTTCGTAACAATAACACCTAACAACAATGACTTTCCGTCACGTGGACGTAAAGTCTAAAACAAAATTCACAAATATAGTGTCCTGGCTTGATCTGACCGATACTCATATACCAACAATGACGAACTTAAAGATTTATAAAGACTATATGTCGTCGCGCTAAAGCCTAATATAGGTTGACAAGTCTAGAGACGTCTATTTTGCGGATTCTTGCGAATTTTCTTTTGCGAATTATTTTGAAAATGGAAATTATTTTAATCGTGTAAGGGGTCTAATTAGATCTCATTGAGCTCGGACGTCCTTGAGGAGTGACGCTACATCTTTACGCTTTGATAAAGTATCAACGGTGATACTTTATCAAAGCGTAAAGAGCAAAACATCACAATAATAAAATTATTCTACAACAATTTCTTTTCACCGACTTCAAAAAAAAGGAGATCAACAATTCGGCTGTTTTTAGGCTTCCGTACTAAGGGAGCCTATTCGTAAGACTACGGTGTCTGTCTGTCTGTCTGTCAGTCCCTCGTCTCTCGACCTTGAAACTTGAAACTGTAATTGGAAGCAGAACTGACTTCAACAACATAGGTCATCGCCCGATCTATCGGCAGGTTGAATCGGAACAGCTCCTGGTAGAACTTGTACATGTAGCTGTCTGCCGGCGAGCCCCTGGAGGCGCAGGCCGGGCCCGCGCCCCACCAGTGACCGTTCCACGCCTGGCTGGCCAGCGTGTCGTATGTGGATAGAGCACGGGGCAGGCTGAACTCTAAAACAACATAAAGGAGATTATTAGAGACTTTCGTCAACGCCTTTCCTTGTCAAAATAACAAATTCGAAACAAATATTCGTTTAAAAAACTAAAAAAGCCGACTTCAAAATACACAATATTTATAACGCCTGCAGAAAAGTGAATGCACGCATATACGCGACTTTGCTATTCACTTTTCTTCAGTTGTTTGGACGATACTTTACCAGTCATCTAAATATATAAAAATGAAACCCGTTTTCCGTTGTCACGACATAACATGAAAACGGCTTGACCGATTTGGCTTATTTTTTTTTTTGTAGTTTTCTAATACTCTGTACAAGGTTCTTACGGAAACAAATATTAAGAAAATCTCTCAGAAAGATTGAAAAATATACATTTAATTTTGCATATTTTAAAAAACGCGCGTAACGAATGTCAACGTCATTCAATTTAAAACAAAAGAATCTTTTTTTTTTTTTTTTTTTTTATATAGAATAGCTCTACGTTTGACCACCAGCACGCCTGATGGAAAGCGATACTGTGACCGAAGATGAAGCACGTAGACCTAGAAGATACTTATTCACTCTAGACTTGAAGACACCCGGGTTATAGTTTTCAGGAAATAAGGACAGCGGCAAGGCATTCCATTCCCGAGCGGTTCGCATTAGGAAGGTGGAAGCAAAACGCTTTGTTCGAGCTGATGGCAAATCCACCATGAAGGGATGGCATTGAAGCGTTTTCCGGCTTGTCCTGTTGTGGAAAGGGGAGGGAGGGATTAGGTCATGTAACTCGAGCGCACACTCACCAAAATGCAGCCTGTAAAATATT
The DNA here is from genome assembly GCA_947563715.1 of Lycia hirtaria. Taxonomy (NCBI): domain Eukaryota; kingdom Metazoa; phylum Arthropoda; class Insecta; order Lepidoptera; family Geometridae; genus Lycia; species Lycia hirtaria. Next base: position 31,256,860 of record OX387377.1, on the reverse strand, counting down.
GCTAGACACGCCACCCTACGTCGATGTTCTAGACTTTGTAGCTTTGAGGAGAATCTGTGACAACACATCCATAACCGCGTTAATAATATTTTTATTATGTTTTTGATAAAGTTCGTTTTGTTTTAAAGACTAAGAAGTTTTTTGTTTGCTAATTAATGAGACTCCAACTTGCAACCTTTCGAGGAATTCTGCGATGGCCAAAGTGCTGCAGCAAACCAGATTGATCATTTGGGATGAATGTACGATGGCACACAAAAAATCTTTGGAGGCATTAGATCGCTCGATGCAAGATTTACGGAATAACAAAAAAAGGTTTGGTGGTGCAATGATACTATTGGCAGGTGTATCATTGCACCACCAAATTGTTAGGGGATTGAGTCACCGTCGTCCGTGGGGAAAGCACCCCTTAACATCGAAACCCCACACGTGATCCCTGGCTGGTGCTAATCAGGTGACAACACACTGGTGGTAGGCTTTGGCCGTGGCTAGTTACCACCCACCGGATAAAGACATGCCGCCAAGCGGCTTAGCCGTGTTCCGGTATGATGTCCGATGAAGCCGTTCAGGAAAACGGGTCGGAATAGTTGCGCCTCTGCTGTTAAACCGTTCTGCCACACATCGCGACGTTGCATTGGGTAGCCAGTCATGGAGGGTAGCGGGATCCGAGGCACGGTGCACCGCTGGCCGACCGCAGTTAGTAGGGGGCCCAAGTAGTGAACTAGCCACTCACGAAAGGCTGCCCCGCCAACTTGCGAAAAATCCCGGGATGCGCCATCGTGCCGGTCGGCGACCGGATGAAAGGGCCCGATGGACATCCCCGGGGGGGCTCGGGCGTCCCCGCAGTCTCCAGACTGGTTCCCCACCGATGTGATCTTGCGGCGTGTGTCTCCTGGTTGACAGCGCGGAGCCTCATTCCACTGCCGTTGTCCTACCAATTCCCTCGCCAACATCATGCAGTACAAGAATAAAAAGAAGGTTACACAGCGGCTGCACGCCCTTTCACTCAAAGTGCACCTCTCTAACATAAGAGGCTTGCACTCAAATCTCGTGCCAGTCCATCATCATCTTGAGACTGATAAACCTTCACTCCTGTTCTTGACGGAGACGCAGATAGGAACACCGAGTGACGTGGCGTATTTGTTGTATCCTGGGTACAACCTGGAACACAATTTTAAGCCCCATGCTGGAGTGTGCCTATATGCCCGTGACGACGTCTGCTATCGGCGTCTCCGGAATCTTGAAGACCCCAGATTCTCCGTGCTTTGGATACTGGTGGACACAGGTATAGAGAAAATTCTCTATGCCTGTGTGTACCGGTCACACAGCGGCGATCAGGAGGCAACAGAGCTGATGAAATATCTTGGTGAAGCTGCGGATGCGGCTCAACTCAGGCACCCCACAGCCCAATTAGTGTTACTGGGGGATTTTAACGGCCACCACAAAGAGTGGCTGTACCCATACCGGGACACTGACCATGCTGGGTTAGAGACGCGAAAGCTTGCTTTAGCGTTAGATCTAACCCAGCTGGTTCAAGGTGCAACACGGGTGCCTGACGTTGAATCGCACACTCCTTATTGCTTGGACCTTATGCTGACAACAGATCCAGACCGTTACTCGGTGTCGATTTCGTCTCCGCTGGGTAACTCCGATCACTGTCTGGTGAAATCAGTATCAGTCTACTCCCCACCTGATTCTAGCCCCAGAGGTAGTCGGCGAGTTTGGCGATACAAGTCGGCAGACTGGGACGAGATGCGAGCCTTTTTCGCCTCTTATCCCTGGCGGTCTGTGTGCTTCTCTTCTAACGATCCCTCAAGCTGCGCGGATGCCGTGACTGATGTATTGCGTACGGGTATGGAGTACTATATTCCATATTCCGACATTCCATTGTCTGGCAAAGCTCACCCATGGTTTGGTCCTCATTGCAATAGTGCTGAAGCGCTTAAGCACGAGGCATACCTGGCTTGGGTTGATGCTCGACACCGTAAGGCAAAGGACATATACCAGAAGAAAAAAGCGTTTAACAAGGCTGCCAAGTCCTGCAAAAAGGTTCTACAGAGGGCTCGCTTTGACCACATTAGTCGAATAGGGAACAAATTAGCTTCGCACCCCGCTGGTAGTAAAGCTTTTTGGTCCTTAGCTAAATCGGTCGAAGCGAACTTCTGCCGTTCTTCACTTCCTCCACTGCTGAAACCTGATGGAACGCTGGCTCATACCGCCGAAGAAAAGGCTAACTTATTTGCCTCTCTTTTTGCGGAATCTTCGCGACTAGACTCTGGTAATGCGGTACCTCCAACTTCACCTGGTAGCTCGACATTCATGTCTGATTTTCGTATTCGCCAAACGGAGGTTCGCAAAACGCTACGCAGTCTTGACGTGAACAAAGCTAGTGGCCCTGACGGTATCCCAGCCATAGTTCTGAGGACATGTGCGTCCGAGTTGACTCCTGTACTGACACGTCTCTTTCGTCTTTCTTTCGAAACTGGTCAAGTGCCTAAGTCGTGGAAGCTTGCAAACGTGCAACCTGTGCCCAAAAAAGGTAGTCGTGCCGACCCTGCTAACTACAGGCCTATCTCGGTCACTTCCATTCTCTGTAAGACAATGGAACGTATCCTTAACAACAGGCTCTTGGCGTACCTAGAATCGAATGACCTCCTCAGTGACCGGCAATATGGCTTCCGCCGGAACCGGTCTACTGGAGATCTTCTAGCGTACGTCACTCACATCTGGAGTGAAGTCATCGAGAAACATGGGGAGGCGCTTGCTGTCTCTCTCGACATCTCGAAGGCTTTCGACAGGGTCTGGCATGACAGCCTTATTGCCAAGCTTTCTGCGTTCGGTTTGCCAACCGGATTCGTTGCCTGGATAGCGGACTTCTTGAGGGAACGTTCGATACAAGTAGTCATTGATGGCTGCTCGTCTGTTCGAATGGGTATAAATGCCGGTGTTCCCCAGGGATCTGTGCTCTCTGCGACACTTTTCTTGCTGCACATCAACGGACTGCTGAAGCCCGGTATCTTTGGGTACGCAGATGACAGCACTGTTGTAGAGAGCTACGTGTCCGGTCCACGGGCTAGTGGACCTGAAATCCAGTCTTTAAGAGAGGCTATGGTCGAGCGCTTGAATCTGTCACTTAAGGCAGTCTCCGATTGGGGTGATGCCAATCTTGTCAGATTCAATGCAGCTAAGACCCAGGCGTGTCTATTCTCCGCCAAAAGGAGCCCCTTCAAACTGGCTCCTACTTTCCGAGATGAGTCGGTGCCGGTAACAGACCGCCTTGAGCTCTTGGGTGTTTCTCTAACATCAACCCTCAATTTTGGCTCCTATATTGAGTCTAAAGCTCAACTAGCTGCCAAAAAGCTGAGTATCATTTCGAAGGTGCGCCGGTACTTCACGCCGGAACAGTTGCTCACACTTTACCAAGTACAAGTTCGGTCGTGCATGGAGTATTGTTCGCATCTTTGGGATGGATCGGCGAAATACCAACTCCAGGCGTTGGAGTCTATAGAGAAACGTGCCCGGAAGCTAATTGGCGACGAATCCCTCGTAAAAGCTAGGCTTCAAAGCTTGGAACATCGTCGCGAGGTTGCTAGATTGTCGGTTTTTTACCGGATCCATTTCGGTGAGTGTGCATCTGATCTGCATGATCTAATTCCTTCTAGCCCTTTTTTCTATAGGACGGTTAGAAACACGAAAAAGCGTCACCGTTTCATGGTGGATATCCCAAAAACGCGAACGAAACGCTTTAGTTCCACTTTCATCGTGCGGACTGCTAGAATGTGGAATGCGCTTCCTGAGTGGGTCTTTCCCGATAGATATAATCTGGGTGTCTTTAAATCGCGAGTGAATTGGTTTCTTCTAGGTAAGCGCGCTCCATCGTAGACCGCAACGTCGCTTAACATCAGGCGAGTTGGCGGTCAAGCGCGAACCTATTTCTACATAAAAAAAAAAAAAAAAAAAAAGGTGATTTTCGACAAATATTGCCAGTTGTTGCCTGCTGATGAACTGAATGCATGTTTGAAGTCGTCCATTTTATGGAAATACATTAAAACACTTAAATTGAGTATAAACATGAGAGTCGAATTGCAGGAAGACCAGTCTGGAGAAGTGTTTTCCAAACAACTGCTCGATAAACACTATTATGAAAATATATATGTTGTTTTTTTATTTAATAAAAATTAGTAAAGTCCTCAGGTATGGCGAGACCAGGGAAATAAGGATTCATTTTTATATGGAGGATATTATAGATTCCAGTTCAAATTGAATAGGTACTCATACATAAGATAGGTCAGCTATACAAAAAAAAAGTAGTGCATCAAAGCTAGGTTAAGGCGGTACGAAGTTCGCCGGGTCAACTATCTGAAATAATTTGACATGATAGACGTTTACGTAAACTTTACAGGAAAAATAAAACGATGTCTCTAGGTAGCAGCACTCTTGACAATTATATATACTTGATTGACGAAATTTTGTTCAGAACTCTCCGACTCTCTCTTGGTCGGTTTTGTGACTATTGACGATGATTTGACATTCGACTTCTAGGCGAAACGAAGTTCGCCGGGTCCGCTAGTTTTGTTATAAAAACCAAAGTACTGCATCGATTTTGATAAAATTTATAAATATAAATTTATTGACCACTTCTGAAATATGATCTACCAAACACAAAAATAATCATCAAAATACAATAGGTGAACGAAAAAAAAAAACATACAGACCGAATTGATAACATCTTTATTTTTTGAAGTCGGTTAAAAAAAATTTGCTAATCCTGAAACATATTTAATTTAAACAAAGGTGAACAATTTAATTTTTTCCGACACCACTAAACTAATCGTATGCATTCTTCTGTTAGACCATTATAATACTAGCTATAAATGACTAGCCTGCTAGCTTGGGAGAGAAACAAAAACAGAATATACCAGCTGCGTCTCTTCCCGGGCATACTGTATTAGTCAGTTAAGGGGCTTGAGGGAAATCAACGCTTATGTAGACGACGCACTGACCCCCTGCAAGCCCTGCAAGCCAACATTGTGTAAGTACATCTTATCAGTCAAGTGTGGCGTCAAACGCTTTGATCGTATTCTGATATCTACCCAGTAAGGGAACATAGGCGTGATTTTATGTATGTATTATAAATAAGTGTGCCTGGCTCAGTTATTTAAATTATTTTATCAAGTACGCTCTTTGCCAACTTACCGAATGGACTATACTTCTCAGAACCATCAACATAGGCCTTTCCCATAATAGAAGCCATTATCCAGGGTACGTACGGATGTATCATAGTGTGGCGTGGGGGAGAGAATGGCCTCCCAGTCCCGAGGGGGTCTGGACACGGGGAACCACCTGGGGGAAGTGATACATACAGTCAGTTAAGGGACTTGAGGGAGGTTGCTGTTTATGTAGGCGATGGGCTGACCCCCTACCACTGCAGACCAACATTACATCTTACCTTCTAATACCTCCTTACCCTCTTATACCTCCTTTCCATCTAACCCGCTAACCATGGTCATATGTGATGTGGCATCAACAGTAGTTTTACGAGAATGGGACAATGAAACTTTAAATATTTATATCTTGAAAGTTTATTGACCGATTTATTTTATATATATACAATACAAATACATTTTATTGACACCATAATGAGATAACAATGAGTACCTACATCATTAGAGCGTAAGAGGGGCACAAAGGCGGCCTTCTCGCTAATAAATAGTGATCTCTTCCAGACAACCTTTAGATGATAAAAGAGGAACATATAAGTAAACGCTGACGGTGGTGAGATTACACATGAACAATTCTTATGGTCAATTATAGATACATAAAAATACAGTATATTCAAATAGTACTTTTACATATTTAAGCATATTACATATATATGTACATAATAATAAAGATAAACTTACATAGATTAAACATAAACTAAGTAAATATTGGGAAGTGATAGAAAACCGAGTGAATTAGTTAGGAAAATATGTATATTAATTTTTTGTATATTATCCACTAAAACTATTATTCTTATGAAATAAAATTAATGCATATTCCCTATTTACAGACACGAAACAAATTAGTAACAGATCTACGACATGTACAGATACAGTGGAGACATAGTAGTTCACCTCGCGCTAAGGCTACAAGAGCCCAGTGGCCAGACTGTTCGTGGAGCATGCTCGGAGCTCCGGAGTGCAAGTCGCATCCTGTCGTACATATGGACGTGTCCGGGTCCACATCGGTTGTATTCTATAAGAGAAAAAATCCATACTCAGCGATATCGATCCATGTTTTTGGTCGTACTATTTCGAGTCGAAAATTTCAGTTTCTAGTTCATTAAATAAGCCAGTTCTTCTTACCTCTCCGTTGTGTGAATAGCAAGATTCCCAGGGCAGCAACGTGAGCTTAGTTACCTCCTTCTCTTCATCCATTACGTCCCTGGGCACAACTGGAATTGCAGGTAAGAAGTAAAGTAATCGACCTACTATTCACAGTAGTCAGTTAAATAGGCTATAAGCACAAAATGTCATCAGATGCTTCTTTTCCGGGCATACTGTACAGTGTACAGTTAAGGGACTTGAGGATTTTTTTGTTTATGTAGGCGATAGGCTGACCCCCTGTCACTGCAGGCCAATTTCATCTTACCTCCTAATACCCTCTCCTTCCTATGTAACCCTCTAACCACGGCCTCATGGTCGTTGATGTTCTGCCTACCCCGTATGGGAGTATAAGCACAAAATACTAATAATATAGGTATAGTTGTCTCAATCATTATCAGCATTTAGTCCACTGCTGAGCCGCCTCTCCCGTTAAACATCTTCAGCTGTCTGTTTGCAGCCATTCCCGTCATGTAATCGTATATCGTCACTCCATCGTGTCTCAGGGCGCCCTACACTACGTTTGCTGCCACGCGATCTTCACTCTAGAATGCGTTTACCCAAACGAATGTCGGTTCTGCGACAGATAACCGGCCCACTGTCTCACTGCCTCATTCATTCATTGTCGGTGGAGTGACTTCCATGCTCCTCTGTCCTCCGCCAGTGTTTTTACCTCTCTGAACGACATGACATTGACCTTCTCTTTTATTTGCTTCACGAATGTTTTTCTCGATCTTCCTCGTCCCCACTTTCTTCAATCTTCCCCTCTATGTTGTTTTTCATTTGGACATATCATCCAAGTCATAAATCTCATTAAAAATAATTTAATAGTGATTGACTACGACGGGATAAATCGCAAGTCAACCTGCACAGGCATTGCCGTCTTATTACGGTGCGTAGAAAGAGAAGATAAAATCTATTTATTTGCTACGGTACAACATAAGCTTCGTAGATACGTAAGTACAAATCCTCTGTCTGGGTCATGGATGAATACTCGTACATTTTTGACGATATAAAATTACAGGACAAAAAAATATAAATAAATTCTTAACGCGGAATATGGAATCGAAAATAAAGCATTAAAAGGGAAAACTTTTTTGAATCAAAATTAAAATTGAACAGTCTTAACTCACCGCTGCTGAAGTCAAAATGGAAGATGTTGTGTCCGGTCGACTCTCCGCTCTTAGAGAATAAATAATTGTAGAGTGGCAAGCAGGCTGGCACCATGTAGTCTGGAATTGAGTCAAACTTAAAGCAATCCTTAGGCGAGACTTAAAAATTAACAATAATGAGTTTCAGAACGCAATATCGACGGAAACAGTAACATGCAGCGGTCTGCATCCAGATGCTGCATACAGGCCGCTTCCAACCGGTTTTATTAGAAATCCGTGAGAGCCTATGTCCAGCAGTGGGCTTGTAGTGGCTGATGAAGGTTACTCACATGATTTGATCGGTATGAGTAGCTTCAGCAGTGCGATGGTGTGGGCTTCCCGTGCAGCTTGGTACTCCGGATGCAGCAGAACGTCCCAGAGGGGCATAAGCATGGCCGCGGGCGCACACTCTGCGCCGGCGCCGAGGGCCTCTACTGTCAGCCCGCATTCCGTCTCGTCGCGTTCGTACTCTCCGAACACCACGTTACCCCTGTCGGATAGCAGGAAGACAAGGGATATATATTATAGGTAGTTTAAGATACTGAGAAGTACCCGCAGAGGGTCCATATAAGTATAAGACAACTCCCGTAATGTGAATTAGTTTAATGTGATTTTTGGCATTTCAACGAGAAATGGGTGGTAATTTTAAAGGAACAAATTATACTAAAAGACAACCAGTAAATTCAATCAATACCCACACAATAAAATGCTCAGTGCACTTAAAGAAGTTATCACTACAAAAATACTACTACAGTTTCGAGCCACGTTAAGCGGTCTTTTTCAAGAGAGTACACACGGCGATATAACTGTCGTATCCACCGGCCACGCCGAACAAGAATGATACACGAGTGATGTAGAATGTACTCACAAGGCATATCCGTCGGGCAGCTCGGCCGCGTCCTTGGCAGTCGAGAGCATGTACTGCCGGCTGATGAGGACCACGCGAGGCACCCGGAAGTAATGTGGGTGCCCCTTTTGAACTGCAACCGTAACATGGATTTTTTTTAGAATCCAAAAGGTCAAAAGAGACCCCTGATCCTCACTTTGAAAACTGCAAGAGCTATCTAAATTATAAGATGGAAAAACGCGAGGAATGTCCAAGAATCCGCCTCGAATTTACAGACTGTTGTTTGGCCGGCGCTAATATACGGTGCCTTTATGCAGAGCTCATTTAGTAGGTGGAGAATCATCGCCCGCCTCAATATCTTGTACCTAATTAAACAAACAGTATGTGCCATTCTTTCACCCTGGTCTGTGTGGGAATACAGAAGTACCTCAACTTACCTGCTGTGTGGGAGCACCAGTCCGTATACAAGTTTCTCAAATCACAATAATATTGCATCATAATACAATACTCAAATAGTTTCGTCAGCCATTCAAATAATCAATCAGTGTATTTTTACCCGACTACGCAAGGAGCAGCAGAGGAGCTGAGACTGCGCTCTTCTGCAGTCGGGTATTGTGTTTTTCTTTAAATATAGATAGGTACTTGTTTCCCTAAAACTCAAAGACAATAAAGCTCAATAAGTTTAGAAGATTAAAAAATCCCCGACAAAAAACGGCAGAACCGATTTTGATGAAACATAGCTAAGAACACCCTCGAAATATACACTTTCAAACAAAAAAAAAACGAAATTAATATCGGTCCATCCTTTTAAGAGCTACGATGTCACAGACAGACACAAAGATACACAGATAAACATGTCAAACGTATAACACCCCTCTTTTTGAGTCGGGCGTTAAAAATGGTTAGTCTTTGTACATTATAGTTGAATTCTCACTATGTATGTACTGCAGAGTTCCCAGCCAGCTGTACTGCAGCTCCTCTAACGGTCCTTCTTCTGGAGTATAGGAGGAGTCCTCGTGGCATTGGAACAGCTGGCTCCAGCTGGACTGGAATCCTGGACAGGGAACAATATTCACTGCACAGCTCTGCTTCTTCACCATTTGCTTCAGTTTATTAAATTATAATTATTATAACATAATTATAGTTTCAAAAACTGAAGCAACCGGCTTCTCATGGATGTCATTGTCAGAACTGAAGCAACCGGCTTCTCATGGATGTCATTATCAGAACTGAAGCAACCGGCTTCTCATGGATGTCATTGTCAGAACTGAAGCAACCGGCTTCTCATGGATGTCATTGTCAGAACTGAAGCAACCGGCTTCTCATGGATGTCATTGTCAGAACTGAAGCAACCGGCTTCTCATGGATGTCATTGTCAGAACTGGACCAAATTGAAATGGACCATTGACCTTTTTTTTTTAAACCATTTGAATTGAGAAGCTCCTCCTTTTTTTGAAGTCGGTTGAAAAGTAAATAACTTACCCCAAAATATAAGAAGCAATCTCGTGATGTTCCACATCTCAATTCTCTACTTGTACTGAGTATCTGCATTGAGACATGTAATGTAAGTACATGAACTTTGTTTGTCTGATTGTATGTCCAGTTCACAGAACATGACATGTGCATGGGGGTAAACACTGGATTCCAGACATTACTTACGTACTTATCTAACGGCGTGGCTAGAATTCTTATGAACACACAAGGGGCAAAGGGAACGCAATACCTACCTGGGTAATAAAACACAGATGAATGCAACATTGGCTGGATTCATAATAGAGATACTTCGCTTGCTCGGTCAATTAAACAAGCGCGATTTGAGTAACTTCTATATTGCGAATTACAAATTTAGTGTCCTTAATATTTAATAATAAAACCGGACAAGTGCGAGTCAGACTCGCCCACCGAGGGTTCCGTGCAAACTAGTAGATAAAAGGGGGAAATTATATATTAGGGTTCCGTACCTCAAAAGGAAAAAACGGAATCCTAATAGGATCACTTTGTTGTCCGTCTGTCCGTATAAAAAAAATACATTTATTAACATTTACTTATTGGATAATACAGCCTGTCAGACAAAAACGCTATTTGTGTTTATTGTCTAAGCAAATATAGGCAGTTCTGTAACGGAGTCGCTTCGCTCGCTCGTTCAGTGACTTACTCCGGCACATTGTAAGTGAGAACGCATGCATTAGGTTCCGTATGTAGGGCTGTAGGCGGCTCCCTGCTTTACTATTCCAGCCAAGTGCGGATCACGGCAGGATGTAAGCCTACTACTGCAGTTATGGATATTGCACTTACGGTCGGTGTGACTTGCAATGTAGCTAATAAAATAATAAATAATGCAACATTGAAAGCTTTCATGAATACCTAAATCAGGATCAATATTTTTTATCCGATTACAGAAGGAGGGGAATGTTTTTCGAATGTATGTATGTACGAAAACGTTTTTATTGTAAGTTCATTCAGTCATTTTATGTCTTCAAAAATGTATATGCGCGAGTGAAACGGAAGATGGTCGGACTGATACTGGCAGATAACGTACAGCCTAAAACTTTTGTCAGTTGACCTTTGGAGCGCCTTCCTTGTGAAGGTGTAGGTTACCTAGGACATAGACCTGCATGCAACCAGGTCTATGTACTAGGTCTTTTATATATTTGGTCTATGTCTAGGTGTAGGATTATAATAGGTATAATTATGTTATATCAAATAAATATGTATAGTATACAACTAAGAATAATACCAACATTCAAGTACAATAAAATTTCTTTCACCAAGCGCGTGTCACGGAATAACCTGTAGTGGTATTATGTTAAATTCTAGACTAGATTAGGTAGCGGGCGCGGCGCGGGCGCCACACGCACTCGATTCAAATGTACGAAATTATCCATATCCGATTATATAAGCAGGGGCCACACCGCTGGGTCTCTCAAGATTAACATAAAAGAAACTGCATTATGAGCGAGGAATTTCTTTGTATATGAACAAAATTAAATTATTTTTACCTACTTATAAATGAAGGGGGTTAACAATTCTGTTGTATTTTTTTGTTTGTTTGTTTGTTACTTTCATTTACTTTACTTTCTATTTCAAAAATATTTTACAAAACTTAAATCAAACTTATATGGATGTCTAGGGGAAATACACTATATAGATATATAAGTTTTTTTGAATATTAATTTCCGCAAAGCAACGCCTGATTTAATAAATTTTCTTATTGGTTTTTGTTTCAAATGAAAAAAAAAATAGATTCGTCAATAGAAATTTCATCAAAAACGGTTCAGTAGTTTGAAATAAAACAAAATTCCGCGTTTTGCAATCAGCTACTAACGTCAAATACTATCCTCTCTCCATTTCCGGTGTGGCCACCCCCTAACCCCGAAGGCACATTGAATGCGTTTGGAATAGCAACACAACACCGTGCCATTATGTACGGTTGTATATTAACTCATTATGCAAGTAGGACGACGAGATGATCGTCGTTTATGTTGATGTGTGTCCATGTATATTGATCTCGGTTTGATGGAATGCGTTTTGGAGTTTGGCATTTGGTTATTTTGTCGGTGGTGCTGGTGACGCAATAACTGACTCTTCGTAATTATATTGCAAAAGAGGGCCGTAAGGGTGATGGCAGGAGCGTTTTTTGATATCTTTTAAATTGGCTGAGGAGTAAGAGAATATGTATAAGTAATATCTGAATAAAGCTTTTTTTTTTATATTTCTCCTATCTAAATAAACAAATGCATGTCTCACTTTCTAATGTCCCTAACCAATGATTTTATATGTTTAAAAATGTGGTGCGCGAGAGAGATAGCTGCGCGCGCTCCATAAAGCACGGCTGAAGATATGGCTTATTATATATAGCAATTCTGTCCTCTAAACGGTTGTTAGGATTCGTCCTGCGTCATCCTTGGAAGGTTACTGAACAGTTGCATAATTCACGTAATTTATTAACATACAATCTGAAAATACCTGTCTGTCTCTCTAAACATATACTCTATACATTTCATTCAAAAATTCACTAGCCCAGTAGACCGAGCTCCAGGAGCATCATCCGTCTACGGTCGAACTACAGACTCTTAAATGAAAAACGTCGACTTCACAAGAGTGATTTTCACAGTGCAGTGTGAACGTTACGTTTGAGGACACTGGAAAAGTTACGGGAAACTTGCCCAGTAGTGGGATAGTACAGGCCAAAATAAACCAACGAAATCACTCCCTATGAACTGAGATGTTGGAATATTCAAAGTTATTATACAGTTGTTAAGGCACAGAATATCTAACAGTCGAAAATATCTCGAATGGAGAGCACGCACCGGCAAGCGCAGTCTAAGAAGACCATCCACGAGATGGACGGATGACCGCATACAAGTGGCGGGAAGACGCTGGATGCAAGCCGCGCGCAATCGGTCTTATTGGAAATCCATGGGGAGGCCTATGTCCAGTAGTGGATATCTTATGACTGAGATGACGATGATGACACTTTTAACAGAACTAATCTAGAATGAATCTTCCAATCGATGTTCTCCATGGACGGGGGTCCACGCGCTATCTCACGATCGCCCGAGTTGGTGGTCAAACGCAGATCATGTAAAAGAAAAACGTTTGTTGATTTGTTCGTCTTCTCACATTGTCTATACAAACCCGAATGAAATCATTAGTGTTGTATAGTTTATTGCTGTACGGGTACTCTCCATAGTTATTTAGCTCAGAGCTTACATAGTTTACGCAAACGCAGACAGACATTTTTATATAAATGTAAATATTTCATCAGTTTTCATTCAGTACATTTTGAGTTTACGCAAAATGGCGGAGAACAGTTTTTTAGTTTGGACTTTGCTTTGGATTATTTTACCGACATTTGGTAAGTTATCTTGAAAAGGCGAAGGAAAACATCGTTAGGAAACTTTCCATGTCTGAGAGTTCATTCATAAGTTCTAGATTGTATAGATGTTCATTCTTATATAGTGTACCAACCCGCACTTAGCCAGCTTGGTGAACTTCGGCTTGAACCTTCTAACAATGAGGAAATAGCCCACGCCCAGCAGTGGGACAGTTTATATAAACAGGCGTAGAAACGGCAATTTCATCAATATTTTCTCAGTTTCTGTCATATATTATTACCGACTTCAAAAAAAAGGAGGTTATCAATTCGACCTAGATCTGTAGGCACCCTGTAGGTTATCAGTTCAACCTGTTTGTAATATTGTCAGAATTGCACAATTTTAGTATATGTTAGTATATACCAGATTCTAAACATGTGTGCCATATTTCATAAGTGTGTATGTTTGTAAAATTCTCTTTTTATTGAATAAAGTATCTTTCATCTTTCAAGTTACTCTAAGTTTTATCAAAATCGGTTCAGTAGTTTTCAACATATGGGCTTTTTTATCAACGACGCTATACAAACTACTGGCCGGATTTGGACGAAATTCGGTAGGTTTATCACTCATACTATGTGAAGAGGTCTGGCATACTTTATTAACCGACTTAGTAAAAAGTAAATACTATTAAAAATGAATAAATAAAAGTAATTAAAAAAAATTACCGACTTCAAACGGAAAAGAGCATCGGGGCGTTTCTTTATGGTCCGAATCGACCTATTCCAAAATTTGTCTTGGGCCATTCGCACCGCACCAACCACTGCGGTGCGAATCGGCCCATTCAGAAACAGTACATGGGCGATTCGCACCGCGGTTCGAATCACATGCGGTGCGAAACGCCGAAGTACCCGAAATAACACGAAGAAAATCAATACTAGGCGTCTACCTAAGTAGGTACGTACACCAACTATTTATGTTCTGACATTGTTATCTTACAATAAATTTAATGATAAGTGTTAATACGCACATCCTTCACCAGTTTTTACCCGACTTTGTATGTATCTATATAGGTGGATATGTATGTATATTTCTATATAATCGCCTACAGCCGGCTTGACCGGTTTTGATGTGCGAAATGTCCTTAGATTCGTCTTCACTTTCTGAGGGTAGCTATATTTTTTGGGTTCCGTACCTCACTTTGTTGTCCGTCTGTCCGGGTGTCAAGACCTTTATCTCGGGAACGCGTAAAGGTATCGTGTTGAAATTAAAACCATATAATAATATGCAGACCCTTAATATCTTGCTGCAGAAAAAAAAACTCAGTTTTCGTAAAAAATAGTTAAAGCCGAATATGTCGTAAAAACGCAAATTTCGACACTCACAAGGGAATCAAAACCTATGGGGTACTTCCCGTTGACCTAGAACTATGAAATTAGGCTAGAAGCATTGTGTTAGAGTACACATTAGGAAAAAATCCGAAAACTGTACATTTTTAATTAAATCACAAAAAAGACGTGTGGCACTCGGAGACTGCCGCGGTAAAGCTATTGCATAATAGCTTTACGCACGGTGTGTTAGGTTATTTTCGTTACGGAATTTCTGGATTCAACTCAAGGCCCGCGATAGAATCTATGCAATAGCTTAAAAATTGAGTCTTTATGCAAGGAATGAGGGTCCTAATTTTAAAGTTCTTTAACCGTATCATGTGGGATATCATATGAAAGAGCTTCATTAGCATAAGCTAAAACAGTTTTTTTAATATTTTTACGATGTATATTTTTCGGTTTATGAAGGAAAATATAAAAAATATATTATTTCCCCCTTTTATCTAGTTTGTACGGAACCCTCGGTGGGCGGGTCTGACTCGCAATTTTCCGTTTTTTTAAATCATTTTAATATATACCTATGTACCTCGCAAAAATTAAAAAAAATCATTTTTTCGTAACCTTTAATGAAATTATTCGTAATAAACAACTGTTTTTTTTTGTTTTTTTTTTTGTAAAGAATGCGTTTTACGATATTTTACAGCGATTTAATACATACTTTCTCACAGAAAACTACACTCAATAGAGAACTTTTTACCACGTCGCTCTTTGATAAAGTATCAACGGTATGTAGCGTCACTCCTCAAAAACGTCCTAGCTCAATGAGATCTAGTTAGACCCCTTACACGATTAAAATAATCTCGATTTCCAAAATAGTTCTAAGTGGTAAAATAGACGTCTCTAAACTTCTCAATATAATTAAGCTTTAGCGCGACGATATAGTGTTTATATCAAAATCTTCGTTTATTCCCAGTAGTATAATGGGAACTAATTTTTTGAGCTGTTATTTAAATATTCGAGATGTTATTATGATCAGTTCAAAAAGATATTTGAGCAGTTATTTAATTTAATGGCGGTTGATTAATTATTGCGACAGTAAAACATGGACACTAATAAAAAATCAATTAGTCGGTTATTTTATCATACAATGCCAATTCTAAAAATAATTGAGCAGTCCAATAACTGAATGAGCGCTAAAAATGATGGAAAGTTATCTATGTATATAGGTATAATATGAGCAATAATTTCTTCAGAGATTAGGTTATGGTTTTTTTTATACAAATTTATAGATAATAATTTTTACCGCCCATTTAATTATTTTCCTGCTCAATTATATATTCACTGATCCATTTCATTATTTTTATTACTCATTTTTGTTTACTTTACTGCTTAGTTTTAACTGCTGAACTAGTTATTAAACGTGCCATTTATAATTTTTAACTTACCAAAACTGCTATTTACAACTGCCTCTTTAAATCAGTGCCTAGTATAATTGGCAACTTTGGCACAGATTAATAAATAGTTACTAACGTAAACTTTGGGTTCGTCATTGTTGGTACATGAGTATCGGTCAACCCAGGAGACAATATTTGTGAATTTTGTTTTAGACTTTACGTCCATGCCACGTGATGGTGGAAGTAAAGTCATTGACGTCACTGCTATAGACTCATTAAACTCCAGTGACATAGTTGCCTACCTAACCAAACGTTCCCTGGCTGCCCTTCAAGGTCAACTTTATTTAGCAGTGTAATGACGTGACGTCACAGCTTCCGCTACTGATAGCTAATTTCAAACTCGCATGTCAAGTCAGGATGGCCGAGCGGTCTAAGGCGCTGCGTTCAGGTCGCAGTCCACTTCTGTGGGCGTGGGTTCGAATCCCACTTCTGACAGAATTTTGCTAATTAGCTATATTTTTTACTACATAATTTTGCTAGTTTACTTATTTATTAAGTACTATGTACACAGCGTAGGTGACTACGCTGTGTACATACTACTACGATAAATATATTTTACTCGTTTAAATTATAAACCGATGAGGATCTAAAAATGATCCAAATACTCAAACCTATTACCAATTGACAGTGTACCCAACATGCTACCCAAACAGCTTTCTAGAACTAAGAATGTTTGAGCTAAGCTAGACAGACGGACGGACATCGGGTTTCTTGTTGAAAACTGGACCGTCGTCGTCGATATGATAGCTTCAGAAAATTATGTTTCAAACATCTTTAGCTACCAAATCTTTATCCAATAGTCTGATAGCAATGTTTAATGTTTTGTGTGTACTTTTCCAGTGAGGTCAGAGTTCTACACCTCCCAAGAGAATCGCGCGGACTGGGAGAGGATCGTGGGGGGGACGAAAGCCGCCAACGGATCTATTCCGTACCAGGTAACTAGGGGGCCCCTGGGCTCACGGTAACTTGTTTATTTTTACACGTTTTTATTTATTAACTTTATCTATCTGTAACTATGTAAACAAATCTTTGAAATAATATTGTATTTCGATAGGGTTTTCACTTTAGTGACTCATGATGCCAATTTATAGTTCTCGAAGTGACCGCTAGCAGCACGGTACTATTTTCCATAGAAGTCATGCACGACCTCGCTAGCGAGTTGGATCGCTAAAGACTCATGGTAGAGATACCGCTGTTGTCAAGTAATCTACTCGCATTATCGCAAATTATAAGCACTAATATCAATTGTTGCAGGTATCTCTTCGATTGTGGGGCGTGTGGCACTTCTGCGGTGCGTCGTTGGTAACGCCTAGAATCATTCTCACAGCAGCGCACTGCGTCGACAGGTAAGTGATGAGCCTTTAAAACAAACAGGCGTTTTGAAAACCATTCCACGACATTCATGATTCATGATAACATATCATTGGGTTTCAGACTAAAA
Organism: Lycia hirtaria; assembly: GCA_947563715.1. Lineage (NCBI taxonomy): Eukaryota > Metazoa > Arthropoda > Insecta > Lepidoptera > Geometridae > Lycia > Lycia hirtaria. The sequence goes on along the minus strand of OX387377.1, from coordinate 31,239,463 downwards.
GCGGAATACCTCCTAGCTGTGGTGGGCACCAACCAGCTCCGTGCCGGCGGAACAGCCTATAATATCCGGAAGGTGGTCCAGCATGAACTGTACGATGACGACCTCATCAAGAACGACATCGCCATCCTCTTCACTGAGGAGGAGATCCAGTTCAGCAGCACCGTGGATGCTGTCGAGCTCAACGACGAACCGGTCCAGAAGGGGGAGGACCTCATACTCACTGGGTGGGGAACTACCTCGGTCAGTTAATGCTGAAAACTTCAGAACGGGGGCTTGACGAGTGGCATTCTAATTTCGTGAACGCCAGTAGAGTAAAAAAGGATATTTGTATGGGATTGACATTAGGTAACGGAATGTCACGTGACGGCACCTTACAGTTTCTTAGGATTTCGAAGCGAAATCGTTTGTAGAAATAGAAACGTTTGTAGAAATATAAACGTTTGCCACTTGTCTAAGCCTGCAGTTATACAGCTTTCTAGTACTAATAGTCATAAAAGCTGCGGACAGACAGATAGGCAGACGGGCGGACATGGCGAAACTATAAGGGTTCCTTGTTTACTATGGAGCCCTTAAAATATATTCGACTCCGAGCGCATTATTTTTACCGTAACTACCGAAATGAAATTCAAGTTTTACGATTGACATTTTGTTTCCCGTTTAACGACCTGCTAACCGTCGCATCGATGTCCTACGCAGCCTTAAAGACGCCCAATTAATATCCCTTTTCCTCCTCCCCAGTATCCGGGACGGCTGCCCAACGACCTGATGCAGTTGGAGCTGAAGTCCATCACGTACGATGAGTGTAAGGAGGCCCACAAGTCAGTGAACGCCGTCTTCCAGAGTCAAGTGTGCGCGCTCACCAAGGCCGGGGAAGGGGCGTGCCATGTCAGTTGAGTACCTACTATTTACTAACATATCTGAACTTGATAAAGACCGCCGAATGATGTTGAAGCTATAGTAGGAGATATTGACTGAAAATAACCCTGTAATTTTAAATAAAAATGTGATTCCATGATAGAATACGAAAATATCTAATAACTACTGGAAAATTGGAGTATTCAACCTGAATATATTGCCTATGCCTCTCCAAAGGTAACAACAAATGTATCATTAATGTTACATTTCAAAATCATACCTGTTTACATGTATGTATATATTGTGATGTCCCCAGGGTGACTCCGGAGGTCCACTGGTGAGGGAGGGTCGGCAAATCGGCATCGTGTCCTGGGGCATCCCCTGCGCACGGGGGAAACCTGATGTATACACTAAGGTACGAAATATAACAGATACTGTTAGGAATAGAAAAACATGAAATTAATTTCTAAGCATTTTGTAAATGTCAATAGATTGATTTGAGGAAAATTGGCATTTTGTTGTTGGCAGAAAAAGCACGTGTTACAGGGTAACAAGTGTTTTTTCCTCGGATTTAATTTTTATTTTTTGTTCAACAAAATTCAAGAATATAGTGTCCTGCGCTGACCGATACTCGTCTAGCAACAATGACGAACTTAAATATTTTGATATAAAGACTGTCGCCGCGCTAAACCCTTATTTACATTAAGAAGTCTATAGAGAAGTCTATTTTTCCGCTTCGAATCATTTTAAAAATGGAAATTATTTTAATCGTGTAAGGGGTCTAATTAGACCTCATTGAGCTCGGACGTCCTTGAGGAGTGACGCTACATCCCGTCGATACTTTATCAACATATGAAATCGTCACATATATTTCAGGTGGAAGCCTACATGAGGTGGATAGAGAAGACTCTGTACGATGATGATGAAGACCACCTGAGGTACCTGAGACATAGGCGTACCAACAGACACAAGAAACATTTACATTAACTAGGTACTAACTTTACAACTGATAAATGTTAATACACTAAATAAATACATAATTAGAACGTAAATTATTGACAATTCTATAATAATTCATGATGATGTAAAAACATGACAAGAAACCCTGGCATAGTAATAAATAGGACACCAGCTCGGTGTTGCCAATTTTAAGAACAAAACGGAAAATCAAAAAAATAACTCATATTATTAAATAACATAAATTGCATAAAAACAATTGAGATGTCTCAATTGTTCTTTTTTTTGTGAAACTATTCAAATTAAAATTTTGTTGTCTCCAAAAATAAGATTATTGAGACACGCGGGTTTCTACGTCGGACACATCCCCCAAGTCGCGTGAAACCAGCTTTCCTTATTATGCCTTATTAATTTGTGTCATGGATTTTATATCTAATTAATATAGTCTGAAAACTCGCACTTCGCTTCGCTCAGTGTAAGTAAAAATTTAATATATGGTAAATTTTATCAACAAATCAACCCAAAATAAATAGCTCACACTAATAAAACAGACCGCCATTTGATTTTTCTTGCCAAATCAAGTGTTTGCATTAATTTATCAATAATCACTTGCGTGATTATTGATAAATTAATGTCAAGGTCATAATAACACAAAAAAATCCTCATCTTATAGGTAGATAGTAGACTCAATCATAAAAAAAAATAGGACGAAAACAATATGACTATGAAAACATGACTTTTTTTCACTTTGTTTTGAATAGGTACTATTCGCATTTCAGAAAAACCTAGACGGTTACACTACTTTTTAAATTTATAAGTTATAATACAGGATGCACATCTTTTTTTTTTGTTAATTGTCTCGATGACATTTACCTACCATAATTTATTATATTTTACAATTTGCGTCTCCGACACCTGTAAACAAACATATTTTATATACATCTAGGTAACTCACACTAGTTTGCGAAGGAATGATTGAACATTGACAAGGACGGACTGATATTTTTGAAATTTTGAGATGTAACCAATCACACAAGTCGACCTTTGTTCGTTTATTTTATCTCAGATTATAGGTATATAACTACTAGGTCGCCTCGCTCACACATATTAATATTAATAATAATCTTTATTTCTAATTGTAACGTCGGTATTCTAACAATTATAATCATATAAATAATTATAAATAAACAATGTACCTAAGTACAAAGCATCGAAGTACAAAGCATAATATATTTTTGGAACATTAATCTTGTGTTTAATTTACTTTGATTTAGCTTATAATGTAGGTGCATCCAATGCAACTGATATTTGAAAAATAGTTCTGCAAAAAAATAAAGACAGCACCAGAACCTGCACATTGCACAAGTCTGCTTTCACCAATTGTCGATATAGTCACAAAATCACAAGATAATATGCTGAACGTTACTGTGTTGTGTACTGTACACATGTCTATTAAAAGTCCTGAGAACTTAAATATTCGATATTTTTGAGTTTTACACCCTTAAGTATCTACATAACTACTTTATAGACAGTTCAAAATTACAGACATCCGACGGCGACGGTGACGTGCGACATCTCTCGGCAGTCTATGGAACCTGTAAAGGGTCCGGCTGAGTAATTGCACGCTTGAACCGTGTATCACGGGTGGCGCCACCAACGCTTGATTGGATTAAAACAAAAAAGGCTGTTCGAAAATTATTTATTAAATCTATTTGAAATTTCCAATATATTTGCTAAGTTTATAACAAAACATTTTTTTTAATTTATAATTTATGAGCATGTTATAAGCAGCTTGTGTAAGAAGCGCACTTTTGGAGGCTTGTGTTGGATAGCTTAAATTTTTACTTCGATAGAGAAAATCGTCTCAAATTCTGTCTTCTTTCCGCAAGTGTCATAGGTATTAGTGAGAAGTTGATTAATTATGTTGAGCATTAAAATTGAGTAAAGTTTTTTGGTAAGATCCTACGCTTAATCACAAATTGGCTTGATGGTAAGCGGCGGCCACAAACCACATGCCTCTCGCCATATGCTACTTGTTTACTGAGAACTAGGAACGGAGATTGTTATTTCTATGGTAGCTATTTCTCAGAAAACAAGAAACATGCGTCTTCAAGACAGTCATTTCATGTTATTTCAGTTATTTCATAGCGAAAATGGAAACTCATCTCGTATTATAACAACACATTGTAAAGTTGACTCCAGCTCGGTACTTGTTTGTTCTGTCAAAAGTTGAAATGTGGCCACTTTAAATTGTGATATTTTTGATAAACGCTTCAACTTTTGCGTCGCTTTCAATTTATTTCATAAATCAAGATAAAATCTGGTGAGAATCAACAATGTACCGCTATAAGGGTCGCGACCACCATGCCCGTATTAAGTAGTAGGTACAGGAGCTTTCCCTGTACTAAGCCGAAAGGAAGTTCTTTTACACACCATTACAAACATCCACTAAAATTCCAGGATAATCCTATATGGCCATGTACATACATATTTAAGTGGATTTTTTGCTAAGTTGTCCGATCGTAAACAAAGGACCCGAAAAACTCGCCTTTTTGAGCAATCGAGTAATACTTGCAGGTCATCCTTATCTAAATGTTGATATAATTTTTGTGATTGTAACATGAAAGATCTGACGACATGTGGACCAGGTTCAAATAAAACTACATAAGTATAATTCATTGAAAAATTTAATTACATGCAAAATACTAACTAATATCACAGGGTCAGTCGTGAATTAAAAAACATATAATGTAGTTATTTCCGAAAAAAGAAGATTTCTTCATAGTATTAAAATACAAAAGGGAGATTTTCTCACGACTATTGCTAAATAACAAATACATTACATACATTATTATTTAAATGTACTTGTATTTAAATGTTATCAATATTTTTATGAAAAATGCCATCATGAAAAAAAAACCTAATACAACATGGTAATGTAAACTAAAAATAAATATTGCAGTATTATTATTTACGTACTTCCATAAAGTATTGACAATTATCAAAATTTTACCACACTAATATTTATAAATGTGAAAATAACTACTTAAATCTGACACTTTTTAATTTGCTAAATACATAAATTAATAATTCAAAAAAATATATATGTACCTCTACACTGATTGACTAAAATGAAATTTATTAAAGTACAAGGACATTAACTAAAAATTATAATGATTTATTTATTTATTTTAAATGCCAGTAGAGAAAGCGACTTACACATTTTCGATATATTTATAGTTAGTGAGATAAAATAAACACTGGGTGGTTTAAAATATTTTAAATAAGTATAGAAAAACCATAAATCATCAAAATCATAATAGTTTATAGTATTTTCTGTCCACTTTAAAAAGAAAGCAGGCAGAAAATATTATAAGTAAACTAATATACTTAGATACAATTAGAATAATTGTTGTTGTAACATATTGTTGTACCTATATTCTATTATTTTATACATGATAAAAGTGTTTCCTTTTTCGATTAATTACAATCGAAAAAGAAACTACTTTTACTCATAACTCTTAGGAAATTTTACTAATTAACCTATTTTAGCATGCAACGCAAAAATATAATCAAATACTTTTAAAGAAACATTTCAACTAAATAGAAGAAACTTCTTTGTGCCTTGATGATAAACGTTCTAGCACCAACGTTACACAAGACAGCATTCAGTCTTCACTCTTCACCAAATTAACATTTGACATAACTCATCTCAGCATCCTGAGACAAAAATGACAGTAGCAAAATCTACTAAACACACATGCAACATTTTTGTATCTAAATTGAATCCTACATCATTTCTAAAACATAAATAGATACAATGAAAAGCAGTATTCTCAATCGAATCCAGAGATAATCGAAGATTTCCTGCAGATCTTCTGTCAAAATATAATCATAGATTCCATAGCTGTTATCGTTGTCTGCAGAACCTTCGTAATCATTTTCGTAATCTCTTCCGAATATTCCAAAAGCGTACAAATTATCAGCATCAGTTATTTCAATGGTCACTTTTTTAGTATTTTCGTCGGAAGCTGTGACAAAATTAAATTTGTCCGCTGGCAACATTTCATTTGATGAGACCACTGGATATTGGGCAGAATGTTCAGTCGCGAAATTGGCTGTGATGGATAATTTATCGAACACGATGTTGGTGTCATTCCGCATAGATCTGGAAAATATGAACATGCGTTACATATTAGCTCCACTCGGATTTTTTTATGACTGAAAATACGAGCAAACCCAGGTTCACTAAAAACGAAACCTAGCAAGATCGATTTATCATCCCCTAATCTACCTACAAACCAAATTTCATTACAATCGTTGAAGCCGTTCCCGAGATTCAGATTATATATGTATATACTCGTACATATATGTATACAAGAATTGCTCGTTTAAAGGCCTTTAGATTAGAAAGTAATAAAATTAATAGAAATTTAATTAGTAATTTAATTTATTCATTTGATTGTGATTTAATAGAAAGTGTATAAAATATAGAGATATCACTGATGTTTTACGATGCACGCAAACAACGGTTTTACTATTATTGATATTTAATTAGAAAAAAACCAGACAAGTGCGAATCGGACTCGCCCACCAAGGGTTCCGTACAAACTAGTTGATAAAAGTGGGAATTCGTATATTTTTTTAATATTTTCCATCATAAATCGAAAAATATACATCGTAAAAATCTCATATGATACACCACATGTGACGGTTAATTCACTTTAAAATTTGGACCCTCATTCCTTGCATAAAGCATTGAGGTATCTATCTCAATGGCATAAAGACACTATTTTTTATGATTAAAGAGAAAGTGATCCTATAAGTAATAATAGTAGTAGTTGTAATTAATTATGGTGTTGACGTATTTATATAACGCACATGTAATATAATGTAGTATCATTAGTGTAATTCGCATCAGGGGTGCTATTTGAATAAAACAAATAAATAATAAATAAGGGTACCGTTTTTTTTCCTTTTGAGGTACGGAACCCTAAAACTAATTCACGTTACAATGTAATCAAGTTATCGTGATCTATGATGTGAATCATTAAACATTCATTATCATTATCCGGAATACGAAACAGTTATTTAATCCACTTTATCAAAATCCCAGTCTCATTTCACAACCTTTGCAAAACAAAAAAAACAATGTCAATATGTGTGTCAATGTCAGATTTATAGTTCCCGCCACGTAAAAAGAACTCTGGTTTGTTCTTAAGCGCGATCAAACCAGAGTTCTTTTTACGTGCTGGGTAATCAGTAATCATCATTTTAGCCACAAGAAATCCACCGCTGGACATAGACTAATTAGAATTGGACTGCATCCAGCGTCTTCCTGACACTTGTAAGAGAAAAAGTACTGATATGTAAGCAGATGGTATTAGAGATAAGAGAACAAGGGTAACTTGATAGGCAAGCCACGAGATGGACGGATGACCTCATACAAGTGGCGGGAAGACGCTGGATGCAAGCCGCGCGCAATCTTTTTAGAAATCCATGGTTAACGAACGGTTTAGAAGTTCCTCCCGGTCTATGTCCAGCAGTAACTTCTTATGGCTGAGATGATGATGATGATGCGGGATAACTAACCTGCAGGTGTCCTTGTAAAGTCCGTCACAAGCAAACACGGCGCAGTTCTGAGTACCGATGTAGTGGTTGGCCCCGTAGTGCCGAATACCGTCTAACACTGCGAGTAAGAAGTTTACTTCTTGTTTGGATCCTGGAAAAATAAAAATGGCTGTTTATCACCCGACTACGAATAAAGAAGGATATCATTTTAATAGATTAACATAAGGCGAGTTGGTGGTCAATTGTAGATCTATTTATTATAAAAATAAATGACCAAGCGCGTGTCGTGCCACGAGCACTTAAGGGTTCCGTAGTTGCACGTCATAATTTATGTGTACTTAAAACAGGATCTTCTATTTGATACTATGAACTTACTGTGTGGCCGAAGATGGAGCTCAATTTTGATGGGTTTTTTTTATACATAAGGTCTACGTTAGAACAGCAACTCTTCTGACGGTAAGTGATCAAGGATGGAGCATTTAGAAGAAATTTAATCACTCTAGCCTTGAAAATTCCGAGATTAGTTCTCAGGAAACACAGAAGTTCCACTGTGCAGTACGCATCAAGAAGATATGGGTGGTATTGTGCAGACTTCTACTTCTGATTACCTTTGTGATGAGTTTTCACGTGGAATTGGCAGCAGAAGCTGTTGTGGCATAGGGTTTCCACGTGACCTCGGCTGGTGGCTTCCACATCCAGGGCTCTGAAGATGTACTGGCTCAGGTCTTCTCCTGGGAAGTCGTGGATAGCTGGGAGCACTACTGCAGATGTCAATACTGATTCTGTGAAGAAAAAAATAGTTTTTACCTACGACCCAAACAAAGGGATGTTATAAATTTGACGTGTGTATTTGTGTAACTGTATATAAATAAAGACATATTTTTTTGTGATTAAATTAAAAATGTCCAGTTTTCGGATTTTTTCCTTTATGTGTATTCTAACACAATGCTTCTTGCCAAATTGCATAGTTCTAGGTCAACGGGAAGTACCCCATAGGTTTTGATTCCCTTGTGAGTGTCGAAATGGCTTATTCAGTCACCGACGACGATGTAACTCCACTTTATCATCCGACAGGATGGAACAAGGCTCATGATGATGATGATGAATGACGTATAACCACGTCACATCGTTCGATGCCGCACCACAGCGTCTTATCTCACAAGATGTCAAGCGCCGATAAATGTTCAAACTTACAAAAATATGTTTTGTGATTCATGCTTGGCTATTATCGTCAGGGTCACGTGATAACAATGTTTCCATGTGTTTACATCGACACACATGTTCAGAGCGCGAATTAGAAGGAATCAAGCTTCAAAACAAAACAGGATAAAACCACAATTATTAATATTACTCATAAATTAATTTTATCTCTATAAAAAGATAAAAACATGAATCATGAATATTTAAAAAAAATATATAAATAAAAAACTTACTATGTAGATATACTTAAAAAAATATTGATACAATTTTCGTCGCATTATTACGTTTCTCTTAAGGTGGATATCAACGCGCGCAGCTATCTCTCTCTCTCGTATCACAATCTTTTTACCCGACTGCGAAAGAAGGAGGGTTATGTTTTTCGAGTGTATGTATGTATGTATATTTCTTTAGCACGCCCTAGAGCCTAAACGGCTTGTCGTATTTTTATGTGAGTGGTATCAACAGATTCGTCTTAGTCGTGAGAGTGACACTGGGAACATTAAAATAAAATAAAAACAAAATTAAGGATTTTTGGCGCCAAAAAGTTATCTAAAAAAAAATATGTTTTCAAAATACATCGAGTGAGGTATCAAAAAAAAGAATTTTTAACGGTGATTACGAATACATATATAACTTATATGTTTCATTGGAGTTTGGAATAGGAAATGCTAATAAATCACATCACACTTCACACAAATAATATAAATGCGAAGTTTGTGTTAGTTTGTTACTTCTTCACGGTAAAACGACTTGACGGGTTTGGCTGAAATTTGGCACACAGGTAGTTTATAATCTGAATTAACGCATAAGATACTTTTTATCCCGGTATTCCCGCGGAAACGGGTAAAACAGGATTAAACCTCTTTCCTACCTCAAAAAAAATTAAGGTAAGGAGAGGGGAGAAGGGAGGTGGAGGGGCGGGAGAGGGGAGATGAGGGAGAGAGGAAGGGTTTGAGGGAGGGGAGAAAGCCAAGTACTGTCAGTGAAGATGAGTAACATATAACATATCACAGAGACAGAGATGTATGTTTCTATATGACAGCCTACAGCCTAAACGGCTTGTCCGATTTTGATGTGCGAGGTGTCATTAGATTCGTCTTCATTTCCAGAGTGTCATAGGTTGTAATTTTTTGTAATAATAATACATCTATTGCAAAAATAAAAATAAAATGCGTTTTTTTTTTACCTTCAACGAACTATTTCATATCAAACAAGTGACTTTACTATTATTATTCTAAAGAATGCGGATTTATAATATTTTACATTGATTTTACGCATACTTTCACACAAAAAACGTACACTCAACAGCGTATCAAGTGTAACGAAATCATAAGTTTGACTACAAAAACTGCTTTTCTGCAGTCGGGTATTTTCTTTTTCTTTTAATAAACATACTTGTTAAACATTACTTTTTTGCTTAGGGATATTAGAAAAGTTAGAAATGAATTTGTTAATTTAGATAGGAGAATTATTACTTGTAGTGGAGACGAAGTAGTGAAAATAACGTATATTTATCCACTCCTCAACCAATTTTAAAGATAACAAAGAAAAACTTTTTTTTACATTTCTCCTATCATAATAAACAAATTCATTTCTCATTTTTCTAATATCCCTACTTAATGTTTTTATATGTTTAAAATGTTGTGATGCGCGAGAGAGATAGCCGCGCGCGTTGTACGCATCCTTAAGGTGGAGCTCAAAGCGCGCAGATATTATCACAATAAAGGCACTACCCCTTAAAACAAAGTATGTCTGTCTGTCTGTTTGTTACCTTTTTAACGGCTGAACCATTCGTTATAAATTTCGGTAGAGATATTTTTGGGACCTGTAAAAGAACATCGGCAATATTTTATCATCATCACCATCATCACCATTATTATCACTACGCAGGTGAGACCGCGGGGCGCAACTAGTAAATAAAGTATGTTACATACCATCAGAAGCCCAGAAAACCAATGAATACGATTGAATAAAATCAGAAGCGTATCAACACAATGATGCAGCAGACCTTGTGGCGCGCTAACTAGGCCTTCTATCACGAGCTTGGAATCTAGTAGACATTTGCTAAACAAAAGTGAGTAACCCTGTTGTAAGCAGTATACAAAATTTGACTTAGAGGTTATGTATGAAGTACACGAGGCTTATGTCACGTATTCTGAAAGCACTACTTAAGGTGACGCATTCATAAACAATAATATCAAAATCCGAGCCCCCATTCGCCGCAACCCGCTCCTACACCCTGATATTTTACGCGGTTCGCATATGATCGTGCCGCGACGTCGACTGCATTTATTATCTTGAATTTATTAAAACAACTAAATAAAAAAAAATATACAAGTGTTTCATACAGTTTCAGTTCCTTTTTACCCGACTGCGTAAGAAGGAGGGTTATGTTTTTCGAGTGCTTGTATATATTTAAGTTTCTATATGATCGCCTACAGCCTAAATGGCTTGACCAATTTTGATGTAGATGCTGTCGTTGGATTCGTCTTCACTCCCCGAGTGTCACAGGCTACATTTTGATGTGGATGCTGTCGTTGGATTCGTCTTCACTCCCCGAGTGTCACAGGCTACATTTTGATGTGGATGCTGTCGTTGGATTCGGCTTCACTCCCCGAGTGTCACAGGCTACATTTTGATGTGGATGCTGTCGTTGGATTCGTCTTCACTCCCCGAGTGTCACAGTTTCTCTCAAAAAATTCGTTTATTGATAACCGCAAACGAACTTTTTCGTAATAAACAAGGGACTAGAATTATTGTGAAGAATGCGCGTTTTAAAGTTTTTACATCGATTATATGCATACGTTTTCACAAAGAATGTAAACTCAACAGCGTATCAAGCATAACGAAATCATTAGTTAGACTGCAAAAACTGCGTTTCTGCGACGACCTTTTCTAACAGACTTCAAAAAAAGGAGGTTATCAATTCGACCTGTATGTTTGTTCTCTGACGACCTTGACTTTGTACGTATCGACGCAACAGCTGCAAACAGCAATAACTTTCAACCTTCCGTGACATTGTTGTTATCGGCATAATACTGTGTTATGTAAAGATGACGTGCATATTTATCGGTTACTAAAAGTATTATCGAAAATTTCTAGATAGGTGTAGCTAAGTGCAAGTTGATGCAATTGATACACTGTTTGTACTTTCTAGAAACATTTCTTTATGTGCCAAATATATAACTTGTGGTTTTTATACTAAATAGTTCTAAGTTTTGACTACGAAGTCGCCTCATGGTAAGCGACGGTTTGGCCGAGGATGGAGCTCATCGATCTAGATTCCAGATCTATTTAGAATTCTAATTAAAATTAAAAATAAATAGGATTTGTAGAACTGAGTGATTGTAGATTATTTAAAATATCTATAGGCATCAAAATCCTATGGATAATTCAAATAATCTCCAATTTCATGCAAAGTACCCAAAACGCTGGCTGCGTTTCCTCGTTGTATGGCAATGATGCTTTTGATAGATTTTCAAGGCTAGAGTAAATAGATATGTTATAGGTTGTAGAAGATATCTATTCACTCTATATAGCCTTAATATTGACAAGATTGAAGTTGTCAGGCTACTGGTTGGAGTAGCAGTGAGCTGAGAGCTCTACTCACAGGAGTCGATCTCCCTGGTCCACATTGAAGTTGTCAGGCTACTGGTTGGAGTTGCAGTGAGCTGAGAGCTCTACTCACAGGAGTAGAACTTCCTAGTCCACATTGAAGTTGTCAGGCTACTGATTAGAGTAGCAGTGAGCTGAGAGCTCTACTCACAGGAGTAGATCTCCCTGGTCCACATTGAAGTTGTCAGGCTACTGGTTGGAGTAGCAGTGAGCTGAGAGCTCTACTCACAGGAGTAGATCTCCCTAGTCCACATTGAAGTTGTCAGGCTACTGGTTGGAGTAGCAGTGAGCTGAGAGCTCTACTCACAGGAGTAGATCTCCCTAGTCCACATTGAAGTTGTCAGGCTACTGGTTGGAGTAGCAGTGAGCTGAGAGCTCTACTCACAGGAGTAGATCTCCCTAGTCCACATTTCACACGTTTTCTAGTTTGATCCACATTTTGTTTGTGCCTGTACGTACAAAAAATGTGGACCTGAAGAATGTGAAATAGTTGAAGACAAATTGGTGAAGCTTTGTGCGCACTCGCCGAAATAAAATCAGAAAACATAAGCAAACATATATTCTTACCTTCGTCAGCATTCGTTTTCAAGTCAGCAGTGAGCAGACTTCCAGTCTTTGCTCCTGTCTTCAGTCCAGGTCTTCCAGCGAAGATACCAGCTCCAGATATCACGTTGGCATCAGCAGTGTACGCCCAGGACCAGGTGAATTGAGATGCTGTAATAGACAAGCAACATAAGCCTAACCTACAAAAACGAGATAACAGCTACACAATAAATTGAAAAGTACACACGATTAAAAATGAGGCGCGATGACTAAAAATATTAACTTAAACTCAATAAGACGTTTTTTTCTCGTTATGATTTAGAGTTCCATCGATACAAATACCGCATAAAATACCAAAATAAAAGGGTGTTAAAACCAATATACTACAAATAACTAAAATAAGTATAAATACCTATTATAGCAATAGGTACAAAGGTATAGTTAGATACAAAGTATAGGTACGATGCTTACGTATGTATTATGACGACCATAGATCATATGTCAAAAGCTATAGTTGAGAATTTCTACAATTTTAGTGATTTTGTTATTAGGCAAAAAATCATAGAAAAGGCTGGAGATTCTTTTGGTCCGGCCATCAGCTCTGCATGACGCCATTTCAAGTCAGTCACCAAATTTTGTCAGTATTTTTCCCACTTACCACTCAAGGAGGGTATCTCCGAAGGCCAGGCACCAGCGACGACATAGTCCCTGTTCAACCCTGGACTCTTCAGCACCAGATCTTCCTCCATCATCAAACCGAAGGTTACTCCGAAATCAGTGCTGAACGTCGTGGAGTCAGTTGTAGCTGTGCAGTTAGTGCTGATGCTGTTGGGTTTTCTGTACCTGATGATGGAATACTATATTTAACAGACTTCCGAAAAGGAGATGATTCTCAATTCGACTGTATGTTTGTTCAGCAATTACTTCACTAATTAATTATTTTTGAAGTATGACCAAACAAAAAAGAAGCACCAAAAACAATTCATATTTGGTGGGCAATCGCGTAACAAACATACATTCGAATTAAGAATCTCCTTCTTTTTGGAAGGCGGTTAAAAATGGACTAAGTTTTATTGACACCACACCACGATGCAGTGCCTATGAAATGATCCATACAAAATATAATAATATGAAACTGCTACTAATTTTAATGTTTTTACAAAAATGGCTCATATCATGAAATATGAAAAATATGAAAGGACTAGTACGTATTTCGGTATTAGCTTGAGTCAACTATAACTTTTGGCTCGGACGACGGCGACGCGACTCGACGCCGACTTTAACGATTGCTCTTATTAAATTGACATTCAACATTTGACGTTTGACGTTTGACGTTTGACGTTTTTCTGACCGCTCAAGTTGATTATGCAACTAAAAGTGTTACCCTTTATAGCCCTGTATATGTACACGTCATACTTACGCAGCGATTATAGCTCCCTGTCTATCGAACACTAGGTTGGTTCTCACGGATTCACGCGTTTTCTGACAAACAGTGAGCTCTTTCAAATGTGCTACCAAGTACAAGCCAGCTTGCTTGGCCGCTTTTGATAAGGCTTTGACGATCTGCAAAAAAGTAGTTTGATTAGCGCCATCTGGTAATCAAAACGACAAACTTTTTATAACGAATATATTTTTATTTATACTACTGAAATATAAACAAGTTTTACGAATAATTGCAGCCTCAGGTATGGTACCTACTTGCACATTGACATCGGTCAAGACTCAAGTCGTTTAGGCTGTTGGAGGTAATATAGAAATATACATACATACCCACGAAAAACGTAACTTCCTTTTTGCGCATTCGGATAATAGGTAAAATTTCGGCATTTTAATTTTTCCATCTATATCATGTCGCCTATTACGAACAAACACTAAACAAGTATACAATTTGCATACACTATACGCAAATAGGTTTTTTTTTACTTACGTCATCAGTATTATCATAGCTTTCATCTGACGGCACCACGACAATGTCGACATTCTGCAAACAATTTTTAAAACATCATTATAAATGGTAATTTCAAAATAACATACAAGATTATAATTTACAGAAGAAGGTCGAGGATTATGACTATTTGCTTTATTGCATAAAGCCTTTAATCTGTAGTATGTTTAACCGGCTTCCAAAAAATAGGAGATTCTCAATTCGACTGATTTTTTGAATGTTTGTTCAGCGATTACTTCGCCAATTATGAATTCATTTTGATGATTTTGTTCAGTAGGTCATCAGAGGTAGTCCCATATAAATTTTATCAAAATCGGTTTAGTACTTTGGTCTATAACAAAATAACTGGAAAATGGAGAATGGTACAAATTGACTTCCTTATTCCCTGAAAAATAAAATGAAGGTACAAGAATATACAACAGAATACCTTTCGTCCGGCGTCTTGTATACGCTTCAGTACAGCAGTGACATCATTGTTTGAAGGATCCACCACTGCGGCTCTGTATGCGTCCTGGAATCAAACACGATTTCTTTACACTAAGAACTCATATTTAAACTGTACTGCTGCTTGCTGTGAGGAACAAAAGATATTTATGAAGAAATGTTTATTCGTGATATTTTTTTTTAATTTTAATTAGAATTTTATTTGACATTTAATTGATTATTTTAGAGTTTAATCTTATTTTATAACTATACAATAAAAAAAAATATTACATAATTGTACACAAACAAGTCTTAATAATAAATAAAATTACACTATTACAGAAGTCTCGATCACTTTGTCTGTCCCTTTGTCCTCTTTGAGTATTTTAAAGACATTTTGAGCATATATTGAGTCTCATTACGTTCTTGACCATTTTGTTGTCTGTTAAAACTTTCCTTTCAGCGGCAAAGATTAGAAAATTCGTAAACATGTCCGAGATTTACCTTTGGATTTACATCTGGAACAAGGTCAAGCGCCGAGCGAGTGTGCTGCATTCGCACAATTAATATTTTATTTTAGTTGCGTGGCAGGAGTCTGCAGTAACGTTCCCGGGATATGAACCTGCCTCTTGAAAGGTTATCGTACTTATTTTTTTCTTTTATTTATACATATAATAATGACTCTGATTATTGCCACTGTATAAAACACCTATAATATTTTACAACTCGCCAACCCGCCAATCTGCCAACCCGCACTTGGCCAGCGTGGCAGACTATGGCCTAACCCTTCTCACAATGAGAAGATGGCCCGTTCCCAGCAGTGGGACAGTTTGTACAAACAGGGCCGATAAAAAAATAAAAAATATTTTACACAAATAAGCGACGAGATGAGCAAACAAATATCGGCTGGAAGCTTTTGAATCAGTGGACCGGCGAGCTGTGAGGTTAATCGGTGACGATAAACTAGCTGCCAAGAAGCTACTTAGTCTCGAGCACCGCCGTAAAGTAGCATGACTGTCTATTTTCTACTGTCTTATTTCGGGGAATGTGCGCAAGAGCTTCACAACCTAATTCTACCCTCCCCATTTCACTATAGGACTAGCAGAAAGTCGGCGAATTACCACCCATTTCTCGTTGAAATGCCAAAAATCCGTACTCAGCGATATCAATCCACATTCCTGTTTCGTACTTTTTTTATACATTATAGATCCACGATTGACTACCAACTCGCCTGATGTTAAGCGACGGTGTGGCCGAGGCCGACGGTACTGCACGAGAATGGAATTCTTTGCCGCCATCTCTGTTTCCTGAGACCTACAATCTTGGAATTTTCAAGGCTAGAGTGAATAAATATCTTCTAGATCGACGAGCTCCATCTTTGGCCACACATCAGGCAAGTTGGTGATCAATCGTAGATCTATCTGTATAAAAAAAAAGCAAAAAAAACAGTTCGTCTGATGTTAAGCTCCACGCTTCTTCATAAAAGTACAATACCACCTAAATGTGCCAACGCACTGCTCTCGTCAAAAAGAAATAAGATTTTAAATCTCGTCATGGCTGGAACTGTCACTATAAACAACGAACCTTTAATCTGCATCACAGTAATGATTTCTTTTACACTTCGACGTGATCTTTGGATTCTGAGGGCTCTGCGTACGTGACTCAAACGCACGTACTACCATATTGTCAGAATCAAGGAGCTTATTTCGAGTGAAGGTATTCCCTTTCATTAGACAGAGACAGCTGCACAACAGAGCGAGATGGAACAACAACACGCGCGTCTCTCGTGATCCCCACGTACATAATGCAAGTGTGTTAATAGTTTGTTCCCGTGACTTTGTACACATAATATATTGCATTATAATGTCAATGACCTTATAATGCAATATAATATCTTGTCTTATTGCAAAATTTGTCTTAATGACTAAAAAGATGGAAATGTCTTTCTGATTTACATAGGTATTCCTAAAGGTAACGATTGAGTTATTATGTTTACTCTGCCTATTAGAAGAACTAATACTTATTACATAGCCTAAATCTTTATATAAACTTGGCCTAGTCGAAAGGCAAATCCTTGTCAAGGTTTGTGTTTCGTTTTGTACCCTACTGCCCAAGAAAGAGTCATATTTTTATTAAATACAAAAATTATATAGACTGCTTTTTTAATAATTAGAAATAATCTCTATTTTTAGATTTACGAGATTAAATATTAATAATGTAAGAACACTACTGACGACATTTAATCTACTTTCAGGAGTAGATACTATTTTTCTGTTACAGTTGTTGTATAATGATTATAGAGTACTTAAGTATATTCAATATGTTGTTTTCCTTAAGTAATAGTACTTTAGGTACAAAATAACAACACAATATACAAACATAACAGCAGAATATTTATTGCTTCGTATTTGTGACTGTAATTAATGATTTAATTGTTTTTCAATGAAGACTCATTATATAAATATAAGTTTACTATTTAGATTAATTAAATATCAGTTGAATATTTTTTTGTGTAAAAATGAGCTGAAAATTTCACTGTATGTATAAAAACCTTTATTTGTATATTTATTGACTCTGAGAGTCGGTAGAAAAAAACGAATAAATTATAAGACACACATAATAATAATTAACTAATAATAATTCTTTAAAAATAAATAATTAGACACACATTTCATAGAATATATAAAAATATCTATATGAAAAAAATATTATTCATATTAATATTATTCGATCCCACATTTAAGTAGTTAGTTATGTATTTTGTTTATTTTAACTAAAGCTTAAATAAAAGTTTACATTTTTAAATGCAACAAAACACCTTTTTATGTAAGTAATTCTTTTAAACAAAACTAATTAAAAATACAAAAACTACCCACTATTCAAAAAACTTACCGCATCCAAAAAACTGACACCGATCAAACACAAAACTAAAACGCACGACCTCATTTTAAAAACACAATGTTAACACTGGCACAAAATAAATAAAAATGAAAATGTATTTTTTTCAGTTATGCGTCTTGCCCTGACAGTGGACGATGCGCGAGTAATATACAATACAACTGTAATAAAGCAACAAGAACAACGCCGCGCCGTGAAAAAATGCATCGCTCAAAGAAACTCCTGGTTAAGCTGTGGCTGATGATAACAAAGTAACTGTCAGCTATTCTGTGGTCCTTCAGCTGACGAGCAGCTATGACAATTTGTGTTATTTCTTTATTCAATGAACAGGGAACTTCGGTAGCTAAAACAAAGCTTATTGTTTTGTTAGAATTTATAATAAGATGATACGCATCATCAGTATCAGTATATTTTAGGATGTTTTCTTAATAGAAAGCAGTTTATCTGATTGTAAGTCCAAGTTCACTAACATCCCAAACTATGGCTTTTTACCAAACTGTGCAATAATGAAGATTGCATAATTTAAAAAAAAAAAGCGGACAATTGCGAGTCAGACTCGCCCACCGAGGTTTCCGTACAAACTAGTATATAAAAATCATATATTTTTTTATATTTTCCTTCATAACCCGAAAAATATACATCGTAAAAATATTTAAAAACCTGTTTTAGCTTATACTACTGAAGCTCTTTCATATAATAACCTTACACCACATGATACGGTTAATTCACTTTAAAATTTGGACCTTCATTCCTTGTATAAAGACACAATTTTTTTGTACTTAAATTAAAAATGTCCAGTTTTCGGATTTTTTCCTATATTTGTACTCTAAAACAATGTTTCTTTCCAAATTTCATTGTTCTTGGTCAACGGGAAGTACCCCATAGGTTTTGATTCCCTTGTGAGTGTCGAAATGTGCGTTTTTTACGATATATTCGGCTGTAACTTTTTTTTTTACGAAAACTTAGAAACTTTATTTTTATTTCTGCAGCAAGATACTATGGGTCTGCGTATATGGTTTTAATTTCAACTCGATACCTTCACGCGTTCCCGAGATAAATAAAGGTGTTGACACCCGACGGACGGACAGATGGACAACAAAGTGATCCTATAAGGACACATTCCTGTTGCGTATTGCACAAGAATTGAATTCTTTGCCGCCATCTCTGTTTCCTGAGACCTACAATCTTGGAATTTTCAAGGCTAGAGTGAATAGATATCTTCTAGATCGACGAGCTCCATCCTCGGCCACACCGTCGCTTAACATCAGGCGAGTTGGTGGTCAATCGTAGATCTATAATGTATTAAAAAAAGCGTTCCGTTTTTTCTATTGAGGTACGGAACCCTAAAAATTAAGTAGTTAAACATAAATACAATAGTTTATAAAAGGCACGGACCCCGGAGTCTGTAAAGAATAATTTTGTCAAATAAAAAAACATTAATAATGAAGAGTAAATTTTTCGGGTGTAGGTTTGTGCTAAATTTCAATATTACCATCTTCTATAGTATAAACAGCTTGACCGACATTGATGTGCGAGGCTTTAAGTATAATGGCATTCTTTTTAGCAATAATTCATCGCATTACTTATATTAAGTTAGTGCGAGGTGTCGTTTTTATCTTTACTTATACTTATATTACATACACCAACTATATTGCCCTCTTTCTTGGCCACTTCGGTAAAATGAGTCCCAAAGTCACTTTCGACGGTCTTTCAGCTGATATTTATGTGAGTAAATACCACTAATACCCCCCTACAGTGGCGTGCTTCTATGTCTCGCTCTCCACTGAAGGGATTGCTTCTAACGGCCTCCTCAGTTCTAGATTCACCGATACGACCTAACACCTATTGACCTCATATCACACTATTTACATCATTTAACTCTATTATCAGGATTTATCTATTGTTTACAAAACACATGCCGAGATTACATGTGAGAAACTGCCAATAATATTATGAAGACTATACGACCCACAAACGAGTGTATACGAAGCGCTTCCATCTCCTCGTGGCCCTGTGGATTTATTTAAACTGACTTTGAAAATGAACTTCATTGCCAGAATTGCATCGCGGTTTCGAGGAATCCACCGATCAAAGGCCACTGTCCCACTACTGTCCATGGTCCTGTCAACTTGCAATTGACTAGCTACACAGCTCAGTTGATAGTATAACTGCTTTCTAAGCTTTAAGTCGTGGGTTCGATTCCCGCCCAGAACAAATATGCGTGTGATGATGTCAGGCACTGCCAAGCGCGAGCGAGCTCACGCAGGCGGCCGAAGCTGCTCGCGTTACGCACGAACTCACGCAGGCACACCTGTGACCCCGCATACCCATCCACCTATGGGCTATGTCGGGCTCGATACCATTCTGGTGTCCCTACCGACAAAAACCTCACGGTGTTCCGTGGATCAGCGGGATCTGTGACCTCTAGTCATCCGGCTCCACTCAGTTCGCTATCAGCTGCTCATCTATGTTGGGAAAGAATGCATAAAAACCCCTTACTTCTCTATACACTGACAGACCAGGCGCGGGACAAGAGTTCTTCTTCTTCTTTTGGATTGGACCCCGCGATTAGCGATTTGCCAGTGTCAAGTATTGAAATATTTTCAAGTTTCTTGAATGATACAAGTTATATAGTGTTCTAGTCACGTAAACAGTCATTTTCAAATTAAGGTCATGCCTCAGTAAAGTGATGGCAACTTTACTAGAAGCTTCTATGGAGTTTTGCCGATAACGTAAAATCACACATTTCACTGCTTTATTTCACTTGCCCAGACTCACGCACTTGATCGAACACTTAATGAATAAAGCACCACCATTTTTATAGCATTAATGTTCAAAATAACACAAGTTTAGGAAAATAAAACAAAGCAACAACATGGTACTAAGAGGTTCCCGCCAAAACTCAAAAAAAAAAAAACGGGACAAGAGTTGTACACAAAATACGGACCTATTAGACGTATAGGTATTATGAAGGATGTTATTCTATACATATGTCGGTTTGTATTCAATGATCCATAGGATATCTGTAACTGATAAAATAACGGTGTCCATTCAAGGTTTAATAGCTTATTGGTATTTCTGACAATTGAATTGTTACTCAACAAGAATCAATGTAGTCTAAAGCCCAAATAATAGATATACTTACCTAGGCTTACATTACAATACTACGTTTCCAATCTGTCAGCCAAATAACTGTCAATTTCCGAGTTTCCTGAAAGATACAATTTGTGTCTAGTAAAAAATCTGCGTGCTTCATCTTCGACCACAAGTTCGCGCTGAGCGAACTTTGCATCGATAAAAAAGTAGAGAGTACGGCTGCTGTTAAATGTCACCGCGCTCAATAGTGGGCTTATTTAGGGGCTGATCCGAAATAACTTAATAAATAAATAAATATTGTGGACATTTCACACAACACCATTTAGCCCAAACTAAGCAAAGCTCGTATAGTTCCGGTCACGTAAAAAGAACGTAAGCGCAAACAAACCAGCGTTCTTTTTACGTGACGGGGCCTATACTATAGAACTAGATGACTGATAGAATACATAATATATATACTTTTTTGTAACTACATACATATGATACATAGATACACCCAGAAACAGAACAAACAACCATGCTCATCACACAAATGTTTGCCCTGGGTGGGGATCGAACTCACGACCTTCAGCTCGGCCAGCAGACATACTGCCACTGAGCCACAAGGCCAGTCAAATGATGATTGTATCAATGTTCCCGTCCCATTAACCGGTTATCTAGCTGAGATCCGATAAGAGACAGCCGCGTGATGTCGCCAGCCCGCCGTGTGATCACCGCGTGGACACTTCTTCACTGATTGGGAATCAATTGACATTGAATTGAACTGCTTCGTCTGTTGCTAGAGTGATAACTTTGATACACTCTGCACTGAGTTTTAGTAACAACGTGGAGGAGTTACTCAAATTATATTCAAGCGCGAGTTAATAAATTTTACGTGAAAACGTTTTTAACCCACGGCATAAAAAAAGGAGTGCCGGGTGTTATAAGTTTACCGTGTGTATCTGTGTATCAGTGTGTGGCACTGTAGCTCTTAAACGGATCGACTGGTTTAAAAAAATAATTTAATCTATATAGGTTTGTGTTTGACCGCCAAATCACCTGATGTAAAGCGATGTTGCGGTTTACGATGAAGCGCGCTTACCTAGAAGAAACCGATTCACTCGCGATTTTTTATCCATCGGGGAAATCCACTCAGGAAGCGTATTCCACAATTTAGCAGTCCGTACGATAAATGTGGAATTAAAACGTTTCGTTCGGCCTTTTGGAATATCCACCATGAAACGATGACGAGTTTTCGTGTTGCTTTTTGGTTTTTGATCTAATTTTTAGGGTTCCTTAAGATCGCCACGGCCGTCTGTGCGTCCGCGGGTTTGATACTATTAGTAGTATAAAGCTGTAATTAGTCATCAACATACATATTAATCACGTCGCAAAACGCGTAGAATAAAATTCACAAAATAGGTATTTTTGGTTCCTGCCATACTGCTTACATGTAAAGTGGGGATATTTTTTTATCGACCCCATTGTGTGGGATGTAGTGTACGACAATAATTTTTCAATTCAGAGATCCGTTTGCGAAACATTAAAAATGTTTGAAATGATAATTTTTGTCAGAGTCAAGTGTCCCTCCCCCCTCCCCCCCTCACAGTCTTTAAAATAATTGTAGTAAAATCACTTTCTAATAAAATCATACGAAATAGTTCGTTAGAAGTTATGAAAATTTGCAAGAGATGTAATGTTAACATTATTACAACAGATATAAATATAGCGTATGACACTCGGCGCGGGGAGTGAGCACGCGTCCGACACCTCACACTTCAACATACTCGTAGGTCATCAAAGTCAAAGTCAAAGTCAAAGTAAATTTATTTGCGTTAAACATGAGTGATAACATGCTTTTGATGTTCTTAATTTTAATGTGCTTCATGTTATGCCTGAGGAGGCGTGCAAATCAGAGGGCGCTATCGATCTTTAAAACTACTAATATAAATACCTAATTATCAAATGTCAATTTAAACATGTCTTAATACAATTATATAAAATTATTTTTTATTTTTATTTTTATTAATTGTGTCAATAAAATTTCTAAACATTAAAATATTTTGTTCATAAGGAACGATCGTCTATATAATCTTTAATCTTATAGTAGCATTTTTCAACCAAGGCTTTAAATTTCTTTTTAAATAAATTAGTTGTTAGATTTCTAAGACTTATAGGTATCTTATTATATATAATAGGGCCCATTCCAAAAATGCTGTTTCTGAACAATTGAGTTTTTGCTTTATGTATTAGTATTTTGTTGTCTCGTCTATTATATATCGATTCTGTAGACATCTTAGGAAATATTTCAGAATTAGCCCGTACAAATACTGCAACCTCAAATATGTATAATGAAGGAAGCGTCAGAATCTTATGCTGTTTAAAGTAAGGCTTGCAGCTATCAGTTGGTTTGAGTCCAAACATAGATCTTAAGCATTTTTTCTGGGATATAAAAGCATAATTTTTATCAGTTGAGTTACCCCAGAATATTACGCCATATCTCAGCACTGACTCCACAAGTCCATAATATGCTGTAATAAGGGCGTCTGAGTGAAGAGTCGGTGCTAATTTGTAAAGAGCGAAGGAACAGCTGCTGAGTTTTTTATTTAGGTCATGGACATGTGCTTTCCAGTTCAAACGTTGATCAATAATTAACCCCAGGAATTTTGTGGTTTCTACATTATTTATCGGGTTATTACAGTATGTTATGTCAAAATTAGTTATATTCTGTGGTCGTTGAGAAAAGTGCATAATATTAGTCTTACTTAAATTTATTTTTAGATTATTATTGTCAAGCCATTTTATTGTTGAGTCAAGAGAATGTTGAGTCATGCCGTTTATGCTGTATGTATATCTATAAGCGATCATTTCTAAACAAAAAAACATAACCCACCTTCTTTTTTAGGGTTCCGTACCTCAAAAGGAAAAAAACGGAACCCTTATAGGATCACTTTGTTGTCGACCGACAGACGGACAGACGGACAACAAAGAGATCCTATAAGGTATAAGGGTTCCGTTTTTTCCTTTTTTAGGTACGGAACTCTAAAAATATGTAATAATACAAGTAACCATTTAAAAACTAAAAAAACCGACTTAAAAATACGCGACTTGTTTACTTGGATGACATATTTTTCCAGTTATTTTGTTATAAAAACTTTGGTTTTAAGTATTTTGATACTAATCCGATTATGATAAAACTTATGAAATTTTAATTTCAAACAAAAATTTTTTTTTTTATATCGGTCCAGGTGTTTTCGAGTAATCGGGGAACATACATAAAAACAATTTTAAAAAAATTCCGACAAATTGAGAACCTCTTCCTTTTTGGAAGTCTGTTAAAAAGGGCTGCTGATGATAATAACGTCTTTTAATCCATCAAGCGTGAATCGATACGTGACTGAGCACCATCAACTAGACTAAAAATAATTAATCACCTAATTTTCGAACAACCCATATTATATGAATCACATCACAAGCTTTTGTGACGTCACGCCGCAGCAGAGCTGATGTCTCGCACGCAGTCTGCGCATGCGATGCGCGTGCGCTTGATAACGTATCACAAACAATTTTTTACAGGTGTTTAAGGTTATTGAATTTATAATTATCCACTTATGACGTTTTTTTGATATAGCAGTGAAAGTCTGTAGGTAATTTGTACGTTGAGAATGTACTTTAGGTTTAGGCTGCCAGATTGAAAAGTAATTTTTAATTTTATTGGGCACCTGACTTTTTTATGTCAGATAATCTATGACGTTAAGCGACGGTGTGGCCGAGGATGGAGCACGTCGATCTAGAAAATATCTATTAACTCTAGCCTTGAAAATTCCAAGATTGTAGTTCTCAGGAAACAGTGACGGCGGCAAAGAATTCCATTCTTGTGCAGTACACATCAAGAACTCCCTTAAGGCACCCAGTACACCTATTAACCTGGATCGCGATCGGTGATCACGATCAAGGATCAAGACCCAGATTGATAAGTGTACTGGGTGCCTAAATTATATCTGGGAAGTTTATTGACTGATTCAAATATTTATTTTAGTATGTTATCAATTAATTATGAAATTCATGCACATTCCTTAATGAAGTGAAGAGGTATTTTACCCCGGAATAGTTTCTATGAAGTTGTTGGGGTATGGAGTACCGCTGCAACCCATGGCGTAGCTCTGCCTAGTATTACCAGCTTGAAGCTTTGGACTCTACAATAATTAACTAGTTATATCTAATTATAGTTTAAACAATATGTTGCCTCAGTGCTTGTTTCACCTATCTACCGTTGGTAAAATTTCACAGGAGAAGAGCTTAATGCCCTATTTTTTTCTTCAAAAAGCAATATTTGTAAAACTTGAAAATCTTTTTATACACGAGTATAATAATTAACTCATGTATAAAAAAGACTTTCAAGCCTTACAATTATAGCTTTAAAAAAAATAGACCAAAAATCTCTTCTCCTGTGATATTTTACCATTGGTAGATAGGTCAAACAAGCACTGAGGCAACGAATAATATATTTTATTGTGACAAAAAATATTATATAATATTTAGATAAATACCTATATAATTTACTTAAATTAACTACTGAATCATCAAACTACATGAATCAATTTAATAATACAATAATTGCTATATAATAATATTCCATAGGAGGGAGCAACGGATGATAACTTATCATTTCCTTCTCACAATGACCCCTATTTCATAAAACTAAAAGTTCATTTTCCGATATCAAGTGTAACTTTATTAGAAAACTGAAAGGTCGTAAGTTAAAATTTTAATCTGCGTCATATCATTTACATTTTAAAGTTTGTTTTTGATTGTAGTAGGTAAAATGTAGCATGGTAATATGCAACATGAGTGTGACAAGTGCCAGTATTGGAGTAGGTCAAGCGTTTTGAAAACAACTCCTTTCTGCAAAGTATGGGTCATATAAAATAAATTATTTTGTGGCATCTATAGTTTTGCCGACAACGTTAAATATCTTGTTTTAAACCAGTTATTCCCAATTGATTAATTTGTTTTTTTTTCGTAGGGTTGGTTTGAATGACAATGCATGTTAACTAAGTGAACAAGACTTATAAGAACAAGTATCTATATTAAAATAATCATCATTATCATCTCAGCCACATGAAGTCCACTGCTGGACATAGGCCTCCCCCATCGATTTGCAAAAAGACCGATTGAAAACGGCTGGAAGACGCTGGATGCTGCGTCTTCCCGCCACTTGTATGAGGTCAATCAAAAATCAGTTGAGTGGAGTATAAAATACATGAAAAATATACCTATTTATTTACGTCCTTGGAGAAACATGTATAGTTCCTCATGATATTCTAATGTAACTCGCAGTAAACAGTGAAAGAACATTTCTTTATTGTAGAGTTCTTGTTTATGTCCATTATTATTATTTATTGGCGCAGCGATCCAAAATGTGTCCTGGCTTCCGATACTAGAAGACGCCACTCTTCCCTATTTTGTGCAAGTTCATTCCAAGCATGAACCAGCTTTCGCAGGTCTTTCTCTACTTCGTCTCTCCATCTATACTTGGGGCGTCCGACGGGCCTCCTCCCTTGCGGCATTCCCAAGTAGGCCC
The DNA here is from genome assembly GCA_947563715.1 of Lycia hirtaria. Classification (NCBI taxonomy): domain Eukaryota; kingdom Metazoa; phylum Arthropoda; class Insecta; order Lepidoptera; family Geometridae; genus Lycia; species Lycia hirtaria. The sequence continues at coordinate 31,212,797 of OX387377.1, read as the reverse complement.
TTTTTGTGGCACGATCCTCCCCCATCCTTTCCAAATGGCCGAGCCAGCGAAGTCTGTGGGATTTTGTTTCACCAATAATATTGGGCTCCGCCACCAGCTCTTCTATTTCCTTGTTTTTACGGATCCTCCAACTGCCACCTTCTTGTCTTACTGGTCCCAGAATTTTTCTGAGCACCTTGCGCTCTAACATATAACACTGTTTATGTCCATAGTAAAAGGTATTCGTAATGATAACTAATTAAGTATAAAATGACCTTTCGGCTCAATACAAGGTACTTCAAAGATCCGTGAGATAATTTATTGATAAACTTGTGATTACCAATATAGAGTAACGTAAATCCACAAAGTAAAACTTTGTGCGTAAAAACATGTTATTAGAACGGCTTATCTCACGCCCCCAGTGGGGGGTTATCTACTGATAATAATTATTATCTTGGTGTAAGTAAATAATATAAATTAGATTTCCTAATAATTTTTCTGAAATTAAACACGATACGCATTAGTAAATAGATTTTATTCACCAATGAGATAAAAATCTTTATTTCACGGGTGACAAATTGAATTCCAGAGTTGTTCACAACCAAACGTAAACCTCTCAGCACAATATCAAGAAATATGTATATATTTGTGCATCACATGTGCATCACATATTTGGCAAAATTTGCGCGTTTGATTAACCGGCTTCTAAAAAGAAGGAGCTTCTCAATTAGACTCTATATTTTTGCATGTTTGTTCAGCGATTACTCCACTAAATATGAATTGTTTTTGATGATTCTATTTTATTTGGTAGGTAATAGCTCAGAGGTGGTCCCATATTTATTTTATTAAAATCAGTTCAGTACTTTGGTTATGACAACAAAATACGTAGACAACGTCTCTTACTTAGCCTCAACCGTTGCTTCTCTAACTGTGCAGGTTGAGAACTAATGCGGCACAGAGGGCGCTGCTGTCTGTGTTCAGTCGAAAGCACAGAATATATATATACATTTATATACTTCGACACGTTACTTCCTCTTCTTTGCCACGATATAACTAGTAAACAAACGAGACAATTAATTTAGAGAGTGGTCTTGTTGTGACGTGTAGATATTTAATAATAGAATTTCTCTATCAGGGCTAAATCCACGAAATGTGGCTAGTTAAATAAACGTCTTTGTAATAAATAAAAACTCCTATACGAATAATTATAGCAAACCTATCAAACAATCACTGCTAACACTACTACTGTTTTATTTATTTATTTATTCATTTATTATTGCAGTGTGTACAGAGCAAACTTAAATAAGCTAGGTACATACACTGTTATAGGGTGCTACAAACATACATTTACAAGTAAATAAAATATAAAGGTTAAGACTTAAAACTACAGAAACTAGGGCTAAATGTTGCTTAAAAATTATTTTTTGGTTTCCCTGTTTTAACAGAAACATAAAAATCATCGTCATCATTTTACAAAACTTTTGATTATTTATTATGTTCTTATATACAAAATAATTTTATAGTTTAAAAACTGAAACAACCGACTTCAAAATACGCTATTTCGGATACTAGTAATATTAGTAAGGAAGGATTAGGATACATATAGTTCGTATCATGTTCAGTAGAGTAATAATTAAACAAGGCGCTCAAGCGTTGAAGTAACGCCAGGAGTAAGAAGGTTTACTAAATCCTTCACGATTGTAAAATTTTAAAGAGACTTTTCTTTACCCGCTCGTTTTTAGGGTTCCGTACCCAAAGGGTAAAAACGGGACCCTATTACTAAGACTCCGCTGCCTGTCTGTCTGTCCGTCTGTCTGTCACCAGGCTGTATCTTATGAACCGTGATAGTTAGACAGTTGAAATTTTCACAGATGATGTATTTCTGTTGCTGCTATAAGAAAAAATACTAAAAAACAGAACAAAATAAATATTTAAGGGGGGCTCCCATACAACTAACGTGATTTTTTGCTCGTTTTTGTTCGATATTGACAACGGCAACAGGTAGATGCTTGAAATATTCACAGAATGTTGAGTTATATTGTTCACTTTAAGAATAAATAATTAAATAAAATTAATATTTAAGGGGGCTCCCATACAACAATTGTGATTTTTTTGCACTTGGACGATTTTTTCCCTTTTAGGAAAAGGCAAAGGTAACAGAGCCCATTCAACCTTCACCATAGAGTATCAGGAAGACAGCCAGCCGCTGACAATCATGACATTTCTTCAAAATCCTCGCTTCACGCTACTGTACACGTAGGTATGAAGTCGACCATAACACCCAATATTTGAGCAAACATGAAATGAAAATAAGGTTCATTATTTAATACAAAACAACTTAAGTTACATCTGTTTAAATATTAATGTATAATATTCAATGACGTCATAACACAGATCTTGCCTTGCCTAATGGTTTATTGCCATGAATTGTTTTTATAGCGTTAAGGAATATTTAGAATTTAAGTAGGGTAATAAATATTTTAAAATACATTTATAAATAAGCCGATTTTTAAACATTTGCACGTCTGCCTGCAGACTGAATACAATGTGTCTACAAAATTAAAATTAAGAACTCTATGTACTTGTATTCTTGCAAATAAACGATTTGATTTGATTTGTTTCAATAAGTAAGATTATTTTAAAAAAACTTCGAACTGACAGAGATCCAACATAAAGTTGAATCTAACGACGGCTACATACTTAGCCGTCACGCTCGACTATGTAGCGCTCGTTCGGATAAAGTCGGCTCGAGTCGACTAGGCGCGAGAGACGCGTCAACGCATCCCTTTCAAGTTTTCACATTTGACTACTTTCAAATTGGTCTTAAAAAAATTACATCAAAGTCGGTTCTTTAGTTTGGTTAAATTCTAAAAAATATGTTATGCCTATGGGTATTTTTAAATGATCTAGGGCTTAGAATATATTTTTCTATATTCTAAGATCTAGGGTTACTAATATTTATTTTTAGTATTATTATAGTAGATAAGGTATATTTGATATAATTTTAATTATTCATGTTACCGAAATAAATACGGTTAATTTATTTGTCCAAACTATAGCACTAGCGAGGAAGTAGTAAAAGCCTTAAGGTGTGCTCAAAGACAATTTATTCAACAAATTCGAAATATGTATGCTAAAACATTGAACAAGTCGATATCGCGTGTTAATGTTGTTAACACGCCATCTAGCGAGTGGAATATAAAACTCTGAAACACATATTACTAACACACAGTCCAAACATATTAATATCAGAACGTAAGACTTTTAAGATATATTTTTTAATTTTAATATATAATTATTTCGAAAGGTAAATAAATTTTTTCTCAAACAAAATAAATATATGTTACGCTTGATATGTCGTTGAATGTATGTTTTTGTGAGAAAATATGCGTATAATCGCTGTAAAAGATTATAAATGCGCATTATTTAGTACAATTCTAGTAAAACCATTTATTTATTACGAAGAAGGTCATGGAGATTACAAAAAACGATTTTTTTTATTTTTGCGAGAAAGATATTATTATTACAAAACATACATACATACCTGCATATATACATACATACACTCGAAAAACATAACCCTTCTTTGTACGCAGTCGGCTAAAAAGGAACAAATATTGTAATTATAGGAATTTCGTATGTGTTTTGAATTTAGTTATTTTAAATATTTTAACTATGTGAATGCGACTTCAATATTATTATTATGTAATTGAGCATTAGCAGTAGCCGAGCCCACTCCTGATGCCACGACTTCAACCGAAGATACCTGTGCGAACATGGTCACCAAGCGGCCTATGTCCGTGAGCATGGTGCTGTTGTTTCCAAGGAACGCACGCGCGACCTCCATCATTCCATTCATTCCAGCAACTATAACTTCCGCTATACTATTCGCACCGTCGCCACCTAAAACAAAAAATACTTTCAAAAAAATATTAAAATACATGTCAACATGTCAATGTATCTTTGATTTTTTAGGGTTCCGTACCTCAAAAGAAAAACACGGAACCCTTAAAGGATCACTTTGTTGTCCGTCTGTCCGTCTATCCATCTGTCCGTCTGTCCGTCCGTCCGTCCGTCTGTCAAGACCTGTATCTCGGGAACGCGTGAAGGTATCGAGTTGAAATTAAAACCATATACGCAAATCTATAGTATCTTTAAGGTTGGCTAGAAGAGATCGATGTTAGCGATAAGGCCCCCAGTTGTTACACTAGTTCTTAATTAATTTCTTTTGATTGTAAATATGGTGTGTAAAATAAAGAGTTTATCTATCTATCTCTTGCTGCAGAGAGAAAAATCAAACTTCTCAGTTTTCATAAAAAAAAGTTACGAATATGTCACAAAAAACGCATATTTCGACACTCGCAAGGAAATCAAAACCTGTGGGGTACTTCCCGTTAACCTAGAACTATGAAATTTGGCAATAAGCATTATTATATAGTACACATAAAGGAAAAAAACCGAAAACTATACATTTTTATTTATTCACAAAAAACAGCGTCTTTATGCAAGGAAGGACGATCCAAATTTTAAAATGCTTTAACCGTATCATGTGGAGTATCATATGAAAGAGCTTAATTAGCACAAGCTAAAACAGGTTTTAAAATATGACACATGATACGGTTAAAGTACTTAAAATTTTGGACCCTCTTTCCTTGCTTAAAGACCCTATATTTTTTAATTAAATTAAAAATGTCCAGTTTTAGGATTTCTCTGTGAGTGTCGAAATCTGCGTTTTTTACGACATATTCGGCTGTAACTTTTTTTTACGAAAACTGAGAAATTTATTTTTCTTTCTGCAGCAAGATACTATGGATCTGCGTATACGGTTTTAATTTCAACTCGATACCTTCACGCATTCCCGAGATAAAGGTCTTGACACCCGGACGGACGGACAGACGGACAGACGGACAGACAGACGGATAACAAAGTGGTCCTATAAGGGTTCCGTTTTTTTCTTTTTAGGTACGGAACCTACGGTACGGTTTTATCTCGGGAGATGAAGATAGCACCCAGAACCATTTCGCGTATTTTAAAAGATGACTTAGGACTTGCAGCCTATAAGAGACGAACTGGTCATTTTTTAACTGATAATTTAAAAAAGAATAGGGTGGTAAAATCGAAACAACTACTGAAGCGGTAAGCAAAGGGAGGTCACAGAAAAAATTTGTTTACGGATGAGAAAATCTTTACAATTGAGCAACATTTTAACAAACAAAATGACCGTATTTATGCTCAAAGCTCTAAGGAAGCTTCCCAATTAGTCGACAGAGTGCAACGTGGGCATTATCCGACTTCAGTGATGGTTTGGTGGGGTGTTAGCTATGAAGGAGTGACTGAGCCATATTTTTGTGAAAAAGGTATCAAAACATCGGCACAAGTGTATCAAAATACCATTCTTGAGAAGGTAGTTAAGCCCCTTAACAACACCATGTATCAATAACCAAGTATGGTCCTTCCAACAAGACTCGGCGTCAGGTCATAAAGCTCGGTCCACGCAGTCTTGGTTGGAAGTGAACGTTTCGGACTTCATCAGAGCTGAAGACTGGCCGTCGTCTAATCCTGATCTTAATCCGCTGGATTATGATTTATGGTCAGTTTTAGAGAGTATGGCTTGTTCTAAACGCCATGATAATTTGGAGTCCCTAAAACAATCCATACGATTGGCAGTGAAGAATTTTCCCATGGAAAGAGTGCGTGCTTCTATTGATAACTGGCCTCAACGTTTAAAGGACTGTATTGCAGCCAATGGAGACCACTTCGAATAAGCTTTTATATTTTAAATTGTTTTATATTTATATATTAAACTAACACACTGTAAAAGTAATAAATATTATTTGCAATAAAAAAAAAATTTTTCTTCGTGACAATATTTATGGCAAGACTAGGTATAGGTAGGTAATCATTGTATTTATTTTATAGAATCACTTTAAAATGATAAGTATAATATATGTATGTATATGTTAACCAGCTGCCGCAGATGTTTGCACTTCATTCGCAGATACTTGAGCAAACATTGTGATCAGCTGACGAATTTCATCGGTAATACTTTTTGGAACGAACAATTCCGTGACATTCATTACGCCGTCAACTAAAATTTCCACCATATTCGCACCATCTCCACCTAAAACATTAAAAATTTTGAAAAAAATACTAAAAAACTATCGTGGCTCCTATACATTTTGACGTGACGTCTAATAAATCGTTGAACGCCGGCTGCATGCACGAAAAAGTATGACTCATTGTCCCGTTACGTAACGTCACAAACGCGCGCGCGGTGGCTGAGGAAGCAGGGTGTGCGCCGCGCCCAACCGTCGCTTCAATTATGATCCTTAGACATATTACTTTATAATTTGTGATTTTGATTCCTCGGAGCTCACGCGCGGACGTATGTTGTCACGTTAAGCTATCGTCCGTAAACGGACTTTACAGACAACCAATTTTTTTTTTTTAAAAAAGAGTCACTTAAACAAGATAAGCTAAAATCACTTTTGGTCACTATGAAAGAAAACGCTTTTGGGCACTAATGCAAAAAAGTTTTTACCGTTACTAATAAAACCGGACAAGAGCGAGTCAGACTCACCCACCGAGGGTTCCGTACAAACTAGTAGATAAAAGGGGCTTTTTTTTTTTTTTATATATTTTCCGTCATAAAAACATTTAAAACCTGTTTTAGCTTTTGTTAATCAAGCTCTTTCATATGATACCCCACATGATACGGTTAAAGCACTTTAAAATTTGGACCCTCCTTCCTTACATAAAGACCCAATTGTTTGTGATTAAATTAAAAATGTCCAGTTTTCGGACTTTTTACCCGACTGCGAAAGAAGGAGGTTTATGTTTTTCGAGCGTATGTATGTATCTTAGAATATAGAAAAATACAGAAACCGTGAACATGCTTAGAACTGAAGCGACAAAAACTACTCATATATAGAGTAGTTTGAAGCGCGCGCGATCAGTTGCTCTATGAACGTCGTAACGAGTGGCAAGCTTTGTTGGTGTTAAATTTAATTCAAATATGCCGTCATGTGTCGTTCCTACGTGTAAAAATACTGCTGGGCTGAAAAAAAAACACGATGGGATAACATTTCACGTGTAAGTAGCACAATTGACATTATCTTACGTATTTATTTAATAAATTGTTCGGTCTTTGATCATCGTAGAGAAAGAATCGTCCATTTTGTTGGTGTTGCCAATATCAACGTTTTGATTTTCCTTACTTTTACTTGCTACCGATTTTTTTAGCTAGTAGTTTGTAAATTAAATGAGTAGGTATTTAAATATATTTTTATCCGATTAAAAATTAATTGGCCAAGTGCATGTCGAGTAGCGTTCAGGGTAGCGTTTCATAATTGCAGTTCACCCTATATGGACTTAGAATAGAACTACTTGTTTGATATTGTGAACATATTGATTGATTTTGCGATTTAAATGGATTTAGTGCGAAATTTTTCCTCAGATATTTTGTATTTTTTTTTTTTGTGGTGGTAGTCTATAACCGTTAACTTATAAAGCCTACCAGGGCCGTAGCCAGGAATTCATTTGAGGGGGGGTTTCAGCAATGGACTTGGGCATAGCTTATGGTTTATTCGCGAAAATTTTATGTAGTGTGTAGTAGTGTAGTGTTTTTATAGTAATATACTATAAAAACACTACTACAATTTTCGCGCTCGTTATGCTTTGTTTTTCGTATTAGTGAACCCAAAAAAATTTGGTTAGTGGCTATTTTTAGTTAATTATTTGCTCGTATTAGAAAGTTCACAGCACTTTAATGATCAATACAAATATAGATCAATATGAAACAATCATGCGCGAGCGAATCGAGCGCGAAACTTTTTTTTTATAAAATGATTGAAGCCTGGAAGGATTTTTGATAATGGCCAGGATTTCGGGGGGGGGGGGGTAGAACCCTCCAAATTTGGGAAATTTGGGGGGTAGAACCCCCCAAATGAGGTTTTTTTCTCATAGGTAAATACCTGATAGGATTTGATTCCCTCGTGAGTGTCGAAATGTGAGTTTTGTGCGACATATTCAGCTGTAACTTTTTTTAAGAAAACTGAGAAATTTGATATTTCTTTCTGCAGTAATAGACTATGGATCTGCGTATATGGTTTTAATTTCAACTCGATACCTTCACGCGTTCCCGAGATACTAGTCTTGACACCTGGACGGACGTACAGACACACAGACGGACAACAAAGTGATCCTATAAGGGTTCCGTTTTTTCCTATTGAGGTACGGAACCCTAAAAATAATAATACTAACTAACCTAACCTTGACTATTTTAGCACTTTACACTAGACAAGTTCCAGTAGAAGCTTCCCGGCTCTGTTTGGTCAGACCCTTCATTATCACATGATTACACATCGTAATGGAAGGTATTTAAGACAACAAAGCTAACGATCCCAAAACGAGGTTATAAAAAGTATAGTGTAAGTTTTTTCCGATAGCTTTATTAATTCAAATTCATTTATTTCAGGTTAGGAAATTAATTATAAAAACCTTAGTCAACTTTGACCAACCTATCAAATTCTCTATCTTATTTTCGCATGTGTCATTACGTGTCAGCGAGAAGTTGACAAAATATGTTGAACATTGATCATCTCAGCCATAAGAAGTCCACTGTTGGACATAGGCCTCCCCCATGGATTTCCAAAAAGACCGATTGGAAGCGGCTTGCATCCAGCGTCTTCCCGCCACTTGTATGAGGTTGTCTGTCCATCTCGTGGCTGGTCTTCCTACGCTGCGCTTGCCGGTACGTGGTCTCCACTCGAGAACCTTTCGGCCCCATCGGCCATCAGTTCTACGTGCTATGTGCCCTGCCCACTGCTACTTCAACTTGCTAATCCTGTGCTATATCGGTGACTTTTGTACGTCTACGTATCTCTTCATTTCTGATTCGATCTCGTAGAGAGACTCCGAGTATAGCCCTCTCCATAGCTCGTTGCGTGACCTTGAGCTTCCTTATAAGGCCCATAGTTAGGGACCACGTTTCAGTGCCGTATGTCATCACTGGTAACACACACTGGTTGTAAACTTTCGACTTGAGGGACTGGGGAATATTGGACGAGAAGACGCTTTTAAGTTTCCCGAACGCTGCCCAGCCGAGTTGGATACTACGATTGACCTCCCTCGTAAAGTTGGACCTGCCTAATCGGACCGTCTGTCCTAGGTAGACGTATTCGTCAACAACTTCAAGAGTGAAGTTCCCCACAGATATTGGGGTGGGCACTACATGGGCGTTCGACATAACCTTCGTTTTGTCCATGTTCATTTTGAGGCCCACCCGTTGGGAAACTCTGTTGAGGTCTTCGAGCATCGTACTGAGCTCTTCCATCGACTTTGCCATGACTAATCGTCGGCAAACCGAAGGTGAGTGATGTACTCGCCGTTAATATTGATGCCGAGCCCTTTCCATTCCAGAAGCTTATAGGCATCTTCCAAACCGGCGGTAAACAGTTTCGGAGAGACAACGTCTCCCTGCCTCACGCCTCTTTTCAATGAAATTGCCTCTGAGTTCTGGTCTTGTACTCGGACTGACATGGTGGCGTTGTTGTACAAGCACTTCAGCACTTCGACATACCGATAGTCAATACGGCATCGCTGGAGAGCCTCAAGCACCGCCCAGGTCTCGATCGAATCAAAGGCTATCTCATAGTCCACAAACGCTAAGCAAAGGGGCAAGTTATACTCTTCGGTCTTCTGTATCACTTGCCGCAGCGTATGGATGTGGTCTATGGTACTATAGCCTTTTCGGAAACCGGCTTGTTCGGGAGGCTGGAAGTCATCAAACCTGCGTTCAAGACGATTCGTGATGACCCTTGAAAACAGCTTATAGACATGGCTCAGAAGCGAGATGGGTTTGTAGTTCTTCAGCAAAGTGTTGTCTCCTTTTTTGAAGAACAGCGCCACCACGCTTCTGTTCCATGCTTCTGGCGTTGTACCTTCAAGCACGACGGAATTAAAGAGCCTCTGAAGGACTTTCAGTACCGGTGTTCCACCCGCTTTCAGTAGCTCTGATGTAATTCCGTCGTCGCCCGGTGCCTTGTTGTTCTTGAGCTGTTTCAAGGCCATCCTAATCTCGTACAGGCTGATGTCCGGGATATCTTCGGTATAATGTCGAGTCAGTTTGGCTCTTGGATCTTTGCCCAAACTGCTAACAGGTTTTGCGACCGATGTGTATAACTGTCCATAGAATCTCTCGATTTCCCTCAAGACTTCTGCATTAGTCGACGCTATACTGCCATCTTCCATCTTCAGCTTCGTCAACTGGCTCTGCCCAATAGACATTGGTGAGGGGAAAGCCACTCACCTGAAGTCCATAGGGTGGTGTCCGGGGTCTGTGCGTGGCCACGCGATGATGGGGTGATGTGGGATGTCCTTTTGAGGGCGCGCGCGCGCCGGACTAATGAATGCTCGATTTACACGTGTGTTCTCTGAGATGCACTGGCGAAGAGTGTGTGGCTCCTGCCGGCTTACCGACCGAACAGAACTTTCGGCGCGCAGCAATCTCCCACCAAAATTACTCAAAGACATATATTATCTGTGCTCGTGGTCGCGTGATGGATAGAAAATGCGAAAGCGCGCGAAAACAATTTTGACAATTAAGAACTCTTGGTTCTGTACGAACCATACCGCTCACCTTGAAAGGGTCTAATCTCTTTCAACTCAATAAATTAAATGCTTAATAAAATACTCATTACTCAATAAATTATTTACAAAACAAAAGTACATAATATTCAACAAATTACTCAACTCTTAATTTAAATGGTAGGCCCCACGGAAAGGTACCTAAACTTTGTTATCTAATTATACTTCTATTCGAGAGGCAGCTTGCAGACTCTAGCGACGGCACGTTTATAAAGTGTATTGCCGGATCGAACGGTGACTACACGTACCTTATTGTCGGTACCTGGGTGTACGGCATGTACGCGAGCCAATCTCCACTTAAGCGGCGGGAGGTTATCGTCGCACATAACGACAACATCGCCTACACAAATCTCGGGTCCTACGTCAGTATACCATTTACTACGTTGTTGAATCTCGTGTAAGTACTCGCGACTCCATCGCTTCCAAAAATGTTGAACACATTGCTGCACCCAACGCCACCTAGCTAGTCTGTCGGGGTTCTCGTCCGTCAGAGAAACGTCAGGGAGGGCTACTAGCGGGCCTCCGATAAGCAGATGCGCTGGAGATAAAAATTGGGGGTCCGTGTTATCTGGACTGTTTAAATTACAAAGAGGGCGTGAGTTAACTATGGCCTCAATTTGACACAATAGTGTATGCATCTCGTCGTAAGTTTGCACCCGCGTACCTACTACACGATAAAGGTGTCTCTTAACTCCCTTCACCCAAGTCTCGTGTAAAGATCCCATATGAGGTGAATTTGCTGGTTGGAAGTGCCAAGTGATACCCTGTTGCAAAACCGCAGAGTTGAGTTCCGCTTGGACTGCGTCCTTATTCAAAATCTTGTACAGCTCTTTCAAATAATTGTTACATCCTACAAAGTTTCCACCACAATCAGAATATAAGTCTGTGACTAAGCCGCGACGGGATGTGAATCGACGTAAAGCCGCCAGAAAACCTTCAGACGTGACGTCACTAACTAGTTCAAGATGAACACATTTTAAAGAAATATCTACAAAAAGGGCGATATAAGCTCGGATAATTTTAGCGTTTCTCACTTTATTAGCTCGTACGTAAAAAGGACCAGCATAATCAACTGTGGTTTTTTGCCACAAACGTTGTGGTTGTACTCGTCCAGCGGGTAGTGGCGCCATGGCCGGGCGCGATGGACGCGGCCGCGCTCGAAAACAACGCACACACAAGAATATTCGTTTACGAATTGCATCTCTGCCTGACAATATCCAGTACTTACATAGGAGTAGGTATTGAACGGTCTGAGGGCCTGCATGTAAGTACATAACATGGGCCTCGTCGATAATTAAACTCGTTAACGGGTGTTTTTTGGGTAAAAAGAATTGATGTTTTGCTTCGTAGGGCAATAACGATTTATGTAATCGTCCTCCGACACGTAAGAACTCTGACTCATCGATGAATGGATCGAGACGCTTCAGCTGATTTGAAGGTCGTCGACCTTTAGGAATGTTAACAAAATCCTCGTGAAAAGTTTGATGTTGTACTAAATAGATTAATCTATTCAGTGAAGAATTGTACTCGTGGACTGTTATATATGTTGGATAGGATGTTTTCTCTTTCTTAATTCGAGATTTTAAGATATTGTAGAAACGAAACATATACGATGTGACTCTGACTAATTTGCCTAACGTTGAGTATCTGTTTACAATCTCACGCTCCTCTGGTTTGTGAACAGATAGGGACGCAAGAGGTATATCTCGTTTATCCTCGCTCGTCTCAGGAATGTGTTTCGACTTCGGCCACGCGGCGGGCTCTTCGCAAAGCCATGGTGGGCAATGAAACCACATATCGTTCTGTAAGAACGTCGATGGTAACTGACCTCTAGACGGGGCGTCACTAGGGTTGAGGGCCGATGGGACATACCGGAAACGAACGTTTGGAATTCTCGTAATAATCTCGCTTATACGATTTGACACAAATGTTTTCCACTCATACGGTGGTGAACGAAGCCATGCAAGGACGACTGAAGAGTCCGACCACGCGTATATCTCCTCGATGTTGACTCGATCGCGGTAGGTATTTTGAACTTTCTCGATAAGCTTTGCAAGCATAACGGCTGCCATGAGTTCGAGGCGAGGTATAGACAAGCAAGGTGATAATGGCGCGACACGCGTTTTTGCGAGAACAAGTGAAGCTCGAACTTGTTTTGTGTCATTATCAGTCAAACGAATATACACACACGCTGCCATGGCACTCTCACTAGCGTCACAGAATCCATGTAACTGAACACTATTTAATGGGAAAATTACCTGACGCGGTATTGACAACCGGGACAAAAGGGGTAACTCGTGAACGAACGCTGACCACGCGTTTACAATGTCAACTGGGGGTGACTCATCCCATGATGTACCTCGGATCCACAACGATTGAATTAGGCGTTTTGCGTATAAGCATACCGGAGAAATCCATCCCATTGGATCGTGAATTTTGGCAATTTGCGAAAGAATGGTTCTCTTAGTGATAACTTTTGAATTACTCTTCACATTAAATGTGAAGTTATCCGTGTGGGGGTTCCACTGAATCCCCAAAACCTGGGTTTTATTGTCTGCCATGTGAGTGAAGGACACATTCTCCTGCCGCTCACCATGAATAAATGGTGCTTGAACTGCCGCAAGTAATGCTGGCGAGTTGCTATGCCATTTGTGTAATTCAAACCCGGCTGATTTGCAAATACCTATTAACTCTTGTTGCACTAAAAGCGCACTCTCCTCATCGCTCACAGTACAACACACATCATCGACAAACATTTGGTCCAATAAAACCTTGGACGCAAGAGGAAAGGTCTCTGCTTCGTCCTTAGCTAGTTGTTGTATGGTACGAAGCGCTAGGTACGGCGACGACGAAACTCCAAATGTCACCGTACGCAAACGATAGTCTCTGATAGGCTCACTCGGGGAAGTACGCCACAATATTCTTTGAAGGTCACGATCCGATTCACAAACATTGATGTTTAAATACATTTGTCTAATATCGGCTAAAAGCGCGACACTGTGCACTCGAAATTTTAAAAGAATGTCTACAATGTCTTGGTGAAGTTTTGGACCTGTTAACAGTACGTCATTTAAGGACGTCCCGTTAGACGTTAGACAGCTCGCGTCAAACACGACACGAACACGGGTAGTCGTGGATGACTCTTTGATGACACAATGATGAGGAATGTAGTAGGCATTACCTATAGTTGGAGGGTCATAAACCAGCTCCATATGATTTAAATCTAAATATTGTTGTAAACAAGCATGATAATCCGCCTTAAGACTCGGATTCCGTTCTAAGCGATGCTCAAGTTTGTAAAATCGAGCGAGAGCTATATCACGTGACTCGCCGAGAGGAGGGGCATTAGGTTTACGCGGCAAGGCTACTGAATACCTTCCTGTGACGTCACGAGATTGTGAATTTTCGAAAATGGATTCACATAAACGCTCCTCGGGTGTGAGTGACTTGACCTCAGGCACTGATTCGAGTTCCCAGAAGTTCTTCAAATCATTATCATCGGAAAATGAGCCGAAACATGCTTGAACCGGAGACGAAGTCGCAGAATCGAGCACTAGTTTTCCGAATAATACATAACCGAAGACACTATTCATGGCAATAGGTAGGTTAGGTCCTCCAGAAATTACGTTGCCTAGCATCACGTACGGGAAAATATCCGCGCCTAAAATCATTTCGATTGATTGTGGTGTGTTATAGGTTGGGTCAGCAAGATGTAGGTTTTTAATGTGCGGCCACCCAGAAGTGGGTAGTTGCACGCTCGGCATAGTTGCATGTGTAAGTTTCGACAATACTAAGGCATCGATAGGTATTGACGGTTGAGACTCGTTTCTCGGAGTGATACAGAACGATACGATCCCTTTTGGACGAATGGGTGATGTACCTCCAATACCATAAACTGGGGTTGACACTGAACGACGGTTCAAGCCGAGACGCACTACGCAAGCATCGTGCATAAAACTAGCTTGAGAACCACTATCAAGAAGACAACGAACTGTAAACTTGTCATTACCTACATATACATCGACAAGTACGGTAGCAAGTAATACAGTACTAGTAGGAAGAGAACGCGCATTGGATGTTGCACAGTCGATCTTAATCGCTGCACTCGATATTACCGCCGCATTACTTGGTAATGAGGCCTCAAAAGGTTTCTCGGAAACCGCCGACAAACTCGACCGCGAATTTGTTTGGCTAAATCTTTTATTTTGGAAGCAAATAGTACTGTGATGATTACGCGAACATGTTTTACATAGAAACTTAGACGGACAATGTGACACAGCATGGGATTTACCCAAACAATTAAAACAAATTTCTTGTTTTTTAACAAATTGATACCTCTCTTGTGGCGACAAACTCAAATATTTCATACATTTTGATAATGAGTGTTGACCATCACAACACACACATTTATTGTCCGACTGCAAAAATCGAGACTCGTTTGGGCTCGTATTAGGTTCGAAATTCGATGTATTAGCTGAATACGATTGACCTTGATTCCACGACGCAATGTTATGCTCAGAACCGCGTGATCGAAAACTTTTAGAATTACCTTCATTTTGAACTCTTTTCTCGCTCGAGTCAATAATGTCGTTCGCAAACAATTCCTTTTCAATTAATGAAATCAATGAATCGACATTAGGTATTTCGGAAGGTTTCTTTAACGATAATTCAAAACGTTTTCGAATAGAAATGGGTATTTTACGTAGTAAAATATGCAACAATATAAAACTCCATTCCGAGATAGGGAATTGCAAAGCCTCCAACGCCTTTATATTCTCCTGATAGGTATTTAAAATATTACGCAAACCTGCGGTAACATTCCTATCCGTACAGGATTCCATATCTAAAATCCGATCGATATGTTTTGATGCGATAGCTCGTTTATTTGAATATCTCGCTATTAAAATCTCTAACGCAACGGAATAATTATCGTCATTAATAGGTATCGACTTGATGAGATTAAATGGTTCATTTTTTAATGTAAGTAACAAATACCTAAACTTCTCAGAATCCGTGTAATGTTCATTGTTGTGTACAACGGATCGAAATAAATCGTAATACGTAGTCCACTCGGTGGATATGCCGCTAAAAGACGGTAACGGTAAAACAGGGAGCTTATTAATGTGGCAATTACTATGATTATTTGATTGCATCGAACTGTTAAATAATAACGCTTTACTCATGCGTCTACCCTCATCGTCTTTCCGCTTCAGCTCTTCTACATGACCTTGAATTGCATAGTAATAATCACTAAATTGATTTCGAATGGCAAGTTGTTCGTTCCGATCTAAAGTCTGCAATTTTAACAATGACTTCTCGATTCTAGATTGAAACTTATGAAAATCTCTATGAATTTGTTGAATATCTTTGGCTCTAATTCGAAATTGTTGTTCATCCTTTTCAAAAAGCTCTAAGGTGCGTTTAACTGATTCGAGTATTATTTGTCGTTCATAAATATCTTGTTCCGCCATTTTGCCGGTCAACTCCGACGCAACACAAAAGGGGTAAAATAGATAAACTCAATATTAACTCACAATATTGTCGGGATTTAGGAAATCGCAACGACAATTCACGAAAATATGCTCGAAAATAACTATATTATGAACGATTACTTGAATACAAATGGTACTAGTGGGTAAGCATAACGGTTATAAAACTCAAAATAACGAACAAAAATACAACCACGGCACAGAAAACAATGGATCCGGTTCGAACGGATCAAAACTATGGTGAGGGGAAAGCCACTCACCTGAAGTCCATAGGGTGGTGTCCGGGGTCTGTGCGTGGCCACGCGATGATGGGGTGATGTGGGATGTCCTTTTGAGGGCGCGCGCGCGCCGGACTAATGAATGCTCGATTTACACGTGTGTTCTCTGAGATGCACTGGCGAAGAGTGTGTGGCTCCTGCCGGCTTACCGACCGAACAGAACTTTCGGCGCGCAGCAATCTCCCACCAAAATTACTCAAAGACATATATTATCTGTGCTCGTGGTCGCGTGATGGATAGAAAATGCGAAAGCGCGCGAAAACAATTTTGACAATTAAGAACTCTTGGTTCTGTACGAACCAGACATGTCTTTTGCGAACACTTTGGAGCCTTTATTCCGCTCTATCGTCTCTTTAATACGATTAGTATTAAAGGTACGGATGTCGTGTCGCATAGACTTTGATATGAGTCTATTGAGCCGCCTATATGACTCGGCGTCACCGGAAGACTGCAGTTGCAATGAGCGTCGTTCAGCCATGAGGTCGAGGGTATGGCTCGAGAGCTTTTGCGGTCTATTTGTACGGTGGGGCTTATAAAACTTCGCGCCCATCGTACGGACAGTTTCCACAAACCTGTTATTGATCTCATCCACCGATGCGCAGCTCTCCAGGCACTCGAAGCGATTTGATAGTTCGAGCTGAAAGCTCTCGGGGTTTTGGATATGGGCGCGACTGGGTCGGAGTGTAGACTTCATCATACGGGACCTCTCAAGTTTAACATTAATATTCAAAGTGCCTCGTACCATTCGGTGATCACTTACGGTTTTAACCATGTTGATCACAGAGACATCATTGAATATTTGTTTCTTGGTGGTCAGGATGAAGTCTATCTCATTTCTCGTAGAACCATCGGGACTCAACCAGGTCCATTTCCTATGAGGTGGCTTCTGGAAGAAAGAGTTCATCATGAAGAGTCCCTCTTTCTCCAGAAAGTCGGCCAACCTCTGTCCCCTGGGGTTCCGTTGTCCATATCCAAATTGCCCCACTCTCAACTCACTTTCGCATTTCCTGCCCAGCTTCGCATTGAAGTCCCCCATAACAACATTAAAATAGGTCTCAGAAGTGTGTATGGCCCTACTAATGTCCTCATACATCCCCTCCACCTCATCATCCGAGTGTGCCGAGGTCGGTGCGTATACCTGGATGACCTTCAACGAATACCTCTTGGATACTCTGAGTATCAGGTACGCAACCCTGCTCGATACACTGTCGATGGCAAGAATGTTGTTAACAAGGGACTTGTGGACGAGAAACCCGACACCACCTTGGGACTGTTGGTCGCCCTCCCGGTAGTATAGTAGGTTACCGGATTTCAGGGTTATCGTGTCCTCACCCTCTCGTCGGACTTCTGATAACCCCAGGATATCCCAATGTAACCTACTCATTTCTTCTTCCAGCTCAGCTAGCTTCTCGTCTGTCCTCATCGTGCGAATATTGTGTGTTACCAGGGCCAGTCGTCGTTTATGCAGGGGGTGGTAGCCAGATCTCTTCCGGAGATTCTTAGCACCCCTTGCTCCGCCGTGACCGGGACCGCTACCGTAGCCCGGAATAGCGGAGCTGCCGGGGACTGGGGGCCTGGTTTTTTCGTTGCTCATCATAGGGGGTTTTGCCATTACTCGCCACGCTTGGCATGCGGGTTGGCGAGCGCCGTGGGTAGCGTTTTCCGCAGAGGATGCTGCTGCCCATCTCTGGTAGTATTTCCCTTAGCCGGTTCTTACGGCACCCACGGGAAGAGAGAGGGAGGTACTATTCTAAGCCGGTACCCCACGGCACCATTGATCATTGACGGAACATTGATCAGAGTAACGTATTTCGGTAAGACCCTCAATGAGTAAAAACTAATCTAACAACACTTAGCACGTCAATATCAAACCAAGGTTTAGCCGTTTAGGCTATAGTAACATAAAAAGATACATATATACCTTCCCATATACAAACATACATACGGTTGAAAAACATAATCCTCCTTTTTGTATAGTCGGGTAAAAAGCAGATCACCTATCTCAGACCGATGAAGGTCTAGAAACTAGATCTAAATTATTGATATCTAATTATTTACCTGGTAATACGCAGATAAGTAACGCACAGAGCAGAATATACACAGCCGGTCGTAACATTTTGTTCCAAATGACTTCGTACCACAAACGTAATCTAAAGCCTAATAATTCATTAATATAACTAAGAAATAAAGGTAAACAGCGAGTTTAGGGTCGTCGTTCATTTAACGCCTCAGCGTCAACCCGACCAAGACAACCAACTCGGCATCCCAGCGGTCATACGTTATGTCTACTGCATCATCGCTGTCATCAACAGTGCAACGAGTTTTGTCGGACAAATTAACCATCTTTTGCCATGCATTTGTTCATGCGCTTTGTGTATGAAGCGTCAACCATACATTTAATATTTACGCATACATTAATAAGTCAGTTAAGCGAATTGAAGGAAATTAACGATGGAGGTTTATGTAGACGATGGGCTGACCCCCTACTACTTAGCAGGTAAATATAACTTTACAACTGTATAAATATGAAAGATACAGTCATAATATACTCCTACTACCTGCTATTTATTCCCTACCTTATTTTGTATTAATTAATGTACTTTTTTATGTTATTTCATGCTTGAAAATAGTATTTTGCTTTTAAATTCAAATCCCAAAACAAAAAACCAGCTAAATAAATTTTTACTAAAAGTACTCGATGAAATCACATTTCAAACAGAACAAAATGTTCATCCATTTCAGATACACAAACAGATAAACAGACACACGTAACAAACTTCTATCAAGTTCTATGACCTCTCTTTTTGCGAAAATGAAGTTCAAACTCAGTGTAACGAAGATGTTTGCCTAATCATAGATTTCTGTCTGGATCAGCCAAATTTCTCGTCTTGCATTTCTGTCTTCAATGTCTATGATACATAAAATAATTAATAGAGTCATATTTTTATAATTTAACTAGCTGCCCGCCGCGACTTCGTACGCGTAAGAAAATCGTTCATGTCACGCTCCTACCTGCACTCACTGCACCCCCGCCAAGCTAATGCTGCAGTACCACATCTGCCCTGCTCGTGTTTCGCTTCTAGCTCAATCTCGCCGCACTGCCGTCCTGCTTCAACCAAACTTCTGACCCAATCTATTAATGTCGAGACAGTGGTCAAACATAGATTTATGTATTTGAATAAAGCTAACTCCCATCCCTTTCTCGCCCCGATCTTACCCTGCTCTCATTGGGCTCCCAAACTGTTCCTGTTCTGCTCTTCCCAATCTCAGATCACTCTCACACCATTTCCACCCTACACTCACTCGCGATTCTGCCTCGTACCTGTCCCACTCCCACTTTGTTTTCGTTCCGCTTTCACCTCGCTCCTACCCCGTTCCGTTCCGCTCTTGTCCCATTCCCGCCTCGCTCCGTTCACACCTTGCTTTTCTCCCGCTTTCATCTTCCCACCGCACTCCCACCTGACTCCTGTTTCGCTCCCACCTTGCTCCCAGCTCAGGTTTGTTGCTCCCTTTTCACTCCCACTTCACCCCTGCTCCGCACTCACCCCCTCCCACCGTAATCGCACCCTTCCCGCTGTAATCCCATCCACTCTCACAACGCTCACGCCTCACTCCCGCACCACACATTCTTCCACCTCGCTTATTTTATCCCGTTCTCATCCCGCTCCCGTGACACTCTCATCCATCACACTAATGCCTCACTCTCGCCAGCTTTGCTTCTTCCTTCCCCACTCCCACCCTAACATTCAACCCTGGTACTTTCGTATAATCTTTTAGCTCCCCTCTCCCTTTATTTATCCCTATTTCAAAACTATAATGGCAGTATTACTGGTTATATTATTGAAGTTTTAGTAGAGATCCCTATTATCCCTATATCCCTATTTTTCTAATACAAAATATACTCTATGTTACTCAAGAATAATGTAGCATTCTAATGGTGAAAGAATTTTTGAAAGCGGTCCAGTAGTTATTGAGTTACAAATCTTTCCTCTGTATAATTATTAGTGTAGATGAACGGCTAGACTGATGTTTTGACTGATATTTTTTTTATTGACGAATATCATATTTTAAATACTTATTATCCTATTCCGGATGAAGACAAATCCAAACACACAAAAATATGTCATAAAAATTGGTCCAGCCGTTCTTGAGTTATAAATGGTGTAACTAACAAGACTTTCTTTTATATGGTTGTTTATGACGTGACTGGTTGAACATTAGCAATATTGATACAGGGTGTTCAGTACTCGATTCTTGTTCCAAATAATCGAACATAATAGTTGTTTAGTAATAGGTGGTTAGTATTTGACCTAATTATCCTTAGCAAACACAAAAATTACGGACACTCCACCACGCGCGTCGAGAGTCGCGCAATCGCGCGCTACGTCATCGAACAACACCATGTTCAATGACCCGGTTATGTGACTTGCGCTCGCTCGGTGCGCGAGGCTGCGCGGTGTACATAAATTCTGGAGTCTTGAGAAAAACTTTAACCGAGGTTTTCTTAGTTTTTTTTCCTAATTTGTTTCAATTTTACTTCTGTATACGTTTCATTAGAGCACTAATTAACATGTCCTTAAATATTGCTAGTGTTCAAACAGTCAGCCTGTATATATATATATATATATATAGATTCCCTGCAAAAAAGGTATAAATAAAAGTCAACATTTAAAAAAAAAAAACCATCTAGTAATAGGGTTAAAAACAACTCAGTAATTGGCTTGCTCAATTCCAACATCTCCTGATAACATTTCTAAACTCCACGCGAGTTAGCCGTTATTGTATTTTGGTCTACGGAGTTTTCTTCTGATGTCGTACTTTGAACTGTTGAATTTTCTGCTGCGGCCGTACTTCCTTCTATAGGACCTTTTGTCGATGGACTTGAA
The DNA here is from genome assembly GCA_947563715.1 of Lycia hirtaria. Taxonomy (NCBI): domain Eukaryota; kingdom Metazoa; phylum Arthropoda; class Insecta; order Lepidoptera; family Geometridae; genus Lycia; species Lycia hirtaria. The sequence goes on along the minus strand of OX387377.1, from coordinate 31,191,518 downwards.
TCTGTAGATACTTCTGTTACTGTGTTTCCGTCTATAGACACTTCTGTGGATGTACTTCCGATTGTAGATACTTCTGTTACTGTGTTTCCGTCTGTAGACACTTCTGTGGATGTACTTCTATCTGTAGAAACTTCTGTAACTGTATTTCCATCTGTTGTGATTTCTACGGATGTACTTCCGTCTCTGTTGACTTCTGTTATTGTATTTCTATCTGTAGAGACCTCTGTGGTTGTACTTCCGTCTGTATAGACTTCTGTAACTGTATTTCTACCAGTCGAAACGTCTGCAGCTGTATTTCCAGCTGAGGAAACGTCTGTCGTTGTACTTCTGTCTGTATAGATTTCTGTGACCGTATTTTCACCTGTAGAAACTTCTGTGGTTGTACTTCCGTCTGTATAGACTTTTGTAAGTGTACTTCTGTCTATAGAGGATTCCGTGGATGCATTTAAGGCTGTAGAGACTTCTGTAGTTGTACTGTAATCTGTAGAGATGCAAATTGCGATCGTAAAAATGTTATAAGAAGAAATAAAAAAAACTCATTACCCTAAAGTTATTTAATTTTTTTTATATTCATCATCATCATCATCATCTCAGCCATAAGAAGTCCACTGCTGGACATAGGCCTCCCCCATGGATTTTCAAAAAGACCGATTGGCGCGCGGCTTGCATCCAGCGTCTTCCCGCCACTTGTATGAGGTCAATTCTTAATTTTTATATTCATAATAGGATTATATTCGGAACTTTGAAGTATTTTAAGACAGTAGGTAAATATCCACGGAAGAGAAAATAATATGAATGATTTTGAATTCAATCGATGCTGGTTTTCTACTTTCAATATTTGGAACGCTGAGTTGTCAAAATCTTGCATTATAGAAAAGTGCTAAAGATAACTTATTTCTAGTTTTTCAAGTTATTTTTAATTGTAAGTAATAACATTTTGTTTACCTTGTGCGTATGCGCAGAGAAGTAATCCAAGAAGGAAAAGTAACGTCAGTCTCGCCATATTGTTTGCCGGTTCTGGCTCCTCAAGTATTCAGGCAAGACCGGACAAATGTCAACTGTACACATTTCGCTATGCAATCAGACTTTCTGCATAAGTAGGTATATTACTATGCCAGACACCATCTTTTAAATAACTGTGCCCCGCGGATTCACCCGTATGACGGTGGTGATGTCTATTTTGCAATGGATTGTGCCTTTATTATTCGTAGGCAGACTCGCACTTGACCGCCAACTCGTCGGACCTCGCAAAGTATCTATCAAATATTTGCCTCACAAAAGACAACAAGTATCTATGTTAAAAGAAAAACAAAATACCCGACTGCAGAAAAGCAGTTTTTGCAGTCTAGCTTACGATATCGTTACGCTTGATATGCTGTTGAGTGTACGTTTTATGCGAGAAAGTAAGCTTGTAAAAGATGATAGAATAATTCTAGTAAAACTACTTGTTTATTACGAAACAGTTCGTTAGAGGTTACAAAAAAAACATTTTTTATTTCTGCTAGATATGTATTATTATTATTACAAAAAAAAATAGCCTATGACACTCTAGAAGTGAAGGCTAATCTAACGACACCTCACATATCAAAATCCGTCACGCCGTTTAGGCTGTAGGCGATCATATAGAAACATACAGATAGACATACACTCATACCCACATACATACATAGACTCGAAAAACATTACCCTCCTTCTTACGTAGTTTATAGTATTTCTTTTGCCTGTAATTTTAAGTTAATATAGTCTTGTCTAATACATGTACATATAACATGTGCGCGTATACATAAACAAATGTATATTATATTTGTATTAATTAGTAAGGATTAGTATGGTAGTAAAACTTTGTCTCCCGTTTGTCTCTGTGATATGATATATGTTACTCATCTTCACTGACAGGACTTGGCTTTCCCCCTCCCTCTCTCTCTCATCTCCCCCCTCCCCTCTCCCCTCTCCTTACCTTAAAACACAATTATAATGGAACAGTTGTCGTTGATTTTTTTGGGGTATGAAATAGGTTTAATCCTGTTTTACCCGTTCCTGCAGGAATACCGGGATAAAAAGTATCATATGTGTTAATCCAGATTATAAACTACTCGTGTGCCAAATTTCAGCCAAACCCGTCAAGTCGTTTTACCGTGAAGAAGTAACAAACTGACACAAACTTCGCATTTATTTTATAAGTGTGAAGTGTGATGTGATTTATTAGCATTTCCTATTCCAAACTTCAATAAAACATATAAGTTATATATATATATATATATATATTCGTAATCACTGTTAAAAATTCTTTATTTTGATACCACACTCGATGTATTTTGATAACAATTTTTTTTTAGTTTACTTTTTGCCGCCAAAAATCCTTAATTGTGTTTTTTTTTTTAATTTTGAGGGACCCAGTGTCACTCTCACGACTAAGACGAATCTATTGACACCACTCACATAAAAATACGACAAGCCGTTTAGGCTCTAAGGCGTGCCAAAGAAATACACTCGAAAAACATAACCCTCCTTCTTTCGCAGACCTACGAACGACGTTTTAAAAAAAACTGAGGTACCTCCCGTACACGTAAATTGGGGAAGAAAACCATTTTTTCAGTTTCAAAAATGAAAATTGTGGCCAAATTAAATTTAAACTACGAGTATAGTCCCGTCAATATAATGAAGGCAGTTTTGTTCGTAAACACGAACAAACCAGCGTTCTTTTTACGTGACAGGACTTTAACATAAGTTAACTCCTACAACTGACCCCGATTCGGATGTCAATCACTTTAACTAAACCTAAACTAGTTTAAAACTTAAATTTAGGTTTAGGTTAATCGTCTCACTAAATTTAAAACGGCTCCTAAATTGAATTCACAGACTAGTAAGAAAACGAATGTTTTTATTTTTTATTTTTATTAATGACCATGGTAACTAGTCCTTAAGTCGATCCGGAGGTTGATATGGGTGAGGTGTTGCCAGAACTATAAATTAAAAACTGTTATAGTAATTTCCTATTCAAGTTTTACATTTCTTTAGCTCTAAAATGCTTGAGGCCAACGGAGCTCAAATAGTTTTTATTTTGGTTCCTTTTATTCTTATAAGGAAAGTAAAGGGACAGTCATAGGCTGTTGTAGTATTTTTCTTCATTATTGTCCTTTTTTTGAAGTCGGTTATCAATTCGACCTGTCAGAATTTATTTAAATTTTTATTTTATTTTGGCTGTGATTTATTTACTTTGACTGTGACTATAATTTTAGTAAGTTAAATGAAAAGTATCGAAGACAAAAACAATAAAGTAATTTTAACGAAAATAAACCGATTGCAAAACAATCTAATCAACTGAAAAGGGAGAAATAACACGAAAAAATATCAAAACTGGGCATCTACCTAAGTAGGTACGTCAACCAACTATTTTTTGAGGTCGGTGTCTGTATAGGACTTAGTTGGTGATAGTTTAGGGCCTGACACCGACATCAAAAAATATTTGGTGTACATACCTACTTAGATAGACGTTCAGTTTTGATATTTATTTCGTATTATTATCCCTTTTCAGTTACATTGTTTTGAAGTACGGTGTAATTTTTTAAATTACTTATTCGTTTTATCTTCGATACTTTTTATTTAGCGTCAATAGAATGATAGTCACAGTTAAAGTAGATAAATTACAGCCAAAATAAAATAAATCACGTTATCGTAAGTAATTTTACCTCAATTTTAATCCTAATCACGCTTTAGTAAAATTACGGTGCCTTTACTGGGAATGTTTGTAATGTTTACCAATAAATATTAAATAAAAAAAACATGTATGACTTACACCATTAATAACTAACATAAAATAGCATACGGAATAAAACTAAATTATAGAAATAAAACAGAGCTACCATTGAGCTGTATGTACTTACGTACGAGAGCAGACACCATTCATAGCTACTTTGTTACATTTAACTGTGGCGAGAGCGCCGCACCTCACTCAGTGGCTTACTAGTAAAGTGAGTAGGTACTTCTCGCTGGCGAGAAAACACACCATAGATGTAATTTTGCATTCCAAGTATCAATCGTATCGTTAAGTCCTAGATAAGCAATGTAATTATTATTCCAGCGCTGTAACGCTGTTTTGTTTACTTTACCAAAAATGGGACAATAATTTTGATTCAGGTAGCTCCTCTAGTACGTAAGTACATACAGCTCAATAAGAGCTACATGTTTTTCACATTATCACAGCAAACTGACATTTCTAATTGTTTTCCAGTGTTCAAAAAATAATAAAATTACAAACATAGTGAATAACCGTGATAGTTCAAAAATAGTTTCTTAGTGTTTTTTAAAGTTTCGTTTTTACATTTCTCTATATCATTGGGAAAGATGACAGAATCAAATAATAAAAATCTATGAAAAAAAATCGTTAATCGTATGGTTATTTTCGGCAGACATCATCTGGCAACACTTTACCTATTGTTGCCGGCCTCCTCCCAGCATTTTGTTTACAATACAATTAGAATACATACCTACTTATCTAAGACTATTATTATGTTAAATAGTATTATTTTGTATTAAATAACCGATCCAGAGCTTTAGATCGAGGATGGAAGTTCCAGGAAAATTCGTGCCAGTGTTAAAGGCTTTTACGACGAAAAACAAATGGCGAAATCTTTTCGCCCAGAAACTATAACCTCGGATGGGTTACGAATTACAGTTGAACCCTACGTTTGTTCTGTATCATAATGCAATGCAGTCCTGTATCACTGTTGGGCTTTAGGCCACTCGACAAGAAAATGCCCGTCTAAGAAAGTTGATGTATTGACCAGTCTAATTGTGAGAAAACCTCTTTTAAATGTGTTAATTGGGGAGGTAATCATATTATGTCGGTGCTCATGTCCAGCAAAGATAATGAAGAGAGAAATAAGATATGGAAAAGCAGCAAAGTTTAACAATCTGATACAGGTTGAAAGAAAACCAAAAAGGAGTAACAATTCAAGTTAAGGCCAGTTTGTTAGAGATGCATGCATGCATTTCATGTGGACACTTGATACCTACATTCGCTTACCTATTACTGTTATAAATGCTTTTTATGAAGTGTTAAAATTATTAAATTTAGTGTAATTTTGTAGCTGGCCAATGGTAGCAGTCATGTCTGACAAACCCATCTATAATAAATAAAGATTTTAAAAATATTTCAATTGTTTAACTCACTAACCATAATGTCCTCATAAAAACTAAAATGGAAATATTTTAACTATTTTTTAAACCTCAACCCAAAAAGAGGGGCGTTATAAGATTGACCTGTATGTCTGTCTGTGGCATTGTTGCTCTCAAACCGTATGGGCTGATTTTGATCTAGGTTTTTGTTTGAAAGAGGATTTCATCAAGAGGATTTCAAGAGTGTTCTTAACTAAACTTATACTTGTTAAAGTATACTTTCTTTATTCAATAACATACATGACAGAATGCAATAAAAGAAAGTTCACATTTCAAATACATATAATAAACTGTATCGCATCCTGAAATTATGTATACCAAGCTAGCATAAGCATTATTTGTAGAATCGTTCTGTCTTCTTCATTCTGTCTATTAGTACACGTTTAGAATAATGCCGTAAATGATATTAAACAAGTTGCATAACAAATATATCAAAAAAATGTCTAGGCTTAGCTGAGAACGTAAATCTACTTATTTTCAATTTTATCTCAATAATGTGGAGATATTTCAATATTGTTTCAATGCAGTTTTGTCACGGCAATAGGGGTGGTGGATATAGCATTGTAAAAAACTTGAAATTGTAAAAAAAAAATCTTCCACTTTTAACGATAAACTACTAAAATTTACTTTTTTCTCAAAAATGTGAAGGTATTTCGAAATTCTTTAAATGTAGTTTTGTTACTTATATAGGTACAGTTCACATGGCATAACATAAAATTCTGAATTATGAAAAATATTTTTCTTCGAGAGAGGACGATGAAATCATTTTTGTAAATTTTTCTTTAAAAATGTGTAGTTACTTCAAGCTTATTATAAAACCATTGGAATACAACCATAAATGCAGTTCGAATAGTATTACTCAATCAAGTTTCTGATTTGTGAAAAAAAAATCAGTCTCTCCGGAGTCTTCGGTAAAAAATTACAAATTTTATAAAACTTTAATTTCCACTCCACAAGGTTAAAATATGTCTAATTTACTATAAGTCATTCAGTGAGCGAGTTCATTCTGTGTTTTGTGAAAATAGTAGTTTATTTTGTGATAATATGATCTAAAATTATTATTAATGAAGTTCTGTTGAATTATTCTTGCTTCTGTAAGGAAGTCTGATTAATCATTAGTCATCTTCATTCCGAATAACAATGACTGCTCATATCTGTATATTCTACATGATTTGTCCGCTTCATCTTCAACAGAATTATAAAAGGAATCACTGAACATATTGTACATTATGCAGTAATATTTCACTGCGTTTTGTTGATCATAACACAGGCAAGGCGGTGCAGGCATGTAAATTTGTTTTTTAAGCGACCAATTGTACATCTTTACAACATTTCATATTCGGTATGGGCACTCTTTCTCAGATTGTGTTTTGGAGATTCTAATAGTAATTTTGAGACCCAATTCTTACTGTCAGATGCCTCAGGCTCAAAATATTGTTTTGCCGAACAGCAGCTTGATAGCTTCATTTGTGCAAAAAACTGGAGCGCATATGTACCTAGCTATCTGTTAATGCCAGATTTATGAACATGTCAATGAAATAAACATATATAAACAAGCACCAGATCTTGGAAGGCGAAAGTCTCCGGATTTTTTTCTCCGCCAATTCGATGGGGTTAGAAGCATCCCTTATTGCTTGTAATTAAGTTCATGGCTTGTAATCGTAGTGTTTCTTAGAAAAAAGACAAAATAAAGAGCAAAGACGATTTACTCAGACTCACTAATTTTAAGCGACAAGTTTTAGGTCCTGTCTAAATTTTACAGTAATTTGGTGCGAATCACTTAAAATTAGACGTCTGTGAATAGTTTTTTCATTAAATTGAGTAATTTAAACTATTTTTAGTTCGTTCGCATCTAAATTTACGTAAAATATTAATATTTTGAATAGGAAAGTGGTGTTTGACAGGACTAAACCAATTTTACGCGAATTATAGTTTAGTGATTGACATGCGAATGCGGTTTTGACAGGACTAAACCAATTTTACGCGAATTATAGTTTAGTGATTGACATGCGAATCGGTGTCATCTCCATTTTAAGTTCACCTAAATTATGATAAAATATACAAACCAACAACTTTTCACATAATATTTAACTATTAGTGAAGATGATGTCAATTTTACAATATATATCACCTGTTGTTTAAATAATTACTTTTATTTATATAATGTGCTAACATTTACATGGATTGCTGTGATGATATATTCGGCGCATACGCCCCCGAGCCACAGAATAACGACCAGTAGGTACTAGCAGTATACTATTGACTGGCCTTGTAGCTCAGTTATGTATGTCTGCCTGCTGAGCTGTAGGTTAACAGGGAAAACATTTGTGTGATGAGCATGGATGTTGGTTCTGTGTCTGGGTGTTTCTATGTATCATATGTATGTCTTTACTAAAAAACCGGACAAGTGCGAGTCAGTCACGCCCACCGAGGGTTCCATATAAAAAAAAAGGGGAAATCATATATCTTTTTTTATATTTTCCGTCATAAACCGAAAAATATACATCATAAAAATATTTAAAAACCTGTTTTAGCTTATGCTAATGAGGCTCTTTCATATGATACCCCACATGATACAGTTAATTCACTTTAAAATTTGGGCCCTCATTCCTTGCATAGACACTATTTTTTGTGATTAAATTAAAAATGTCCAATTTTTCCTATATGTGTACTCTAACACAATGCTTCTTGCCAAATTTCATAGTTGTAGATCAACGGGAAGAAAACCTATGTAGTGGTATTGATTCCCTTGTGAGTGTCGAAATGTTCGTTTTTACGACATATTCGGCTATAACTTTTTTTTACGAAAACTGTTTTTTTCCTTTTAGGTACGGAACCCTAAAAAAGTATATATCTCTATATTTATAAAAATCAATTGCTGTTCGTTTGACTCGCTAAAACTCGAGAACGGCTGGGCTGATTTAGCTGATTTTGGTTTTGAAAAGTTTGTCGTAGTCCAGGGAAGGTTTAAACGTTGAGAAAATATCGGGTCCACTCATTGATAGGTGATACGAAGTACGTTGGGTCATCTAGTATATATATATTTTATCAGGCATCTAGTTACAGAGTACAAGCTTTGCTTAGTTTGGGCTAGATGGCGTTGTGTCACGTTGCAATGCCCACAAATATCTAAATATTTACTATACCGCTTTTATATTACCCATCTAATACTACGGAACCCTAATAAATATTCTTACAAAAAATATTATTTATAGTTTAAAAACTGAAACAAGCAACTTTAAAATCATTTATATTATAGACAGTTCAAAAATCACACACATCCCATGATCCGATAAAATATGGTACTTACTCTATTCCGACACTCCTCACTAGAGAAGGAAACATTACCAATAATAAATTATTAGCTTTTTGTCGGTAGTTTTTGAGTTTTCTAACTTGTCACTGTACGAAATTAAAGTTAGAAAGTAAACGTAAAGTAAAAGTAAAGTAAGTTAGTGTTGAAACCACAAGGCTCAGCATTTATAAATGACGGACTTATAAGGAGATAATCAAAAAAATACAATACAAGTGATAACCTCCTCCTCTTCTAGATCGGGTGAAAAGGGGATAAAACAGCAGAATCTAGCTAGTTATAAATAAATACACAGAATGAATACAATAACACTATATTACAATTCATTACTTACAATAATTTATCTTAATCACGTCATTGCAGGAACAACTGACCAGTACAACGCGCATTATATCATACAACACAGGAAAACTATTCTACTCCCAGACATTATCCGCTCTCAACGGTTTTTAACTCTTCACTCGCGATTTAAAGACACCCAGATGATATCTATCGGGAAAGACCCACTCAGGAAGCGTATTCCACAATCTAGCAGTCCGCGTTATGGAAATGGAATTAAAGCGTTTCGTTCGGGTTTTTTCAATATCCACCATGAAACGGTGACGCTTTTTCGTGTTTCTGACTGTCCGATAGTAAAAAGGTCAAGAGTGGATTAGGTGATGCAGAACAGATGCTCACCCACTTTCCATCATATTTGCACTCTTTGAATTTACATTAAGATTTTTAAATAATGATTATACATGTTTAACAAAAAGAAAATAAATACATTACATTATTTAAACTATGTTTAAAACTCCAAAATACGCAATTTCGTATAATCGATTGGATGACATATTTTTTCCAGTTATTTTATTTTTAATGCACTTAGTTTTCTATAGAACCAATCTGAAAGTTATATCTTTTCAAATATAACAAAAATCCATATTGATTTATAAATGACTGAATTATTCGGTAACCTCGTTTCGTTCCTATTTCGGTTAATCAGTTAATTAAGAACCTCCTCCTTTTTGAAGTCGGTTGAAAAGGAAAAAAATCACAAAACTAGCCACAATCAGCTGACCTACATAACAATAACATAAGCAAACAATTATCTAAATCGGATAATGTGTAGAGGTAGATCATTGTTTCTACGAGCCCAGTGATGATTTCAATACCAATAAGATTTGGCGGGCGTCCTCTCCTCCTTGATTCCCATCTCCTCCATGATGTCCATTTCGAAGGTCCGCAGTTTTGGCGCAAACGTTACCTGAAAAAATAATTCCGACGAGTTGAGAACCTCCTCCTTTATAGAAGACGGTTAAAAACAGATTTATGTTCAAAGTAACTAACCTAAAGGAGTTTTTGGCGGGAACGTGTTAGTAACGTGTTGTTGCTTTGTTTTATTTTCCTAAACTTGTGTTATTTTGAACATTAATGCTATAAATTGGTGGTGTTTTATTCATTAAGTGGTCGATAAAGTACGTGAGTGTGGGCAAGTGAAATAAAGCAGTAAAACGTGTGATTTTACATTGTCGGCAAAACTCCGTAGAAGCTTCTAGTAAAGTCGCTACCACTTTACTGAAGCAGGACTCGACTTATAAATTGACTGTATACGTGACTTAGACTGTGACTAGAACATTTACAACTTGTGAAGGCATATTACGACACTGACGAATATTTGGATGATTTTTTTTTAAGTATTTCTGTATTGATATATAATCTGACATTTAATATTTGACATTCATAAACTTCACTTGACATTGTGACATAATTCTGACTTATTTACTTAAATTTTAATCAATGAACTTGAAGTGACATGTATTTTTTTATTATTTATAAACTGTACCATGTATAGATGGCTTTAAATCTGTATTTATTGTGTTGTGTATGACGGGCGGATCGATTGATGCAATTGATTCACGTAATTGCTTCCTTTCGTAAATAGTGAATGGTGTTTGATAAATCCAGTGATATTCATGTACTTTTTTTTTTAATTTTGTCTAATTTTGCATGCCGAAAGGTAGGATATGGCGGTCTCATGTTAATTTTATTACCACCTTTGTAACCCATATGCGCAAATAAATAAATTATTATTATTGTTTTATTCAAGAAACTTTAAAAAATCCTAATACTTGACACTGGCAAATGATTTAATGCAGGTCAAATAAAAAAAAAAAAAAGAAGAACTAACCTAAATAATTATAGTTTCAAAAACTGAAAAAACCGACTTAAAAATAAGCAATTCGTTTACTATAACAGTTATTTTGTTATAAGAATCAAAGAACTGGGGCCGTACCACGAGCATTCAAGCAGTCTCGTTTCTATATTATTTTGATTTTTGTCTCGCTCTTTCTTCAGTTGTGAGAGCATGACAAAGGTCAAAGTAATTTTGAAATAAGACTGCTATTAAGATTGTCGTAATACCCCTGAACCAATTTTGATAAAATTTATACGAGACCACCTCTGGAGTATTACCTACCGAACAAAAAAAAAATCATCAAAAATAATTCATAATTAGCTGAGTACTCGCTAAACAAACATACAACAAAAGAGATACATTCGAACTGAGAACCTTATTTTTGGAAGTGTAAATAATAATACAGGGATACATAGAGTATAATTATATACCTTGGTGACGGTATCAGCAGTGGTGTCTTTCTCCAGACTCTCGATATACAACGACTTGCTCTTGAAGTCCATCGTCTCCTCGGCTGACGGTGGTACGGGGATGATGCGACTGCTGGCGAGGGATACTCGCACCTAACAGTCAGAGAATAAAGATCATTATTCTGTAACAGTTCAGTTGATAATTTTATTTTGTATATTGATATAACTTCTAACTCGCACATAATTGCACATCCTCCTCTCACGCTCATACCTTCTCCCCTTCTTCAGTGTACCGCCACTCGACGTCTGTCGGCTTCAGTGACTCGGGGTCGACGAGTTTCACATCAGTAGTGACCAGCAGTGGAGCTTCTGACTTTATTGTTATACCGGGAAAGTCTGTCTTTGTGTCGCGGCCAACCTACAAACATTATAACTAGTAGAGAATGTACGTCTGCAGCTACATTAACACTTCTATGAACATAAACCTTGCTCCACAGACTCCAGGATCCGTGCCTTTTATAAGCTAATACATTTTATTTTTTAGCTAAGTTTTTTTTCTCCTCGTAAACCTTGTGAGCATGACTTGATTGATTTTGTTTATATTTAAAATTCTTATTTATTGTTATGTATTGAACTGGTTGTCTCCAACCAGTCTAATTTCATCATCCTGACAGGTAAGATTCTGCTTCTGTGTTATAGAGGATTTAATTAGTAAATTTTAGAACCTGCTTGTCTCACTCACTTAGCAAAGAGAAGAAAAAGAAAGAAAAACACTTTTTTTATTTACATTAATACAAAGTAATAAATAATTAGTACAAAGATAATACATATACTTAACCATAAATTATAATTAGATAACCACTCATATAATAATCATGGTATTGTGGTGAATGACTTACAGTCCGTAGATGCGTGTTGAGCCCTTCCACGAACACCCAGTTACGTTCCTGTATCACCTGCGATACGATGCCCTGCTTCCCTTTATCGCGACCCACCATTATTTCCACACGATCTCCCCTGGAAATTGGAAGTGAAAATATTTAAAAACCAGTTTAAGCGGCTAATGAAGCTCTTTCATATGATACCCCACATGTCAACGGGAAGTACCCCATAGGTTTTGATTCCCTTGTGAGTGTTGAAATGTGTGTTTTTTACGACATATTCGGCTGTAACTTTTTTTATGAAAACTGAGAAATTCGATTTTTCTTTCTGCACCAAGAGACTATGGATCCGCGTATATGGTTTTAATTTCAACACGATACCTTCACGCATTCCCGAGATACAGGTCTTGACACCCGGATGGACGGACAACAAAATGGTATAAGGGTTCCATTTTTTTTTTCTTTTGTGGTTTGGAACCCTAATAATAGAACCCTCATTGGATCACCAAAAAGGAGTGAGAGACTGTCTTGGCATGGATATGTTTTGAGAATGGATGTCATGCCATGCATGCAAGAGGACCCTATACTGCTTACCATCAAGCAGTAGGGCCTGAGAGGGAGACCTAAGAAAGTGTGGATAGACTGTATAAAAGGTGTTAAGCATGCGAAATGATAAATGATAAATAAATGATAAATTCGTTTATTGAGATAAAAACGGAAAAAGACCAATTACAATTATCTCACAATATTCAAAAATTATTTTTAAACAATGTCTTAAACAAATATCTGAGGATTACAAAATATTCATTATATAAATACAATATCATTTAAAATGTCAATACAAAAATGTCAAATGGGCAATACGCCTAGCATGTCATTACAAAAAAATAATTATGTCATACAAAGTAAAATATACCGTTCGGGTAAGTACTCAGAGTACCAAGTCAATAAACTCAAAGGTTATCGTCAAAGTCCAATGAATCATCAGGCTTTTACACCTGTCCCATTGATCCAATTGATTTTCACAATAAGTCAAGGAGGTACTTAAAATAGTCTTCCAGTTATCACAAAAGATGTCACAATCAGGGTTGGCAGCAAGGAGTGCGTTTAAGTGGCGACGGGCACGATTTAGGGGCGACATAGAACGTGCTACTGTGCGACCGCGATCTACGTGGAACAGGTCATGCAGGCGACCACGTCTGTTTGCTGGAACCCCGGGCTCGTCCGGTACGAACAGTACGCATAGCAAGTCGTGCAGACGTATAGAATCGACGGACCCCCTAAGCGCCTTACAGCAGATAGTTAGCTGGTCTAACATCCTTCTAACTTCCAAAGAGTTGTAACCAAGCTGACCGAGCAGGAATTTAGTTGGATACAGAAACGGATAGTAACCATAAATTTTCTTATACAGTGACCTTAAAAAGGCCTTTTGGACTTTTTCAAGCATTCGCGCGTAGGTGACATGATAGGGGTTCCAGACACAAGCACTCGATTCAAGTTTGCTTCTAACTAAGGAGTTATATAATGTTTTAATTACTTCAGGATTTTTAAAGTCTCTAGCATTCCGTAGGACGAAGCCAAGGCGCCGGTAAGACTCTTTTGCGAGTTCTGATATATGATCATGAAAAGTTAGACTGCGATCAAAATTTACCCCCAAATCTTTGATACAGTTAACCCTATTTATAGGTACGTTGTTTAAGTGAAGCGAAAAGTGTGAGTGTAGAAATTATATCTGACAGAGTGAAGTGGTGAAAGGAAACGTACTGTGCCGACCCCACTTAATGGGAAAAGGGCAAGAGAAAGGAAGCAGGCAAGTAACAATTACTTACTTAAAGAAACTCCACTCCCCAACGGGCTCTATGAACACCTTCTTCCGGTGCTGGTTTCTATCGTTCTGATGGCGGAACTGCGCCGTCCATGGCCTGTTTGTAGTGAAACGGAACTTTTTCCTAGCGACCTGAGCTGCCGGGTACTGCGGGTAGCCAGTCGGGTTCTTCCAATACACCTGATAAACGACAGTAATAAAGTGATCTGTAATAAGATTATTTTTAGGTTATGTTATGGTGCATTCGTCTTTTTAAACGACGGAACATACCTGTTCATAGCTTCGTTTTATATAAGACTCGGGTAAATTTGAATATTTAACTGTGAGATCGCCAACTTTTTTAGCTAGGTATCCGTAAATTCGCATTTTGTTTGTTTTTGGAGTCTCTCCCAGAAAAATCTATAGGAATTCGAAAATAATGAATTGACATGACAGATGACAGTAACATTTCAATTGAAAAGACAATGAAATCTATAAATAATGACATTAGGGAATAGAATTGACGTACTTAACTTACCATTAATTATTCCGAACCATAGATTACGATTTTTTCGATTCAGTCTACGTATTCTATTTTTTAAACATATAACAAATAGTCAAATCAAAGTTACATTCTCATTGAAATTGAATGCGAATGTTAATCATCCATCACCTTGTGTTTTTAGGGTTCTGTACCCAAAGAGTAAAAACGGGACCCTATTACTGAGACTTCGCTGTCTGTCCGTCCGTCCGTCCGTCCGTCCGTCCGTCTGTCACCCACCAGTCATCAGGCTGTATCTCATGAACCGTGATAGTAAGAGAGTTGAAATTTTCACAGATGATGTATTTCTGTTGCCGCTATAACAACAAATACTAAAAAACAGAATAAAATAAATATTTAAGGGAACTCCGTTACAACAAACGTGATTTTTTTGCTCGATATTGATAACGGCAACAGGTAGACGTTTGAAATATTCACAGAAAATTGAGTTATGTTATTCATTTTAAAAATAAATAATTAAATTAAAGTAAAATGAATATTTAAGGGGGACTCTTACAACAAACTTGTTTTTTTTTGCTGTTTTTATAGATAATGATACGGAACCCTTCGTGTGCGAGTCCGACTCGCACTTGGCTGGTTTTATTTGGATTCAGTATGATGTGACATGTAAACAAATATTTTTTTTTTTTATTTGTGGTTAAGAGTAGGCTCAAATAGTATGACGTCAGAGAATTGGCTAGTGTCCCTCGCACTACCCCGCAACTCAAATTCGTAATCTGTTCGAAATGAGTACCGAAGGCGCGCAAATGTGAGCTCACCGCATCGTTTCGTAGCGGGTGGCTTCAAGTCGCGCCTAGTACGTCCGCGTCGTACATAATCGTGAGGCGAGTTCAGAGGTGAGTTCAGAGACGAGTTGAGAGTCAGGTCGACAGGCGAGTTCAGAGGCAAGTTGAGAGGTGAGTTGAGAGGGGAGTTGAGAGTCTAGTTGAGAGGCGAGTTCAGAGGCAAGTTGAGAGGCGAGTTCAGAGGCGAGAGTCAGGTTGAGAGGCTAGTTCAGAGGTAAGTTGAGATTCGAGTCGTGAGGCGAGTAGAGGCGAGTTGAGGGGCGAGTTGAGAGTCGAGTTGAGAGGTGAGTTGAGAGGCGAGTTGAGAGGCGAGTTTAAAGGCGAGTCGAAAGGCGAGTGGAGAGTCAAGTTGAGATTCGAGTTGAGAGGCGAGTTCAGAGGCGAGTTGAGAGTCAAGTTGAGAGGCGAGTTCAGAGGCAAGTTGAGAGGCGAGTTGAGAGTCAAGTTGAGAGTCGAGTTGCGAGGCGAGTTGCGAGTCGAGTTGAAAGCGACTTCAGAGGCAAGTTGAGAGGCGAGTACAGAGGTGAGTTGACAGGCGAGTTGAGAGGCGAGTTCAGAGGCGAGTTGAGAGGTGAATTGAGAGGAGAGTTCAGAGATGAGTTACGGATCGGTTTTGAATAACTGAATTGGCCTCCTGGAAGTGAAGATCATACCAACTAACGACACCTCGCACATCAAATTTTTTAATTTAACTTTCCTCTCCAACTCGCCTCTAAACTCGCCTCTCAACTCGCTTCTAAACTTGCCTCTCAACTTGCCTCTCAACCTGAATTTCAGCTCGCCTCTCAACTCGCCTCTCAACTCGCCTTTCAACTCGCCTCTGAACTTGCCTCTGAACTTGCTTCTGGAGTCGCCTCTCAACCTGACTCTCAACTCGCCTCTGACCTCACCTTTGAACTCGCCTCTCAACTCGCCTTTCAACTCGCCTCTAAACTTGCCTCTCAATTTTCCTCTCAACCTGAATTTCAGCTCGCCTCTCAACTCGCCTTTCAACTCGCCTCAGAACTTGCCTCTGAACTCGCCTCTCAACCTGACTCTCAACTCGCCTCTGACCTCGCCTTTGAACTCGCCTCTCAACTCGCCTTTCAACTTGCTTTGGAACTCACCTTTCAACTCGCCTCTGAACTTGTCTCTCAAGTTGCCTCTGAACTTGTCTCTCAACCTGATTTTCAACTCGCCTCTGAACTCGCCTTTCAATTCGCCTCGGAACTTGCCTCTGAGCTCGCCTCTCAATCTGACTCTTAACTCGTCTCTGAACTCGCCACTCAACGCGCCTTTGAACTCGCCTCGAAACTCAACTTTCAACTCGCCTCTGAACTCGCCTCTCAACTCGCCTTTCAACTCACCTCGGAACTCACCTTTCAACTCGCCTCTCAACTCGCCTCTGAACTCGCCTCTCAACTCACCTCTCAACTCACCTCTGAACTCGACTTTCAATTTGACTCTCAACTCGCCTTTAAACTCGACTCTCAACTCGCCTTTCTACTCGCCTCGGAACTCACCTTTCAACTCGCCTCTCAACTCGCCTCTCAACTCGCCTCTCAACTCGCCTCTGAACTCGCCGCTCAATTCGCCTCGCAACTCGCCTCTCAACTTGACTCTCAACTCGCCTCTGAACTCGCCTCTCAACTCGCCTCTGAACTCGCCTCTTAACTCGCCTTTCAACTCGCCTCTAAGCAAGCTAGAGTGAATAGATATCTTCTAGATCGATGAGCTCCATCCTCGGCCACACCGTCGCTTAGCATCAAGCTAGTTGGTGGCCAATCGTAGATTTATCTAGAGTAAAAAAAAACACAGGAGATTTTAGATTTGCAATGACGCTATGTAAGTACTTATTATTACTAGTTGCATACCAACTGGCTATATTATGTAGGTACTTACAAATATGGTTGTAATCGTTTTCCGTTTGACTAATATTTTATTTCGTTTCCTTTCCCATTTCGATGTCGGTTCTTGTTATAGACAGTTGATAGCGGAGCGATGAGCAGCGACGCGTGTTCCCCGTCTGAGAGCTGGCGCGGTACTGCCTCCCGTCACCTCCGCACGAACCCGCTAAATGATTTCTAGCGCAATAGTGTTATTAAATTCATAAAAAAAAAACGTATTTAAAAAAACTTTCAACTAAATATTTAAGAAATACAATTATACGCATTTCAGTCAAAGAAACATTAAAGAGTTCGTAGTCGTTTAGAAGATATAAGCAAAAAGATTTTGAAAAGAGCGTCCCTTACTTTATTTTTTAACCAATTTAATATAATAGATAAGAAATATTTTTTCAACTTATATTGTTTAAAAAATGTTTATAATTAACATATATTTTTTTGAAGCTTTAACAACGATTCACGGCGAAGTTATAAGCCTTCAAAGTAACCGAAAAACCATTAATGGTGTCCTTAAAACATATTTATGAGGTCAACTGGGGTATTTGCGTCTTAGCGGCTATTGCGTATATTCCAAATTTTCAAAATGCTACTGAACGGAAAGTTCGACATTTCGTATTGACCGAACTCAATTGATAAGTTCATTCATAAAAACATTGAACACAGTCACGTTGGACAGTAGAGTTCCCGTCACGTAAAAAGAACGCTGGTTTGTTCGCGCTTACGAACAAATCAGCGTTCTTTTTATGTGACGGGAACTATAAGCAAGTTAAAGTAAAGAAAGTAGGTATCAACCACAGAATTCGCCCTATTACATAGGACCGTATCAACATTATCTCTATTATGCACTCCATATCACCAACACGTTGAATTATCATATTACAGACATTTAGATTACGTCATATTAATAAAATGATAGCACTACAATAAATCAACAATAACTTACTTTGCACCAACCGCCCGGAATCCATTATTCTTTTTAGCAGACGTGCTTATAAGTCTATATTGTGCAATGCTATTACGTATATCCATGTCAAATTGATAATCTCTTTTTTAAAGTAGATTAAAAAACCGGACAAGTGCGAGTCAGACTCGCCCACCGAGGGTTCCTTACAAACTAGTAGATAATAGGGGGAAATCATATATTTTTTAACCGATTTCGAAAAAGGAGGAGGTTATCAATTCGTACCGTATATATATATATATTTTATGTATGAACACAAATTTCTCGCTCATACTTGAACCAATTTTTGTGTTTCGTGAATTGGCGTATAGAGTAAGCTCCCAAGTTGGTCCCATAATTATATTAGAAACATTGCTTTATTACTTTTTGAATAATCTCTAAAAGTAAAAATATTTTCATTGGATTCCTGAGTGACTGCATCAGATTATAGAATCGCAGAGTTCCACTGACACTTTTTTCTTTACAAAAGTGTCAGTCTTCTTCAGCAAGATACTATGGATCTCGTATATGGTTTTAATTTCATCGCGATACCTTCACGAGTTCCCGAGATAAAGGTCTTGACACCCGACGGACTAACAGACGGACAACAAAGTGATCCTAAAAGGGTTCCGTTTTTTCCTATTGAGGTATGGAACCCTAAAAAATGGTTGTCTGTAAAGTCGGTTTACGGTCGATAATTTTACGTGATAATGTCATAATAGATGCGTCACAAGCCGAACGCTTAGGCCAATCGTGCCTCTCTATCGCTTGTTCCGCGCTCTCTCTTGCACGCTCGGCTCAGACGGAACGTGCCAATAAGTCATGTTTTTTTGTGCGTGCAGCCAGCCAGCATACATCGATTTATAAGACGTTATCACGTCAAAAATCGCGAAAATAAGGGGGTTTCTTAATAAAACCTATACTACACCTACTTTCTAAATGTAAATATCTTTTATAGTGATTGACTTCCACTTCAACCTGACTCAATTGGCCCTATAGCCCATTGTCGTGGACTGTTGCTCGTTGAACGTGTCTCTAGTCTGTGACATAGTGATACGCATAGTATAGTATAGACATAGTTCGTTTATTTAACGTCAAATTAAGGGACAACATAGAGGATTTTTTTATCAATGTGTCGAAAAAGGATATTAAATGAAATATAAAAAATAAATGGTTATCTGTAAAGTCGGTTTATGGACGATAATTTTACGTGATAACGATGCGTCACAAGCCGAATGCTTAGGCCGATAATGCCTCTCTATCGCTTGATCCGCGCTCTTGCTTGTACGCTCGGCTCAGGTGAAACGTGACAATCCCGTCAAAAACATAAATGTGAAATGAGAGCCAAAAATAATGTGATATATTAAGGCCTTCGCAAGTTCTACAGATGTAAGTTCTTATTTTATTCTTCCGAAAATTTGGCTTCCATGACTGTTTTAGTAGGTACTTAATAATAAATAAATAAATATTGGAGGACATTTCACACAACGCCATCTAGCTAAGCAAATCTATCAAACTAAGCAAAGCTTGTACTATGGAAACTAGATGGTTGATAGAATACATATATACTTTTTTTCGTAAATACATACTTATGATACATAGAAACACCCAGACACAGAACAAACATCCATGCTCATCACACAAATGTTTGCCCTGGGTGGGGATCGAACCCACGACCTTATAGCTCAGGAAGCAGTCGTATTACCACTGAGCCATGAGGCCTGTCAATAATTCGTATATGAGAACTAGCCAAGTCAGACCTTAGGCATCAATATATTATCCTAAGTAATAAGAAGATATGATATTGGAAGTTGTTATAAAATATTTTACGTTGCTATAAATGAATTTCAGGACTGACAATTGAACTTGGCACGTAACGTTACGTAACGTAACTTAATAACGTAATAAATACGAAAGCCGACTATATTCTTAGTTATTAGTACTAAAACTGATGTCTGGATTAAAAAAGATATTAAGGGTGGTATTCCACTCGTTATATATTCACGTGAAGACATTAAAATCCACATAAAGACCGGCTGTCATCAATTTTGATTGCTGATTCTTACATTACAGACACTATAAGCAAGTGTTCCCAATGGAAACAATTAATTAAAAAATTATGATAAAATGATAAAAATTTACTAGTTTCGGATTTTTTCCTTTGTATTCCTACCCAACTACCTATCTGCCCCCGTATTCGAACCCATTCGGTTTCGGAATCGATTCAATTTGTATATGTCCATCTCTGTCATTCTCTATGGAAATGACAGAGACAGAGATATACAAATCGAATCGATTCCGAAACCGAATGGGTTCAGAATACGGGGGCTGGATGCCAAATTTGAAATTTCTAGGTCATCTGGAACTGGGCTAGAATTTTGATCTATAGGTCAGTCAGTGATAAAAATGGCGACTTTTGGACGTAAATATCTAAATAATCGTTTGAGGTGTGTTAATGAAATTTGGAGTATATTATGTATTTCGCCGGTCTCAATATACGAGCCAAATTTGACATGTTTATGTGAAGTAGTTTTTGAGTTATAAGAAGGTCAAAAATGGCTCCAAATGGTTCGAGATAAATATACACACGGTGCTGCACGCCAATTCTGTTAGCTTGAACTTGGCTTGACACGCTACGCTACCGCGTGTCTAGATGAGTCATGCTTTTTCGTGCGTGCAGCCGGCGTTCATCGATT
Source organism: Lycia hirtaria (assembly GCA_947563715.1). Taxonomy (NCBI): domain Eukaryota; kingdom Metazoa; phylum Arthropoda; class Insecta; order Lepidoptera; family Geometridae; genus Lycia; species Lycia hirtaria. Next base: position 31,170,890 of record OX387377.1, on the reverse strand, counting down.
TACAAGACGTTATCATGTTAAAAACAAATTGTAGCGCTGTTTTCGCTTGCATGTTACTACTTATTACTTTTGCCGTATATATAAGTTATTCTATGATTGCTTTGATTGAAGTCAATTTAACTTTTTAAATTACTTTTTTTGACGTGATAGTGTCAAAAAAAGAAATTTTATAACAATGAAAAAAATTACATAAAATACCAAAATGCCATTATTAGGAGGTATATTTGGCAAGAAAAGTAAGTTTTCTGTTGTTCATATTATATATTTTGTTTACGTTGCGATAGAACTACGAAAATTTGTAGCTCGGACGCCGCCAAAAGATGAGACAATAAGACAAATGTATTATAAATAACCAGTTGAATCTCGTCAGTTACTCTTTCGTTCCCGCTTAGTAGTGGATATGGTTTAATGGAAAGGGGAGGCCTCTATTTTAGCTCGGACATTAATGAAAGTAAGGTGTGGTTCGCAAGTATTCGTAAGTGAAGCATTGTTTATTATCCTCTATCGCTCGCCGAACGCAGCTCAGTTTCACTCTATAGAGATGTATAAAGCGGAAACGACCGCTAATGATTGCAACTAGAGTGTAATGTTTCCAACTGAATAGTGTCATCCCTGGTGATACGTACTGGCTAAAAGACCTGTTACACCACCTTCAATTTACCATGCCTTGTTGGCATAGACAGAGTGGTGTATTAAGAGATAGGGTCCCGGTCTCCTTACTTTCAGACAGGGATTTAATAGACAGGGCACGATAAATCGTATAGTATAATAGGCCTTTGATCAACCGAACTGGAGCGATGATGTCTGTACTATTAGCTAGAGCAAAGAAAAGAAAATTCGACCTATTGCACGAATTGCCACTGACTGTCAAATATAATATAATACCTAGATACGTAAGACTCATAGAGATACTATTTTATATACTAGTGGAGTGACTGCTGTATTTCCTGACAAAGTTATACAAATCTGAATCTCAGACTGGAAAATAATCAATGAGATTCCATAATATTTTCGTTGGTGCAAGCTTTGCCTCTCTTTTGAAGTCGGTACAAGACAAGAAAAGAAAATGTAAAACGAAACGCATAATAAAGACAACATTTTTATTTTTTAATGAAACATAAAAAAAACAAAAAAATCTACTTAACTGGTATCACCACTGATATATTGATTTAAGAATTATACTGTAATAAGGCAAAATTGTATGAAATAAACAAAAAAATTCGATTCAAAGTATTGAAATAAGTTGTTAAATAGCATATCAATATTATTTAAAGTTTTTTAAGCGTGAAAATATTATATCAAAATTGATCAAAATACCAAAATTTTGCACCATAGACAACTGACGTAAATCAGCTGTCCACTTTCAGTCGTTGTAGGTGGCAGCACCGCATCACGTGAATTTTCATGGCGTTGAAGGGCTTGTCCCGATTCGTCTTGTGATTTCACCAAATTATTTGCTGTTTTTGAAATATTTAGTGATAAACAGCAATAATTTTAAGTTCCAGGTGAGTGTCGTGATGGTTGTGACTTGGTTTGGTGGCCTGGAAGGCAGGGAAACGATTGTGCGCGGGGCAGAAAGACGTCAATGTCGGGAATGACGGATACTGGCAGGGTAGTCTGGAGTTTAGGGTGGTTGTTGGGATAATTCTAGCTCGGCGCCGGGATGTCTGACCGTCGGCCGGGCGCCGCTGAACCGGGCGCGGTATCGATTCAGTGCAACGTCGTTCCGCGCCCGCCTTCTCCTCAAAAACAGCAATTGACCGACCACCGTTGTCGGTTTCAGACCCGAGTTATTTTCTTGGAGTTAAAATCGATTTTTCGTTCACTACAAGCGATTATCTTTTTCTCGAATATGTAAAAGATACCGTGTACGTTTTGAATTCCGCTCTGTGCTCCAGATGTTTCTTTCAGTTAGAAAGCTCTAAATACTAAACAGTTTTTGATACTGTTTCAGAGGTGAGAATGACTGAATACTGGGTGATCAGCGCCCCTGGCGATAAGACCTGCCAACAGACATGGGACACACTCAACCAAGCCACCAAGTCTGGAAACCTCAGTTGCAACTATAAATTCCCTATTCCCGACCTTAAGGTAATTTTATTTTACATTTTTATTACATAAAATAACTTGATTTCAATACATAGATATGTTCTGAGTTAGATATTGTTCACTTAACTTATTATAACTTTATTTATGCATTACGAAAGTAAGATTGGATAATAAATTAACTGATATAATTATTATTGCCTGTGTTACTTCAATTTTATTATCCAGTTTGAAATATTTATTTGAAGTATTGTCATTATCATATTATTATTTTGAATAAAATTTGTTAAACTTTCATTATATTCAAAGTATAAAATTTTTAAAGCCCTCTAGTACATTGAAGTGCATAAAAAATATGTTAAGAATTAGATTTCACTTGTACGGCATCTTGAAAGATTTTCAAAATTTTGCAGATTTTCACAAAGTTCTATGATGTTCAGTGATCAAGGTCAAGAGCTCTTAGTAACAACATTTGATTATCATATCTTTGATGTATCTATTTCCTGCAGATTCTTTGATGAATCTATAAAATGAAATGCGAGTATTTTACTCATTAAAAATATTTATTGATTTAATTTTGTCATTTCAAATATTCCCTTGCATAATATATTATTTTTCAGTTTTCTGATCTGTGATTCTGACCCAAGCAAATAAATACTATTTGCTTGGGTCTACAATCATACAATGGAAAATAGATCATAAAGAATATATGCATTTCAATAACTACAATTGTTTTTCAACCATTGCACCAAATCAAAGGATCTATTTAATATTATCTAAGAATCTCATAGAAGAAGGTCATAGTGAATAGATATCTACTAGGTTTTCATTCACTATCATACCAATATTTGAAATGATGGACTCACCTGTGAAATGTACTTATGATATAAACTAAAATATTCTATTCTGGCAAGGAATATGACCTTCCTTAGCCTAATTAATATTGAGCTATTTTTAAAAGCAAATAAAACTGTTTAATTTCCATAATAAAATTGACCTTGGGCTTATATCAGGATTATAATCATTTATCATCATCATCATCACAAAGGTGATACAGTCATGTTTATTATTAGGGTGCAACATGCAAAGAATGTTGATATTAAAGTAAGATTTAGGTGACCTAAATATTTTCGTACTGGGTGTGCATTTGACCTAAATTCACATAATGTCAATCATAAAATAGTAATAATAATAATAAGCCTTTATTCAGACACAATATACATATGTTGAGTTTATATTAATGTTATAACTCTGATGAGTTGACATCAACAACTTGGTCTGTTTGCCCAACTTTGGCATTGGCCTCCTCCATATCTTTCCATTCTTTTCTATCTTGTGCTGTCCTAGTCCATGTAGTTCCTGCTGTAGCTTTAATATCGTCTTCCCATCTTTGAAACTGTCTTCCTCGTTTCCTTTTTGAGTTTCTGGGATATTGTCAATCAGTTTTCATCAAATTACATCATAATTAGCTTGAATAATTGAATTCATCTCACTTTCGATGTAAATATTTCACTTTTATATTTGGCCATTTATTCTATCTTAAACATTGAACTGTATGTAACAATCTAATGTGTGAAAATATTACATACATACATACAATCACGTCTTTTTCCCTTATGGGGTGGCTAGAGCATCAAGGACCATGAGGCCATATAATGACACATTTGACCGTGGTTAGAGAGTTATATGGGAGGGAGAAGGTATTAGAGGGATACGAGGTATTAGATGGTAAGATGTAATGTTGGATTGTGGTGGTGACAGAGGATCAGGCTGTCGCCCACAAAAACAACAATTTCCCTCAGTCCCTTAACTGACTTTTACAGTATGCCCGGGAAGAAAAGCAGCTGGCACATTCTATGTTTTTTTTCTCCCAGTCTGGCATGGAAGATACTACTATACTAGAAAATAATTCAACTATTATTTCAACTTTTGATAAATACATTTTGTGAAGATGCTACACATATTCATATAAGTATGTATAATTGTGTAGACACAACTTATATAATTTTTTTTTTTACTTTAATTTTTATGTGTCAGTGTTTAACTGATACCAATTAACCTTCTTACATAAATTTAGAATATTTAACTTAAAAGCACTAATCTTGAACAGAAATCAAGTACAACATAGTGTTAACTTTAATCAACTAAGTTCTCAATTTAAACAGACTTTCTTTCTACTTGAACTTGCTAAGTTATAAGTCAAACATGTCAACTTCCAGGTGGGGACTTTGGATCAGTTGGTGGGGCTCTCCGATGACTTGGGAAAGCTAGATGGCTTCGTGGAAGGTGTCTCGAGGAAAGTGGCACAATACCTTGGAGAGGTCAGTATGCTCACAATTCAAATATTGTCAACACAAATATGTGTTAGGTTCTGCTTGAGTATGTGTTTATGGTTACCTGGAAAACAACAATAAACAATGTTTTTATTAATAGAGTTTACTTCAATCCTTTTTGTGACGATAATATTAAAATTTGGATGGAAAATGAGGATGATACAGCGATTTTATGTACCATGTGCAAAAACTATACTCCTCCAGAGAATTAAATAGTCTAAAAGTCCTAGTGATTGCATAATACACCCTTAGTGGGACGTCAATGCAGGTCTTATCGCCTCCAAATCAAATTAGGATTAGTCCTAGTACAAAAGAAAAGAAAATAAAACTAGTTTAACAACGATAGGCCATGTTGCCAAAAGCGATCTCTTCCAGGCAACCATGAGCCTCATTGTTCAAACATTTGTCACCTGACAAGCAGTAGTCGGCAAGCATTACTGTGACCCGGTTTGAAGACCAATAATTCTAGCACAAAATTCCGGACATAGTGATATTCTACATTTAATATGTCAGAATGACTAGCGCAGTGCATTACCACACAGATTTTTAAACTGTTGAAGTTTTATCTGTTATGATTTTCAGATTCAGATTTTCAGATTTAATTTATTATTTATATATTCCTTCTATAACATTCAGTTACACTGAGCAAGTCAAGTTAAATACAATATGAGCAAGCATGAAGCTTAACATCGGATGAGAGACTTGCTCATCCAATGTTAACTTCATCTTTGCTTGATTGTATAAAGTTAAAAAAACTATGATTAAGTTATTGCTTCCTATTCATCAGGTACTTGAAGACCAACGCGACAAACTCCACGAGAATCTGATGGCGAACAACAGTAAGTGCAAATTTTACATTTTCTTAGTCGACAGTAAATGAAATTCATGGCACTTAACATTATTTTATTAATATCCAGACTTGCAATATGTAATGTTTCGTGCCACTCTTATAATTAATTTTTGAATACTTAAAGATAATTTTGACTAAGATATCAAATAATAAAAGGGTTACTTTGCATGATATAAAAAAATGAATATAGAAGTTTTGGCATGTTTGGGAGATTTTTATTAGAGGATTTTTGAGCTATAAGAACTGGGTGGTGTTACCAGCATGTAAAACTAATTTTTAATAGGTGTAGATGATATTTGAATTAAAAGCACAAAGTAGTGCGAAAAATATGAGCATGTATCGCTAAGTTCGGTGGTTATGAGATGAAGTTCTATATTTTAATTTCTCCTATTTTTAATTTTTTACCAACTTTTTATATTTTGCATGTATATTATATATTTTTTTTCTTCTTTTATTTTTATTTTTTAATTTTACCATAATCAATGTTACTTATTTATTTTGTATACTCGTATCTGCAATGCACACTATTAAAAAACATTTAAATTTCTTCATTTTATTTATTACATATTTATACATTAACAAACACATACACTCACTTCATGAAAATATTAATTGTTTCACTGAATAACAGCACTTACAATGTATTTAAAGTCACTTTAAAGAAAAAAAAACATTAACGAATCTTGCTAAGAAACATTGAAAATTTTTCAACATGGGTAACTTTGATTCCATGTCAAACATTGTACATAGCCTGATTATAAGGTTTTAATATTTTTTTTCTTAAAATAATAGTAGTCAAAACGAATGCTAATTAATTAATTAATTTGACTACTATCTTTCGGGGAAAAAAACACGAATCTTCGAATAGGGCTAAGTACAATGTTTGACACGGAATCTTATACAAAACGAGAAATATTAAAAAAATGTTTTTGTGTACGATAAAACAATAGGCAAAGTTGTTTTTTAAATATTTCAATTTCATAAAAAAAAAACAAAATTCGTTAATGTGTTTTTTTTTTTTTGTCAATTAAAAGCTAAGAATGTTGCGTGCGCCGGTGAATGGAATAATTATTATTATGTGATTGTTAGATGGTTCGACATGCGACTAACTCGAACCTTTATGCACTTTTTGTATATTATGTGTGTTGTATATACATAGCTGTTGTAGTACATCTCGACGGCTGCATTGCAAAGCCTGATAAGTGAATTTGATTAAAAAATAGAAATTCTTTTCAATATGTATAAATACGGATACGGACGGATAAATAACGGATAATACATACTACGGATAAATAATGATAAAATGAAATATTCACAAATTATAGGTACAATTACTAAATTCCATATAAAATGTATGCTACTATTCGTAGGCGTGTCTATAGGAATATAAAATTATCTATTCATAATAGAATTCTATCTTTCAAAATTCAAATTGTGGCGCCAAACGTGTGTTTTAAAAAATATATGTCATATATTTTTGACATTTTTCACTGATGATAAAAATAAATGATATTTTGCGAGTAATATCATATTTAATCGCCACATTTGGTGAGTACACATTTGTAATTATTTTCTTTGCTTGCCTTCATAAATAGGTATTTGTATATGAGTAGGTTGAAATAAAACCAATAAGGTTTTTATCATAACATACACTTTTCTGAAATATGGTATAGTAGCACCAAAGCGTTATTTCGTTTCTAATATTTTATCGACGCTCGATATACAAACTATTCATGCGTGACTATAATTATTGTTTTATATAATACTATATGATTTTATACATATTTAAATATTTTACATTGTAATTATGTCATCGCTTTTTATGATTTTTTTAAATATATATTACTATTATATACAGATCGGCACGTAGCTATGTTAGTTAAAGAATTTGCGTGTTAGATTTTTGAGAATGTTAGTTTTTGGATTTCAGTGTCTGAGAAATGGAAAAAAGTTTGCGGCAGTAAGTAACCACCGTAGTGTATGCGAAGCTTTGACGTGTACTGTGCCAGCTTTTATATATATATCGAACGTATTGTATATGTATTCAAAACACGCTTTTAATGTAAAATTTATACGTATTATTATTTATTTATCGTCGATTTTATATATATCACACGAATAAGTTTTGTAGGTATGCTTACTGGCAACATTTATCACTTTTTCTTTATTTTACTCTATTATTCAGTTGACTATATTTAATTAATAACCATTTAAAATGGAAATTTACGTAAATACCGTAACAATTTTAATAATAAATCTTTATAAAATATTTGGATCCATCTAGGTATATAAAATAAATGTATACGTCAATTTTAATTAATGTGTTGTGATATGGCTAAAGTAAATCTACTCATTTGGTCGACGCCTAGTGATGTGGCAGAGTGCCAAACCATGATGAAGATAAATTAATAAGGTCAAACAGGTTTTCAGTGTGACGTTCGGTGTTTGGATAGTTTTTGTTGTGTTAGGTATCGAGTATCGACGGGAAGCTGTCCAGCGCAAATATCTCTAATTTTATCAGTTGTTAGCTATTAAGCGTCCTGCTATTCGTCTCCGAGTCTCTGTATAGCACTAATGTTTAGAATTGTATGTTATATACCATTGTCTATATCGCTACTGGTTATGTTTTTATTAGGTTATCGTCAATACGCACGGATATTGAAAAGTCATGTTATATAAGTAGATCCAGTGATCACTGCCTCACAATACATTCATAGCTTAGCTATTATCAAGCTTTTAAAATCGTCTATGCTTTACGCTTCTTAATTTGTTATTATTTTAATTTATTTATATTTCAAAGAAGTATTATATCTTTTTTTATATATTTTGCTCCTCTCCCCGTACTAATGACCTATTATTATTTCGTTCTAATTTTCTAAAGGAAGACGAGGCGTTAACGAACACTAAACGATCTCAAAGTATATCTTGTATCTCATTCCGTATCGCAACGATATCCATAAACAAGTAGGTTTACGGCTTCATAAAAATATACTACCTGAATAAAATGGAAACGGTGATTGTGCTCTTACTCTTCATGACGTCAAATTGGAAAATTATTAGGGAAATATTTAATTGCACATCAGAAATACTTAGCGGCATCAAAATATCTCCATCAATTTTACGATGTAGATAAAAAAAATTAAATACATACATTATAAAACAAAAAGCGAAACATATGAAAATGCTCACGCCTTAGTCATGTAGTAAGTTTATTTTTACTAAGGGGAAAGATTAATTTTAACTATTATACACCTTCGGTCTGGCATGATTTGAAAACCACGCCTGTTTAAAGAACCAACTAGTAGATTCACATAATCGTGGTTACGTAATCTATAAAAAATATGAATCGTTTTTCCTCGCATATTTTGCTTAAGATTTTTTTTTATATAAAGGACTTTCAGTTAAGTATGTCAGAATAAAGTAAATATAAATTGAAAAAATATTTAAACACAATGTTTCATTTCGTCAAGATCATGTAACTGATTAATAAAACGCAAAAACAATTTAAGATTACATTTAGAATTCACCAGATCAAAGATGTGTAAAAACTTGAATTTGACGGATAATTGTGCATATTTTGCTGCGCACTCAATAAGTTCGACAAGATTTAAAAAAGGGCTTTTTTTGGTGTGCAATTAAATAGCATCCGAACAAAAACTAGGCATCGAGAGTTATGCGGACCCTGGCGGGGGCGAGCCGCCGCCCACGCCGGCGTCGCCTGTCTGCGACTCTGCATTCTCTGAGCACCACGGGTGCTGGCCGTGCGAACACCGCGACTACTCAGAGTGCGAGGCGCACCTGTCGTCCCAACACTCGGCGTCGCAACACTCGACCTCCCAACACTCGAGCGGCAGAAGCTCGCCGCGATGGGATATGGACGAAGAAGAGGACCGTCCGCATCACGTCTTGTCACAAGGTTTAGGACGGCTTTACCTCGAGACGCGTTTGAGACTTCGTAAACAAAAACGAAATGAACAAAAGGCGATCGCGTTGCGCGTAGCGACCGTGATTACTTTGCCCAACATAAAAATGTCAAAATGGAGCCACAATTTGTCAAAATGGATCAACAATTTGTCAAAAGGCGCCACAATTTGTCAAAATGGATCCATCTTCTTAGAAAATGGATTCGAAGCAAAATTATGTGATAATATAAGTATGATATCTTGTAAGTTGTCAAACATGAGTTGGAGGTAAAATGTTTATTTTTGTGTTTTAGTCTATTAATGTTAATTCCTTATGCGTTGGTAATAGTTTAAATTTTCCGAAAAAAACCGAAAACTGGAATTTTTTAATTTAATGTCAAAAAAATAGTGTCTCTATGCAAGGAATTTTAAAGTGAATTAACCGTATCATGTGGGGTATCATATGAAAGAGCCTCATTAGCATAAGCTAAAACAGGATTTTAACACATTCTTCGCTCCCTGCAGACCCTTCACTTCAGCTGGGAACCAAAACTTTTTAGGCGAATTTTGATTAAATACAGAGTGGCCGCGCAAAGCAACGTTGACTGCCTCAAACGCCGATGCTTTACTGACTACTACAAAATAAACGGGACGCTTGCTCGGATCCGGGTGGGAGGCGCCGCTACTATAGCCCCACTCCACTCGGATCCGAGTGGTGAGCAAGGAATGGGTCAAATATTTTTACGATGTATATTTTTTGGTTTATGAAGGAAAATATAAAAAAAAAGATATGATTTCCCCCTTTTATTTAGTTTGTACGGAACCCTCGGTGGGCGAGTCTGACTCGCACTTGTCCGGTTTTATTTATATTTATATTTGCATTGCATTTGAAGTCACCTTGTTTATTTAATCACAAAAATAAACGAGCATTATTTTTGTGTGGCATAATAAAAATTGAAGTTTGCTTCGGTGATGATCCAGTTTTGAAGGCCTTAAGCAAGGCTATCTCATCTTATATCTTTGTAATTAATCCTAATGGGGTTTTAACGAGGGAGACCGACAATTCGGATCAAAAAGACCTTTCATAATGTTTTAGTTTAACAAATTTAAGACGTCGCTATGCGTAATTTGATCACAATAGTTTTAAATCAAGTATCAAAGTTAGAAAGTCTCAAATACTTCTCACCGCGACCTCTGACCCCGTAATACCTGTATATTCTGTTAGCAAACAAAACTTTATCTTTTTATGTTTAACCAGTTTCGTGTTTACGTACAGCGCTATTTGACTGTTCCCCCTTAACGCATTTTTTAAAGTTTCTAGTATAGGAAGATTGTGATGGCAGTGATTGCTTATAAAATAAGTTATTGAAGTAATTTTTATGTTAAATTTTAAGAAATACAAACAGCAGATGGCGTTGGCCGTTCCTTGTTGATATTCCTGAGTCGGGAGCGCCATCCTGAATTTTTGTGAACTTTATTCGTTTTATTGATCGCATTTTAGGTGGTTTTCGATTTCCATACAAATATATTTATACTAAATATGGTCGAAAAGATTATAGTTTTACAATGAGGTAATTGTGGTTAGATTTAAAATCGGTCTTTATTGGCTGAAAATCACATTTGTTGAAAAAATCAGGAGATTAATAACAAATTTTATTTAAAAAAATATCGAAATTTATTTATAAATATTTAATTGATATTTTGCTGTAAATCTCAACTTCTTTCTTCAAAAAATGTGTTTTGCCGCCAATAAAAACCGATGCTAAACCGAAATACAATTATTTCATTGTATAACTATACTCGTTTGGTAAAAATACTTTTGTATACAAGTCGTACCACCTTAATGCCAAGAATAGAGACACGTGTGCTATTTTTAATTCGAAAGTTTGAAAGAACATCCTTTTGTTTTATTTTGTTAAATTAGCACAAAAACAAACTAACTATTATTGATATGAAATTATAACAAAATAAAACAAAACGGGAATAAATTTCTAGATTTTCTGGATCATATATTTCTAAAAATATAGCAAATAAATTTATTGATACATGGATCCATTTGAAAATTTGGAACCAGAGCTAAAATACAAAGTTTAGGATGACGCTACGTCATTATTGTATGTGACTAGGTAACCAACACGAGTGTATTGTCTTCAACACACGTCCTAAGCGTAGCTTTAACGAATATTTAGTTTTTAACATAAAACCGGTCTGATCGTGAAATTCAATGTGAATTTCATGAAACCTGCGTAGAAGCTTCACGAGCTATAATTTTTTAGTTCGGCTTTTTTTAGGTTTGTTTCTGTTCGCTTTTTTATCGATGTTGTGTACTCTGGTGATATATTTATGTATTTTATATATGTTATAGTATTTATATTATATATTAAACTGAAATTTATAAATATGTACTCTATACAAAACAAACACGTCAACACTGTCAGTTCAAGACTTAAAGTTCAGATTAGTAATAAACTTAACCATGAAACTCAGTTCAAATTAGTAATAAATTATTAGAAAATGCTTTGAGTTACAATAAAATAAAATGAAAAAAAAAAAAGTTATAATAAAATGAATCCATATTTTTATAATTATAATTTAGTTGCGGTTAAGTTAATAATACTAATATTACAAAGGTACGTTAACTATTAAAAATAAATATTCTAGACTCCAAATAAACAAAGCTATTGCAAATAGTTCACGTATTATGTGAAGTATTCGCGAGTTATGTGCGAAATATTCGCGAATTCCGAGTGATAACAGCGTCGGAGTTTGTGACGGGAACGTCATGGAAACATGTTGTGGTTTTATTTTCCTAAACTTGTCTTATTTTGAATATTAATTATATAAGCATAGTGTAATTGTAATAAAATTAGCCACATGTCACGGTTTTACCTGCAATCGGGAAATCCTTTAGTAGATTTCTAACTTTACAAGGAATACCCCCCCAAATTTAATTCCTCTTGGCGGCTTAGGCTGTCTGTACATTGTTTGTCTGTCTTGAATTACTGCTAGGAAGATAACTTATTTTATAGGTATTGAAGAAGTGAGTATATGACTGTGTACATATCTGTAGCTTGAAGACACCCAGATTATATCTTATCGTAAAAATCCATTCAGCAAGTGTATTTCACATTTTCACGCACAATAAAAGGGGCCAAACCGTTTCGTTCTAGTTAATGGATTATGCACCATGAATTATAAAATTACTCGTATTGCTCAAATATTTCAGACACACGCCTTCAGTGCGAGAGTAGAGTTTTAAATCAATGTAGAGAAGCCGCGTTTGTTAATCTTTGTTTATGGAAACAGTACTAAATCAAGATTTATAAATGAAACACGTTTCAAACGATGAATTGTGATTGTTTATTTGGCGTATAATTTCAGCCCGGTGCGCGTATGACGTGTTTGGCATCTCTGCTCCGACGTACGATATGTATCGTTGAATCGACAGGTAGATCGTCGGGAGAATCGTCGGGACCGCGATTTTCTGCAGTATAGTAGACCTTTTTCAACCTACTTAAAAAAAGGAGGAGGTTCTCAATACAGTTCTATTTTATTTCAACGTTCGTTACCTCATAAATTTTCTTTTAAATTACATCAATAGCTACAGAACCCTACCGTATGAGAGTCGACACGGTCGTGGTCAATTTTTAAATCGAAAACACATATTCAATCTTTCCATATTATAATTTAAAGAGATTTTAATAAAGAGATATAATCGAATCAAATAGATAAAGAACACTGAAAAGTTCTAGAAATTATATATTTTGTATTTTATTAGTTGTTTGTTTTTGGTACTCAAGAAGTAAGTTTTAATTGTTCATCATTTCATTTATACTATATTATTCATTTAAATTAAATAAATAAGTATGAACGGTCGTTTTATAAAATCAGTGAGTTCATTGAGTCTGATATTATAAAAAGAATGATATAAAAATGCGGAGTTCAATGAAGATAGTAAAAAAAGTTATTTGTAGCTTTATAGTTATTGTAGATGGTAAATGTTTACGCTAGAACTATTTTACGAATTTATTTTTGTTGTTAGCATAAATAGACGAACATTATAGTTTGTTCATTAGCGTACATGTTTGAAACTATATAAGTATACAATTGTGTAAAACTTTAGTTTTGAATAATAGTTTTTAGATATATAAATGTAGTAAAGTAATTCTAGCGTAGATTTATTATAATTTTATTGTAGATTGAGCATGTGCGTGCATGATTGTTCATATTTTGCATGATATGTTATATTAAATTGGATATTTAGATATTTTGGGCCCCGCTATTGTCTTACATGATGTTTATAATATATGTATGTTCTGTGCTAGATATATTTTTCTCTTTCAGATTTTATTTGTTTTTTTTTTTCAATGTTTTATTTTTGAGCGTTAAAATAATTATTCCTATCAAGTTTTACGAGTTGTTAAATCTACGTATAATTCTATTTTATGATTTATTGATAGACAAGCGTTTAATAAGTTATCAGAAATAATGAAAATGTGCTACAGATTTAGCAATTTTTAAGAGCAATAAAAATGTAATGATTTTTATTTTATATAGAACATATTTATATACCAAAACAGCGATTATCAATATTGTGTGGTTTAGTCGATGGTGGCCTGGACGAATTTAAATGAAATTTTACTTATGTAAATGGATCTGGCTTACTTTTTATCCCAAGAATTAGGTGTTTAAATTATTAGTGAAATTAACTTGAAAGTCAAACAAACTTACCAGTGAAGTTTGGTGATAAGATTTTTACACTAGAACAGCAAACAAATTACCAGTGAAGTTTGATGGTCACATTTTAAAACTTGAAAACGAAACAAGCTTACCGTAAAACTTCAGTAGTTTTGTGATCAGATTTTTAAACTTCAAAAATCTGACAAACTTACCAGTTAAGTTTGGAGGTCAGATTTTTAAAGTTGGAAAGAAACAAACTTACCACTGAAGTTTGGTGAAATAGATATTTACGTTATATTGTAAATCTCGGATGTTATAGTAGAATAACTAGAACAATCTTTAGTGTTCTCGTAAAAAGCAAAAGCATATCTGCAGTGATCGCTGAGTGAAGCGTGAACGGCCGAAGCATAATATATCGAGCAATGTCTGTTTACATTGCATTGCATCGCCGCCATGTATTGGGAATAGTTGTAAAACAAACCATTCTGTTTATTTTAAACTGTAAATGCGTTCTATTTAAAATATAGCTTATTATACGCTTGTAAAAATGTTTTCTTTGACAAGTTTTAGGTTTATTTATTTATTTATGTATTTGTTTGTTTTTGTACTTATTACGTTTTTATAGCGTCATTACGCAAGTTAGGTACTTACATCACTTGAATATATTATACAAGGTATACATTTAATTAATATTTTATACATGTTGTCTATGCATATATCAATCACCAACATCAGATAGTCACTCAGTCATTTCGTTAAAAGTTATAAATTAACTATTACGGGAGATGACCGATATTTGTTTAAGAAAAAATAATTATAATATTAAATCAAGTAAAGGTCATTTTGACATTAAGTAATTAATGAACCGGACCGTATTGAAAAATAAATTGATCAATAGATTCCTGAGATTTACGCGCTTCAAGTTTTTGGCGGGATTTAAACAAAACTCCGTCCCGTTAAATAATGACGTCACAACTATACAGGGTTACTTTAATTAGTTAAAAGCCCTAAAAGACGTTAAAGGTTGCTCTCATACTATATGACAAACTATTTCTGTCCTAGGGCTAAAGATACATCTTAATTCATAAAATGTATCAACAGTAAAAGTTGATTGGCAATGGCAATAAAACGTGTTTTTAAGAAACTGCTGATGTTTTTTTAATTCTCGTAAACACATAGAACAATAGTTATTTGTGCAACAAGAGAGCAAAGTCGTTTTTTGCTGCGAGTGCTGATTTTGAATCCTGAGTGTGGCGAGGGATTCAAAGGCACGAGATGCAAAAAACTTTGCTCTCGTGTAACACACATAACTTTTCACTTCAGCAGCGAGAACACTTTAGGAGATATTAAATACAACAATAAGTTAAAAATTCAATAAATGACATTAAAAGACATAATTATCTTTTTGCAAAATTTCTTTAGTTAGTACGAAATTCCGAACGTGTCTTTGAGGTCGAATTCAAAATCGGAACTTCGAAAGGACTGGTCTTTGTCTTTCTCTCTTTCTAATGGTGGGAAAGAGATAGAGTGTGAATGTTTCGAATTGTATGATTAACCCAAGGCTGGAAGCTGGCAGAATGCCCTAGTGCGATGCCAAGGAAGAAAAAAAACCCAAGGCTGAATAAGATTGAATCATAAATTTAAAAAAATTATTAAATACTTTGTCTCACTCAGTGAGCAAAATCGCATTTTGCTAACTGATTTCTGGTAGCGAAACCTACATGTTTGAGCTACTGAAGTGAAAAAGTTGTTTGTTCTATACAGAAGCAATCATTCAGAAGTGTTTAGCTAATTAAAATTGACCCTATATAGCACTCTGTCATATCACACGTGAAATTAAAAGTTTCGTAAGAACTATATTTATATTTTTGTTGACTGACTGTAATTCTACATTTGTTATTAATTAATCGGTCATGTTACCTATCTTCAAATTCAGACATTTCATAATATCAAACCGTAGGGATCACCTTATCACATAATGTTCTTATATCCACGACCAATCAACGACGTTAGTCTCATTTAGATTTATAATGAGTCATTGTAATGACTGTCTCGCTCGCACCAATTCAATCATTAACGCGCGAGCGAGATGGCATACGAACGTAACACGTAAAAAAACTACCACAGTGCAAACATACAGTGGTTTAACGTCTTTTGTATTGGGCGAAATTACTCATTTTTGACTCAATTTTCTGTCAGTTCAGTCTATGAAGATTAGTATACATTTTTCATTGAAAAAACTTTTGTAATCACTCGTATGAATTACTAAAGAAGATTCGAAAGATTACTTTAAAACTGAAACAAATTTTACGAGTCCATGTTAGAAATATTCCTAATATGGGCTTTTAACACAATGAATGATATTCTATGTTCGATTCAGGACATAATCGTGAAATATTTTTAATCTAGTTCTGATTTTGACAGGGTACTTGTTCACGCTGAGTGACCTAATTGAAAAGCAAATGACCCTATCTATTAAATTTTCTGATGACAGAATTCGAAATCAGTTGATTTAGTTTAGGCTATTCGTTGCGTCAACGAGTAATGTGAATACTTAAATGTTAGACTATATATCGAGTGATCTCCAAAGAGTTTGGAGATCACTCGATATATTCACTATTATAGAGTGTGTACTGACCGCTAAACACTGTGTCCTACAGGCGACCTGCCGACGTACCTCACCCGCTTCCAATGGGACATGGCCAAATATCCCATCAAGCAGAGTCTGCGCAACATCGCCGATATTATCAGCAAACAGGTAATTTGAAAGGAAATTTTTAAATGAAAACTACGTGTCACTCACGTCTACTTTGAGTCGAAATATCGGACTATAGTTTCAACCGCATTCAGCGGTCTTTTTCAAAGGAGTAGCGAAAGCGTCG
Source organism: Lycia hirtaria (assembly GCA_947563715.1). Taxonomy (NCBI): domain Eukaryota; kingdom Metazoa; phylum Arthropoda; class Insecta; order Lepidoptera; family Geometridae; genus Lycia; species Lycia hirtaria. Next base: position 31,154,197 of record OX387377.1, on the reverse strand, counting down.
TCTCTAATTACCGTCGCCCTTTTTATTGAAAAAGATTTCCACTTTAAATAAACTTGAGTGACTCTTTTATTTAAGAGATACTTTTACATACTCCACTCCAATATTAAAGTACAGACTCCGAGCAGGAAGAATTTCGTACATTGACCTACGATTACCTATCTCTGTCACTCCCGCGTGACCCGCGTGACTCCCGCGTGCTATCGCACTCGCACAGGTGCCGGTCTTTGTACCTGTGCGAGCGCGATAGCAATATAATCACGTCCAAATTTCGCCTAAAAGGTGTCAAAGCGTGCCTTCTGTCTAATTTTAAACAAGCGGTCCTGTCTTAGCAGCATCTCTAAATTACGCATATACTGCACCCTGGTCCGATCATGTATTACATATGCATGCCTTGTCTGGAGCAGCACTTGCCACTAACTTCAAAAGACTTCAGGTGATTTAAAACAAAGCTCTGAAATATGCGTTCAATGTCTCGTTACGCACTAATTTACATCAACTGCACCTCAATATAGGCCTACCTAAAATTGACGTGTATGTTTATAAATTATCTGAAAATTTTTATCTAAGTAATTTGCCACGTAATAAAAACATACTCATTAGGAACACTTACAAATCTCGTAGAAATAACCGACCATATATCGTTAGTTACTATCGATATAAACTACCCCATCACTTGTTCTTAGAATAAGAATAAGAAAAACTTTTATTGCAGAATCTGGTACATTATGCTCATATCAAATAATTTTGTCTCACAGTTTACCCATTTCGGGCGTGCAATATATAGGTAGGTTTTTTTTGTATTGTTAGTAATCCTATTATAGGCATTTACATAATGATTTTGATATACCTACTTACTAAAAAGAAAAAAAGCGCTATGAATAGACCGCACGCGCATGTGAGCGTGCATGACTTGCTAGTAGTGTCGCGCGAGGCAGATCCGCCCGTATTACCATCTGGTATGAAGGCGGAGTTGGAGTACGATCACCATGCCGCGTATTATGTACCCAGCCTACCCTCACTTATAGGCACCTATTTTTTTAAACAAATAATATTTTATATATGTAACGCTCGATCTTAAGCTTACATGACTAATTACCTTGAATTTTAATTTTCTCATCGAACATTATTCTAATTATTATATATTATTGTCATGAATTAAGTTTATATAAGCATTTGTGCTTGGAAAACAATTGTGTTAATATAACAGCATTTTTGTACCACTAGGATATAACAAACACTCTGGTGCTTGTACACACTGTAATTTTTATGCTTAATAAAGAAATTTTAAAATTGAAATTGAAAAAGTGATTGAGGAGACGCGGGTTCAAGTCCCGCTGGATGTTTGTATTGCGTACAAGTTAGTAAGTGCGATGTTGCATTGTTGTTAAGGTGGGTCAGATCGACGCGGACCTCAAGCTGAAGTCGAACGCCTACAACGCACTCAAGGGCAACTTGCAGAACCTGGAGAAGAAGCAGACGTGAGTTTTGTATAGATACCCATATCATCATCATCTCAGCCATTACAAGTCCACTGCTGGATATAGCCCTCTCATGTATTTCCAATAAGACCGATTGCGCGCGGCTTGCATCCAGCGACTTCCCGCCACTTGTATGAGGTCATCTGTCCATCTCGTGGCTGGTCTTCCTACGCTGCGCTTGCTGGTGCGTGCTCTCCACTCGAGATGCGCATATATCATGAGAGAGAAAAAAAAATTGATGTTAAGACAGTGTATGTAGGAATGTATGTAATTATTTTTATTGTAAAAAAAATTAAAACCGTCATTATATTGAATAAATTGACATACTTATTATATAGGTATTCCTACGGGTTAGGCCATAGTCTGCCACGCTGGCCAAGTGCGGGTTGGCAGACTTCACACATCTTCAAGATCATTGAGAACTCTCAGACATGAAGGTTTCCTCACGATGTTTTCCTTCACCGTTTGAAGTTGGCGGCAATCAACAATACGCACATAATTTCGGTGATTCGGTGAACAGAGGTGCGTGCCGCGGGATTCGAACCCAGGACCTGCGGATCGCAAGTCAGACGGTCTCCCGACTAGGCTGCCGGAAACTTAATGCTTACTTTACTTATAATTAGTATTTTAACCCCTTTAATAATAATAAATAATAATTGCTTAGTTTTGGGCTAGATGGTTTTGTGTGAAAATGTCCTCCGATATTTATTATTATAACTTTGTTCTCTGCCGCGTGAGATGGAATATTTCAAATGTGAATGTGTTGATGTTACAGCGGCAGCCTGCTGACGCGCAACCTGGGCGAGCTGGTGAAGAAGGAGCACTTCATCCTCGACTCGGAGTACCTCACCACCCTCCTCGTCATCGTGCCCAAGTAACTACACCCTCACCCATATCTTAACTGTCACTTTCGTTTTCATTCATTCAACAATGATTTAGCTAAAACTCAGAACACATACAGAATGGACCCTCCGCCTCCCGCCAATCTCGGGTTCCTCACCCGCTCCCTGCGCTCGCCCTGTTGTTTGAAGGAGTTTGCCTGTACGGTGCATTTATTTGCCAGTCGATACGGGCGTTCGAATTCCAGCTGACGGGATGACGTCACGAGCGAGAGGCAATCAGACGTCGACCATAACTTCATACATGTGTCTGTGTGTGTGTGAAACTAAGTACTTCCAGATAATTTGTATTTTGAAAATGTAAATTGCCTGAATATATTTATGACAAATCTGTGTAATTAATATATTATAGACATATTTTAACTAATATTATACAAGTAATCGTTTAAAAAACCGACTTCAAAATACGCTATTCGTTTACTTGGATGACATATTTTTCCAGTTATTCTGATTGAAATTAGTTCTTTAAAATAACCCAATCTACCAAATATAAATATAAGAAAATATCTTTACATACCCCATTATATCACATAAAATGCAATTTTCCTATATATTTTATTTTATTTATTGTGTATGAATGATGTATATTTGTAATGTATGTATTAAGCAACCAGGCGAATGTTTTATATTATAACTGTATTGTAACCGTGACTTCGTTGCCGGAAGGTCGATGTTCAACGACTGGAACGCCAACTACGAGAAGATCACGGACATGATAGTGCCTCGCTCCACGCAGCTCGTGCACCAGGACAGCGACTACGGACTCTTCACCGTCACGCTCTTCAAGAAGGTAAGGGAGGGGGTGACTCCACCACTAGTTTCTGGCCTTGGAGGTTTGCCGCCGGCGTCTGCGCAGTAGCCGGACATTTGACATGACAAATTGTCATTTTGCGAGTAAGGCTGAGGCCAGACGAACGCGATTTTTCGAGTTGTGAGTCGCGCAATTTGCGCTGCATTCAGTTGCATATAAAATACCGGTTCGTGGCAGACGGCGCACATAGGTCGATTTGGATGATCTAGCTGGCCATCATTCAAAAAGTCAAAAGTGAGATATAAATTTCCAAAAAAATCTCGTTAGAAAAGGAATATATATCCCAGCAACAAAAATATTTCATCTCCAACCTGCTATCTTGACCCATGTGCCTGAGCAGATAGTTGAAGCTTGACCGTCTCACGCAGTATACGTTATTGTTCTCAGCGCTCTCTTTGAAAACATTCAAACAAAGTGGAATTTTGTGTTATCCAACTAATCCTTTAAAGTGATTGTTATGGATTCGGAGAATCCAAGTAAGAACAACTATTTCATGATATGTTTTATCGATTTTTGAGGCCATTTTATACTATTTGAACAATATTTAAAACAGGTCGTTTTTCAACGAAAAATATAGTTCATTTCTAAGTTTATTTGACATTTTATTATATTATTACGTCCTATTAAGCAGTGATTGTTATGATACAGTATGCTTTGTATATTAAGCTATCTAAAAACTTAAAAATTAAGTGCGGATTTCTGCGGATGGCCGAATTCTTGATTTTTCTTTTGGACGACTCCAGAAAAATAAAAATTACAACTTTTGTTTCAAGCCGAGTAAATTGCAATTTTCATTGTTTTACATGCACTTGGTACCTCGGGTACAAAAGCAGTGAGTCGTAGGTATCTATAAAATCTGATGCAACAGCAAGATTTGCCTAATTTGGATGAAAAACAAGTATTTGGAAAGTTACTTATTGTCTTGCTATGGTCACACAACAGACAATATAAACAGTTTAAAACAATAACTTGCTTATTTCAAAACGTCAATAAAGGAAAAGTGGTCTAAAGCTCACAGAAAAGAAGCAGTCTTTCTTAAAACAAATGAAAATTAGTTAGATGGAACATTTGAATTGCTATATAATAAACCGTCTCGAGCAGGGCGGCCTTCTATGTTATTTGAATACTCTACTGAAAGACAAACAGAAGAATTAGGTACGTTCTCCGCATAATGAAGATGTGATTGTTCATGCAGCGCAAACAATATTACAGACTGGAGGGAAAAGGGATGCTTCACTCATTATAAAAGACATTATTAATTCTCCAACTCGTGCAGGAAAATACGAAAAATAAAGGGTCAGAAAGGTCAAGAAAAAGTAACTCCCCTTACACCACAGCAAGCCTTGCAAATGTTAATACGAAATAATCAGAAACACTGATCCTTACACCACAGCAAGCCTTGCAAATGTTAATACGAAATAATCAGAAACACTGATCCTTACACCACAGCAAGCCTTGCAAATGTTAATACGAAATAATCAGAAACACTGATCCTTACACCACAGCAAGCCTTGCAAATGTTAATACGAAATAATCAGAAACACTAATCCTTACACCACAGCAAGCCTTGCAAATGTTAATACGAAATAATCAGAAACACTGATCCTTACACCACAGCAAGCCTTGCAAATGTTAATACGAAATAATCAGAAACACTGATCCTTACACCACAGCAAGCCTTGCAAATGTTAATACGAAATAATCAGAAACACTGATCCTTACACCACAGCAAGCCTTGCAAATGTTAATACGAAATAATCAGAAACACTGATCCTTACACCACAGCAAGCCTTGCAAATGTTAATACGAAATAATCAGAAACACTGATCCTTACACCACAGCAAGCCTTGCAAATATTAATACGAAATAATCAGAAACACTGATCCTTACACCACAGCAAGCCTTGCAAATGTTAATACGAAATAATCAGAAACACTAATATTTGTGATTATTTCGTATTGCTGTTTGATTAAATCGGCCTTAACAAATATTTGCAAGGCTTGCTGTGGTGCAAGTAACCTTATCTTGAGCAATTGCAATACGCAATGTCAATGTACAATATATTTAAATGAATATTCTTAAGGATAATTCTAGTAAAATAATTTATATGTTACGAAAAAGTTCGTTCAACCTAAAAAATCGACTACAGCGCCTCCTGCCGGGAGAGCATCTTACTGACTGAATAGAATACATAAAAAGTCATTCTGCCTGTGTAAATTATTCAAATGTCACTGAGTATTCAAGGACTACATAATATATTTAAAATAAACTTCAAGTCGGTACTCTTGTCGACACGTGTTTCACCTCTTCACGAGGCATCTTCAGGACTTCTTGACTCTTCGAGTTCTTTAGCAAGAAAATTATTAAAAATATTACTTAAAATAATATTGTTTTGTGTTGTTTAGGTGGTAGAGGAGTTCAAGCTGCACGCTCGCGAACGCAAGTTCGTTGTGCGCGAGTTCTCTTACAGCGAGGAGGCGCTCTCCGCGGGCAAGAACGAGATCACGCGCCTCGTCACCGACAAGAAGAAGCAGTTCGTGAGTACATTACACGCGAGTTCTAGCTGAACGCGAGTTCTAGATGAACGAGAGAGAGTTCTAGCTGAATGCGAGTTCTAGATAAACGGGAGTTCGAGCTGAACGCGAGTTCTAGCTGAACGCGAGTTTTAGATGAACGAGAGAGAGTTCTAGCTGAATGCGAGTTCTAGATAAACGAGAGTTCGAGCTGAACGCTGAGTTCTAGATGAACGCGAGTTCTTCCCACCGACACTCGTGTTACATTATGTTGTAGTAATGTTGATATTCCCGTGTGTGTGTGTGTAGGGTCCGCTGGTCCGGTGGCTGAAGGTGAACTTCTCCGAGTGTTTCTGCGCCTGGATACACGTGAAGGCGCTCAGAGTGTTCGTCGAGTCCGTACTCAGGTACACCTACACATATACTATACTATACAATACAATAATACTTTATTGATCAACTGTGTACAGGGGTCTTAATGTAGATAATATTATAGTAACAACAGTTGTGCTCATGTAGAACATACAATCTCAAGTAAAATGATAAAGCATGTGTAACAAAAAACATGAAGCGCTGTTGATTTTTTGAACTAAGTCGTGGCTGTGTGCTTTACAATTAAGTTTTTGATCAATGATCAGACCCAAAAATGTTGTCTCTTGAACATTATTTAAAGTATCATTGCAAATGTACAATATTGAAAACGGAAGTTTCATCAGCAAATAAATTAACTGTATAATTAATTGGTATCGGAATGTCGTTAATATATATGTAGTAAAGGACCAAGTATGCTACCCTGTGGTACACCATACTTTGTGGGGCATATTTCTGAAATGAATACCTATTCTTTTTACCCGACTACCAAAAAAGGAGGGTTATTTTTTTCGATTGTATGTATGTATATTTCTTTGGCACGCTCTAGAGCCTAAACGGCTTGACGTATTTTTATGTGAGTGGTGTCAATAGATTCGTCTTAGTCGTGAGAGTGACACCGGGTACATCAAAATTTAAAAAAAAAACAAAATTAAGGTTTATTGGCGGCAAAAAGTAATCTCAAAAAAAAAAATGTTTTCAAAATACATCAAGTGTGGTATCAAAATAAAGAATTTTTAACGGTGATTACGAATATATATATAACTTATATGTTTTATTGTAGTTTGGAATAGGAAATGCTAATAAATCTCTTCACACTTATAAAATAAATGCGAAGTTTGTGTCAGTTTGTTACTTCTTCACGGTAAAACGGCTTGACGGGTTTGGCTGAAATTTGGCACACAGGTAGTTTATAACCTGAATTAACACATAAGATACTTTTTTTATTCCGGGATTCCCGCGGGAACGGGTAAAAAAGGATTAAACCTATTTCCTACCTCAAAAAAATTACCGACAACTGTTCCATTATAATTGTGTTTTAAGGTAAGGAGAGGGGAGAAGGGAGGGAGAGGTGGGGGGGGGGGGAGTTTCGAGTGTATGTATGTGGGTATGTATGTATATCTGTATGTTTCTATATGATAGCCTAAAGCCTAAAGGGCTTGACCGATTTTGATGTGAGAGGTGTCGTTAGATTTGTTTTCACTTGCTGATTGTCATAGGCTATATTTTTTTGTAATAAAAATCATACATCTCTCACAAATATATAAAAAAACGCGTGTTTTTTGTAACTTCCAACGAACTTTTTCGTAATGAAAAAGTGATTTTACTAGATTTTTTTCTAAAGAATGCGCAATAATCTTTTACAGCGATTGTACGCATACTTTCTCACAAAAAACCTACACTCAACAGCGTATTAAGCGTAAAGAAATCGTAAGATAGGCTGCAAAAACCTCTTTTCTGCAGTCGGGTATTTTGTTTTTCTTTTAACATTGATACTTGTTGCCTTTATATTAATGTTATTCGTGTTCCCATTCCAGATACGGTCTCCCGGTGAATTTCCAGGCGGTGGTGATGGTGCCGGCGCGCAAGAACACCAAGAAACTGCGCGACGTGCTGCACCAGCTGTACGCACACCTCGACCACTCTGCGCAGAGCCACGCCTCCGCCGCGGACGTCAGTACTCTGCACACTAGTACACATATATAACAACACAATACACACATAAATAATAAACAGAAATAAATTAAGCCTTTATTCTCGTACTACAGATTTAGAAATATACAAAAAAAAACTTATAGAGATAATAGACGAAAATTAAACTAAATATTTGATTTTATATCCTAGTGACTAATTAAAGTTGCCTCTCCGGCATAGGCCTCCCCTAGTTTTCTCCATTCTTCTCTCTGTCTTGCCTTTGTCATCCAGTTAGAGCCAACTATCTCGGTGAAAATATCTCTCCATCTCTTTTTGTCTTCGTTGTTTTCTTTTTCCATCTCTCATAACAAACATACATACATACAATCACGTCTATTATTAACCGACTTCCAAAAAGGAGGAGGTTCTCAAAACGACTGCATGTTTTTTTTTTGTATGTTTGTTCACCAATTACTCCGAAAAATGTGAGATGCGTTTCATGTTTTTTTTTGGTAGGTAATACTTTAATGGTGATCCCATGTAAATTCTATGAAAATCGGTTCATTACTTTTGTTTTTATCACAAAATAACTGGGAGAGTCTGACTCGCACTTGTCCGGTTTTTTTAAAACTTTAAATTAAATAAAATTAAATATTGCTGGACATTTCACACAACACCATCTAGCCCAAACTAAGCAAAGCTTGTACTAAGTAAACTAGATGGTTGATAGAATACATACATATATACTTTTTTGTAAATACATACTTATGATACATAGAAACACCCAGACACAGAACAAACATCAATGCTCATCATACAAATGTTTGCCCTGGGTGGGGATCGAACCTACGACCTACAGTTCAGGAGACAGTCATACTACCACTGAACCATAAGGCCTGTCAAAATGAAGATACTATAATGTTATTGCAAGCAGCCTTAATATTTTGCCGACACTCTAAAACTCAATCGTTTTCGTCAAAAAAAAAAACATTAATTAAATAATATTTCAGAACGCGGAGCTGGCCGGGCTCGGGTTCGGATCCTCGGAGTACTACCCGTACGTCTCGTACAAGATCAACATCGACATGATAGAGAAGGCGGCCTAGACTGCTCCGCCAGGACACTTGTATATTAGGTCAGTTCTCTATACTTGCTCTCTAACCTCTGCCCCTCGAGATTCTTGTCAGTTTTTTTCTTTTTCAAAAATGCCAACATGTTATTTGTGAGAAAAATATACAGAAAGATATTTATTTTAAAAATATTAAATATAGTATAGTAGTAATATATACACTGCATAAATAGGTCCAATTTGTCAATATATGTGCAGTGTGACCAGATATAATATCAGCTAGACTATACGCTAAATCAATGCTATTTCAGGCAAGTTACAATAGATCCGCAAGTGACGGGGAGGCTCATGGTCTCCCACCAGACCTCAAATAGATAGATAAATAGCTACATCGGGCAATACTAATTAATATTAATAAAATTGCCTATTTCTAAAAGTTAAAAATTACTATTTTCATATATTTGGTATATACAGGCATTTTTAAAAGCCTAAAATGAGGGCCAAATATTGCTCAAAATGACCAGATCTGGACTATATTGACATTTTCGCGACAAGACATGGCTCATGAATATATTTGAGTGTTTTTTTTTTTTTTTCAGGTAATGTTACCAAGCCCAACTCCGGCGTTTGACCGCAGCTCGGTCACAGCAGTAATTCAGTACATTGTACAAGTATACTTTACAATCACAAACTATACCTTCCTTTTGCCTTGTAAAGATCATTATATTTTTCTATATGTACAGAATTTTTAGATGTTTCTTTTGACAGTTTTTAAATTATTATCATCATGTCAGTTTGAGTGTTTTAAATCAGGTTTAGGTATTTATTTTTAACTTGTTGCCGGTGGTTCTACTGTTTTGTTCCTACTTGTAAGGGTGATTTAGTATTGTTGTATTACTTTTAGTTGTACTACTGTAATTCAAATGTGTGTTAATTTTCATTAATGAATGGGATTGCATATTAGATTATTACTTATGCTGGCATAGATAATCTACATGAGGGTTTTGAAAATGTGTATTATTTTAAAAACTCATCAAAAAGATTAGTTTAACTAATTCCATTCTACTTGGACCATCAAAACAGATTTACTCCTATAAAAGCTGCAGACCTACCATGGATTATAAATATATTGATTTTCCAGTTTTTTCCATTTGGTGGAAATAAATTATGAACTGATATTGAAACTAACATGAAAAGCAGATAAAAATATTTTATCCACTTCCCCTGGTAGGTCTGCAAGTGGTGGTAGGACTAACGTAGTTTGTACCAGTAATACCAGTACCAGTATATACCAGTTAAACCAGTAGGACCATCAGCAATGAACGTTGTATGTTATTGTTAAGAATGCCATTTTAAATAAATGCAATAATGAAGCTTGATTGAACAATTATTTTGAAACGCAACAATGGTTCAGTATTATAAGTTGCGCGCCGTAGTGAGTATTCAGATGTTTGAACTGTATAAATAAATTGAATTATATGATTATATTGGAGTTAATGCAAAGCTATGTAAATAAGAACATTCCTCATTGTAACTCGTGTAGTACATAATAAAAATATTATTCAAGTTACTGTTTTTCTGGTGTTTCATTTTTGGCAATAAATAAATAAATATTTGTGGACATTTCACACAACACCATCTAGCCCAAACTAAGCAAAGCTTGTACTATGGAACTAGATGGCTGATAAAATACATAAATACTTTTTTTGTAAATGTGTCTGGGTGTTTCTATGTATCATATGTTATATACATATGATACATAGAAACACCCAGACAGAACAAACATCCATGTTCATCACACAAAGTTTGCCCTGGGTGGGGATCGAACTCACGACCTACAAGCACAGCAGGCAGACATACTATTAACTGACCCACAAGGCCAGTCAATGTCTTCTGGCTGACCACTGGTTGTTCTATAACGCTAAATATAGTCAATTCAGTTAATCAAGACTGCTCCATAACTGACCCATACATGAATCGTTTCCGTTGGCTGCCATATTTTTAGGGTTCCATACCTCAAAAGGAAAAAAACGGAACCCTTATAGGATTACTTTATTGTCCGTCTGTCAAGACCTGTATCTCGGGAATGCGTGAAGGTATCTAGTTGAAATTAAACCATATATGCAGATCCATAGTCTCTTGCTGCAGAGAGAAAAATCTAACTTCTCAATTTTCATTAAAAAGTTACAGCCGATATATCGCAAATTTCGACACTATACAAATCACAAATAACTAAATCAATCAAATCAACCATTCACACAAGTACTCTAAATCGCCAGTGCGCAGTAACTGACGTATCACTGACATACTTTACTCTAGCACTCAAAATCCGCTGACATGCAATTCATTCACACTTACATATGCCCCTACAATCTAATTATTTAATTTAAAATAAGGTTAAGTTCAAATAAATTATACAAGTTTTAGGGGACAGATATAAATAGAATTATAATGAAATTTGCTTAGATTATATACCTCTATAATCTAAGGAAATTTGAGAGACACAGCTAATATTATAAGAGTGAAAAAACTGTTTATTAATTACAGGAAACTGAAATAGACGAGAACCTAGTGTGGATGGATACAGGCAACATTTCATCATGACCAAAATGCAACAGTGAATAAATTTTATCTCAGCCTTGTCCGTATGAAGCACACAACTCATATTTAACAATCACTTCCTCATGACTCGAAATTATTAACTTGATATTGTTTTAAGATAATTATTTATAGTCACCGAATCTTCTTAAGACTTGTTGTCTAAAAAGGTTAAAAGGTTGTCTAAAAGAAAATAATATCGTCTAAAATTTAGACGATATTATTTTCTTAAGGCAGCTTTCTTTCTTTTAGAATCTAAATTAAAAGGCTGAAATTAGAGTTGCACTCTTCCATTATTTTTTAAGCGTAACATAATAATAATATATAGTATATTTAGCGTATAATAACATAACCTAAATGATTATAATCTAAAACTTGTAAGTAATGGAATATTTAGCAATTTTAGCACTAGTCTTTCCACTCGTCATCATCCGTCGCGTTATTATCTGGCTGTGGAGTATCGCCTTCCTCATCCATGCGCTTGAACAAAGAAGTTAGCAGTTTCTTGTTGATGTGGTCTGTTTGGGTGATTTCTCTCGTTGGCTGGTCCAAATCCATTTCTGGGTTGTTGGTAGTTGTCTTTGCTGGCTCCGGCATTGTAAGAAATAAAACACAAGCAATATAAAATAAAATCAGACGGGAAAAATTAATTTCCTGCTAATTTCCCAATTTATAATTTTTTCTTTACCTAATCGTATTCCAAATGACGCTGACTGTGCTAAAACGCTAGCTTTCCGATTGACTAATGAAACAAAATAATAAGAGAATATACTACGTATTCCAATGATATGACTGTAATGTAATTATTATCAATATTGGTTGCTTTTTATATCAAAAACATTGATTTTAAAATTAGTTTGACATGTTCACTGACATTGTAATGAGCCTCATAAAGGGAAGGGTCATAAAGAGTTTCACTCACGTGTCTCACGTTGTCGCTAAGCCAGTGCCACTAGACTGTTCTTTGCAGATTATAAATAATATTTGGGTAATCCGGAACATAGAATAACATAACTTTTATTTGACGTACCAACATAAAAACAAGGAAAGTCATTCTCATAATATTTTTTTTAGTATTTTGAGTCATGACCAAATTATAAAGATCCACTATAGACCATATTATACGATTTTGTCACAAATACTACATAATTATTAAGTGAAGTGACGCCCTAAGTGAATTTCCATTTTCAAGCTGAAACTGCAGATAAAATTCAAAATATCGAGTGACCACAAGTAGATACCTGCCAATTCCATTTTTGACTCTATATTTTGATATTTTATGCAGTAATACATAAGAAAACTACAATTCACTTGTAGGTTTAACTTCACTTCTGCGTTCACATTAAAAATCGGCAGGCCGCGGCCGGCTCAACTTTGGACCTTTGTCTGCGTTCAGAATTTAATAAAAAAAAAATTATAAGTGGGCGTGGATATTAAATAGAACACAAAAATATTTTTTAGAAAACCTTTTAGGGATTTCGAGTCATTTATAAGTGCCTACGTCCCAGGCCTACGTATTAAAAAAATAAAAACCGTCTTTTTCTTTTTTGTGTTGGACCCGCATTTGCATTTGCCAGTGTCAAGTATTCGGATTTTTTCAAGTTTATTGAATAACACAAGTTGTAAATGTTCTAGTCACAATCTAAGTCACGTATACAGTCAATTTATAAGTCGAGTCCTGCTTCAGTAAAGTGGTGGCACTTTACTAGAAGCTTCTAAGGAGTTTTGCCGACAACGTAAAATCACACGTTTCACTGCTTTATTTCACTTGCCCACACTCACGCACTTGATCGAACACTTAATGAATAAAACACCACAATTTTTATCGCCTTAATATTAAAAATAACACAAGTTTAGGAAAATAAAACAAAGCAACAACATGTTTCGATGACGCTCCCGCCAAAACTCTCCATTGTTCTTTGGCTAGCTAGATTAATTATCTTTTAGGTGCGTTCATAATTTTATCTGGCAATCAGTACATTTTCGGCCAGCGACATTTTCGTCTGCTGGTTTATTTGACCCGTAAAAAGCCCGTAAAAGTTAGTAATTGTTTTACAAATCTTAATTAAATCCACATAAAAATATACTAGCGAAATCATTTGTGATAAATGTTGAAGAAATTGTGTTCCTATGTCGGCAGTGTCTCTCTTACATAACTTGATTGTGTAGGACATAACCTGCAATCGATCATCTGATTAGGATTAAAATTGATTATTGTGCATTTGTTTTCAGAGCCTCGGAAATGTTGGGTCGTTTCTCGCCGGGTGTTTGCACCCAGGTGGTGGCCGTGGTCAATAACCAGCAGAACAGGAATATGGCTACTCTGAAGTCCATTTCCCTTCGTCTCAAGTCTGTGAAAAATATTCAGAAGATCACCCAATCCATGAAGATGGTGTCAGCCGCCAAGTAAGCAAAGATAATTTAAATTCGGAATCTTATAGTTTGTACCGTTTGCTGATGTCTATATGTTAGATTTTCAATTGTTTTCAGTAAAATATGTATCTGAAAGGTCTCCTAATTTATTTGAATAGTAAAAACAAATGAAATAGCATCTTAGCAACGAGAGGGATTAAATAAAGTAGTTGTTAATATTCTGGCAAACAGACAATTTTCATTGTATGAAGCAACATTGGCATTGGATTCCATGCAAGAAATGGATAGTAAAAGATAAAATTATAGATCAGTTTAAACCAGGTTTGGCAGAGTTTACAATTTCCATTAACATGTCAACTGCTTCTACCTTCGGCAGTCAGTCAAAGCTCATTGGTGCACCCAATATTCATTTTCAACTAATTTTAGTTCCATAATACTTGGAACCCTAATTAATGAATCCTAATATTATAAAGCAAAAGTGTGTCTGTATTAAGAATAAACAGAGAAACTCCCAAATCAGTTAAGATAGCATTTATTAACGTAAAGAATTTTGACGTAAATTTCTAGACAAGCCTACGCCATTTATCATTGTCAATCACGTCAAAATCGGGCATAGACTATTTTAGTGACGTTTTATATTGATAATAGTCGATTTCTAATAGTCTGTTTGTTATCTTTTTACAATGAAACGGCTGAGCCTATTGTTATAAAATCTAATATAGAGATAGCTGAGACTTTGGATATGTATGTAGGCTGTATTTTATTATCTTCATCATCACTACTTTTCATTGATAATTGATATTATAATGCGTGTGGGACCGAAAGGCGCAACTACTACAATATAAATTAGTGTCGCTCGAGTCGAGCGTGTGTGTGTGGAGTTGCCTAGCCAGGACTAGCCAGGCGTCAACTTCTTGTGAAGTATACTTAATACAGGAGACTATTGGCCAAAGGAACATTTAGGACAGCATAGGTTAGAAAAAAGTACAAATAGAATAAATAATGTTTGTTACTGAAGTTACAAAAGTATTATCAGTAAGTACATACACATATTAGGAACATTTCACCAATAGAACAAGATCAGCTATATGCAGTAGTATGATGGTTTGCATTTTGCCCCCTGTTCAAACTCAAATCTTAGAATCTATAAAGAGAAATATTTTTTTGTATATACTTACAGATACACCCGTGCTGAGAGAGATCTGAAGGCTGCTCGTCCGTACGGCGAGGGCGCTGTCCAGTTCTACGAGAGGGCTGAGGTGAACACCCTATAATCTAACTAAGACTAAATTTCAGGACTGTAGAATATAGGTACATCAGCTTCTGCTGCTCGCCTATCATCAAATAAATAATATTATAAGTCTGGCGAAGGAAGAGATTCACTGAGGCTTCCATACTCCTATGCATAACACATGAACATAAACTTTGACACCAAATAACTTAATAGCACATTTGTGCTTTATATATATCTAAGAATATTTGTAACTTCACATACACAACATATTTTCTACAGTAATAATAGCCTGAAATACTAGGCGTACACAATATCAAGATCAAATAAGTAAGTGTTACTTAAGTAAGTAAGACCTATTTTCTATAACCAAAGAGATTTTAAAGCTACTCACACATGACAGCAACAGTTAAGGTTTTTTTTTTGTAGAAGCAACAAGGAAGTTTTATCTCACAGCTGTTGCACAATAATTTTTTATAAATTATTTACGCAAGTTTGTCTTGCACTTGACCAGTTTTTAGTATTTGTTGATTTTCATAAACCCTATAATCTTGTCAATTTTGAGACTTGTATTTGATCTATATATCAAAGGGATAGAAGTAGCATTTATGTGGATACCTACACATAGTGGCATTTCTGGAAACGAAATAGCAGACAAAACTGCATATGAGGGAATTAATGCACTTGATGTTAAATGTACTACATGTATACCGTTATCTGACTACTATTGCTCTATTAATGCGGAAATGTTGGTATTTTGGAAAGAGATGTGGAAAAAAGACCAAGATATTAAAGGAAAATGGTACGGAAATATTCAAGAAGACTTACCCAGTGTGCCGTGGTACAATAGATTAGAGTCTGCCGGTAGAGAGTTTATCACAACAATTAACAGACTCCGTTTTGGACATTCCACTACACCTTCTCATTTGACAAGACTTGGAATAGACAGTGTTGCCAGATGCACTGTAATTACAGCAGATCTCTGGGCCAGATCTGCTGTATTTTTGCGCCATATGCTGGACACTGTATTTTTAAAAATACAGTGTATGAAATCACTGTATTTTTTCTACCAACAATATTTGATGTATTTTGATAAAAAATAACACGATTAACAAATGCTTTCAAATTTTTTAACGTGATTGAAACATTCCCCTGGTTGTCAATGCCATCGCATTATGAATGAAATGTTGCTTAGTTCGCTTAATTACGTTGTTAATTAAGCGAACTAAGCAACATTTCATTCATAATGCGATGGCAGCGCGCAGTACATTTGTTACCATTCAAAACGTACACCATTAAGTGTAGTACAGACTGACAGACTCCGTAGCCTCACGAATAAGCTCCCGCATCCTTAGAAGCCTAACAAAAGTGAAAGTAACCTACAGCTGTCTGTCTTTGTCCTTCTCATGGCTAAGTGTGTGAGTAAGTGATATTTTCACTGAATGATGTATCAAATTGTCAAATAAGGCATTGTTTGCAGGTAGCTGCACCTGAAGGTGAACCTAAGGAGCTGTACATCGCTATAACCTCTGATAGAGGTATGGATATTACTTTAATTAGAGCTTATGCATAACAATCTAAGTATATGCATTTGCAAACTACATCTCCATAGGTCAGTTGAAAGACCTCTTCTATTGATAGAGAGTTGAAGTAGTAATTTAAAATTTATTTAGTTAAATTCTCAGCTTTAGCCGCGGTCTTTGGGAGGCATCAAAGGGGCCGAAGCAAACTTTGAAAGGCCCTTTTACACATGGAATACACTAAATATTGACGATTATTTCTCCACATTAGATAGATCTACGATTGACCACCAACTCGCCTGATGTTAAGCGACGGTGTGGCCGAGGATGAAGCCCGTCGATCTAGAAGATATTTATCTAGCCTTGAAAATTCCAAGATTGTAGCTCTCAGGAAACGGAATACATAATGGAAAAGTTTATGTTTATTGTGTGTGGTGTACAAAGAATTTATATATGATATCGATCTATATTTGGCTATTAGCCCACTAATTCGGCTGGCGATGCTCGAGACTAAGTAGCTTACGTTTGTGTATGTATGTATGTAGGTCTGTGCGGCGGTGTGCACACTGGTGTCTCGAAGGTGATCCGTACCCGGCTCGCGCAGCCTGGAGCGGAGAACATCAAGGTTATCTGCGTCGGCGACAAGTCGCGCGCCATCCTACAGCGCCTCTACAGCAAGCACATCATCAGCGTCGCTAATGAGGTAACTAACGTCATCAGTATTATTTGTCACCTCATCAGAGGTGACAAATAACCACGCTGATGAGGTAACAAATAAAATCAGCCACGTTGATGAGGTAACAAAAATCATCAGCTACACTAATGAGGCAACAAACGCTGACACAACGACAAATGTGTATAGATTATACATTTCAAATAAATAAATAAATATCTAGTTACACAGAGTAACGTCTAGACTCTAGGTGAAACAAAGTATATTTATTTTGAAAATTTTCCTTATTTAACTAATAACTAATTTTATAAAAGCGAAAGTAACTGTAACTCTGACTGTCGTCTATGTCTGTTTTTAGGGTTCCGTACCCAAAGGGTAAAACGGGACCCTATTACTAAGACTCCGCTGTCTGTCTGTCTGTCTGTCCGTCCGTCTGTCACCAGGCTGTATCTCATGAACCGTGATAGTTAGACAGTTGAAATTTTCACAGATGAAGTATTTACGTTGCCGGTATAACAACAAATACTAAATAAAATCGGCCAAGTGCGAGTCGGACTCACGCACGAAGGGTTCCGTACCATCATCTATAAAAACGGCAATATGGCCCCCCTTAAATATTAATTTTATTTTAATTTAATTATTTATTTTTAAAGTGAATAATATAACTCAATATTCTGTGAATATTTCAAGCGTCTACCTGTTGCCGTTATAAATATCGAGCAAAAACGAGCAAAAAATCACGTTTGTTGTATGGGAGCCACCTTAAATATTTATTTTATTCTGTTTTTTAGTATTTGTTGTTATAGCAGCAACAGAAATACATCATCTGTGAAAATTTAAACTCTCTAACTATCACGGTTCATAAGATACAGCCTGGTAACAGACGGACGGACGGACTGACAGACAGCGAAGTCTCAGTAATAGGGTTCCGTTTTACCTTTTGGGTACGGAACCCTAAAAACATACAACTAAATATTTAAGGGGGCTCCCATACAACAAACGTGATATTTTTGCTCGATATTGATAACGGCAACAGGTAGTATAGTAGTATAAGGGTTCCGTTTTTTCCTTTTGAGGTACGGAACCCTAAAACATATTCAGAAAAGTCAAAAATGAATGTTTAATTTAAACCTATGTTAACTCGTATGTTCATATCAAACAAGTGACCCTGTTTTAAGTTCACATAAAGTATGATGTGTAAGTATGTTGCGCGTGTCACGACACGTACTTGACGACACGTGAGTAACGGGCTGGCTCCCCGCGCGCAGGTGGGGCGGCTGCCCCCCAGCTTCCAGGACGCGTGCAAGCTCGCCTCCGAGATCCTCACCTGCGGGTACGAGTTCTCCTCGGGGAAGATCATCTACAACAGGTTCAAGTCGGTCGTCTCCTACCAGCAGGCGGACCTGCCGCTCTTCAGCCAGAAGGCGGTCGAGGTATCTCTCACTCTCACATACTCTATTTTACCTTCTATATCTACTACTTTATTGGGCAGATTGTTAGTCCTAAACACGATCACATACACAAGCTTTTTGATAGGGACTCCAAACATGATCATCCACGATCTTATTGATAAGGGCTCCAAACATGATCATCCACGATCTTATTGATAGGGGCTCCAAACATGATCATCCACGATCTTATTGATAGGGGCTCCAAACATGATCATCCACGATCTTATTGATAGGGGCCCCAAATAAGATTATCAACTTATGGTTAGTGCCCCAAATATGATTTATCAGCTTATTATTAGAGTCCCAGATATGATCTACCAATTTTTTTTACGCAAGATAGATCTACGATTGACCACCAACTCGCATGATGTTAAGCGGCGGTGTGGCCGAGGATGGAGCTCGTCGATCTAGAAGACATCTATTCACTCTAGCCTTGAAAATTTCAAGATTATTGTTAGGGTCCCAAGATATGATCTACCAGATTATTGTTAGGTCTCCATAATGATGCATAAAAATATTGATCCGTCACCTTTGGTAGTCCACCATATTGAATTTAAATTGATGTCAGTAAGCTAATCGTGGATTATGCTAATCATCATACAAACGAAATTTAATATGTATGTAGAAATTCAGCTCAATCGGTTGAAGATAGATTGATGGTTGGTTTAAAATTCAACTACAACATTTGATCCGAGCACAAAGTTATTATAAAGCATGAAAAATAACCCCTAACATTATCGCCAACAAATGTTATTTCCCTCTAATAATGACCAATATTAAAGCTCGCCACAACTACTACTCTTTTCGATCATAATCATACTTTTGTATGGAAATGAACCACCTTAACGGTTATTGAAATGAAACAAATTTTAATGGATTTGCCGCGTACAAGTATTTTACATAATTGTATGAGCTGACGTTTCGAACACTTGACAGTGTCCCACGGGGGTCGCAGGTGACACTAGATGACAGTTGTTTTTTTTAATGAAAATATTAATTACTGATAGGCACCGCCTACTATTTGTATGCGCTCCGTTCCGCACGCAGAAGTCGCTCTCGGTGTCAGCAGGTATCGCTGATCTGTGTTGAGGCTGAGATTTTATGAATTTGATGAGCGGGTCCCATGCAGGTGGCACTTGCCAACCATCTTCTCTATTAAAGTTGGGGTATTCTTAATTTAAATAGCCTCGCGTAACATTCTTGGTGCATAACGCGTTTCTTTAGCCAAGATTTGGGGATTATCAAAACTGATGTGTGGTTAGGCTTGTCTAGACTGCATGCTCACACACTGGTTAAAACCTTAAAAAAAACACTTTAACGGTTATTGGTGCGCGCACGCATTTCCAGAACGCTCCCAAACTGGCGACGTACGACTCGCTGGACTCCGACGTGATCCAGAGCTACATGGAGTTCTCCCTCGCCTCCATGCTGTTCTACGCGATGAAGGAAGGCGCCTGCTCGGAGCAGTCCTCGCGCATGACCGCTATGGACAACGCCTCCAAGAACGCCGGACAGATGATCGACAAGCTCACACTCACATTCAACAGGTATGGCCAGTTTTGAAACATCAGCGTGATCTATCTCATAGTTCCGAGTTCTGCCACTGCGCGTCCGAAGCATAGCCACTGTTATCTGAGCTCCCGACGAACGAGTGCGCCGTCGCCTGGCATTCGCAGCGCGCGTGTCTTAAAACGTTGGTTTCTTTGACACCGTATAACTTTCGCGCGCATTGTTTTGTTTTAGCAATATACGGTATGTTTTGTTGCCGTGTTATGGAATAATAAGCCGTAACGTTCCGTCGAATACAGTGCTTTTAAATAATCGTATTATATCAGTGTAGATAAGGGTTAGTAGAAATATTTTTTACAGGGGGTTAGAACAGATCACAAGAAATTAATGGGCCCTGTTAACCCACAACACTGTAACTTTAGTTACAGTGTATTGCCTATACACGGTAGATTTGTAGCATTGAAAGGTTTCTTTCAACAGGTATAAATAACATTTCAATATGTAAAGCTATTCTAATAGCTTTTGGAGCATTGTATTGTTACTTTCAACAGGTATAAATACATTTTTAATAGCTAAAGGTGTCAAGCACAGTGCAAAACCTCACGATGTATCACCCATGGGAAGGGAGGGATTAAAATGTTTTCTAAAAACATCACGTGATTCATGGACGACCCCGTACCAACATTTTTGAAGATATATCGTAAAGAATGGCTACACGAGCTAAACCAGATAAGCTGAATATTCCTGATATCTATCAGGAAGTCGACAAACATACCTCCTAATGAGTCTTTGTAGTATTAATAATAACGATATATCACTATTGTACCTATCTTCACCAAGACACAAAAACTTAAACTCCTTATCCTTATCCTTAGGGGCGGCCTTATCACCTTAAGCGATTTCTCCCAAGCAACCTTTGGATGAACACGATTAACGTTGTTGTTTGTCCCCAGGACCCGTCAATCCGTCATCACCAGAGAACTGATCGAGATCATCTCCGGAGCCGCCGCCCTCGAGTAATCACAACATTCTATTCAAAGTTATTTTATTTAGAAAACATTTTACGCTGAACGTTTATTTATTTATCGAAAACGATTCTGCCCAATGTATGTATAAAGGAAAAATCATGGTTTGAAAAGGATGAGGGTAGTTGAAAATTTCTAAATGAAATCTCTTTGAACTATTTATTCTCCTTATGCCTAGGGTTTTCTAGGTGTTGTTTCATATGTAATCAATAGTTAAGTACAGTATGCCGACATTCTCGGACGGGTAGGTTCGGAGGTGAAACCTCACGCAACATTCACTCACTGGCTTTTCTATCTTCACCGATGATCCTGTTCGTTCGTTCTTGTTCAATCAGTGATTTAAGTGGTTCTTTGGAATGTTTCATTCGTTCAGTGTACGGTCTGAAATATTATTGTGTACGGATACAGTGGTATAGCAATAAAATGTTGTCTAGAAAAACGCGCTTTATTTTATTAAAATAACTCCTTTGGTTTAAGCAAAAAGGCCGGTCAGTAAATCAACGTCAAAAGACTATGTGACTAGCGATCGTGACTATATTGGTAGAAGCGTCCCTGGTACTGATGGCAAAGTTAAGGAGTCTCGTCATATTATGTTGACATTTTTGATCTTTCTATAATATAAAAAATTTGCTTCTCTATTGCCACATCGGCCAGCTTGGAGATAATTCGTTAGAACGACCGCTTTTCAGATATTTTTTCTCAAAACTTACTTTCAAAAGCAACTCAAGTGTAAGTTTTACTACAGAAACCGCTCTTATGCGGATATTTTGTTTTTCTTTGAATAAATTTTAGGCTAACGTCGAACTTTTGATACTAGAGGCAGCTCAAAAGTCTAGGTGACTTGTACAACTGCACACCTGAGTAAACCCAACTGAATAATAATACTGATCAACTAGTTGGTTCGATGCGTTAATCGACTTCCATTCCGCACAAATAGTTGGATTTGTTGACCTGTATGGAAAGACAGATAATGGGACAAAAAAAAATGTCTCAATAGCCGCCAGTAAAACTAACGCCAACTTGCTAACCACCGACTCATAGTTCGAGCATCGTCCATCTCGCTCGCGCATAAATTTTTGAAGATATAAAATGAAAATTACTGAATGAACTTATAAAAAATCGTCGTTAGTGACTCGAAAGCATCGGTAAAAATTCTATTTGATCAAAATTAATTTTCGTAACAAAAAAAAAATATGTAAGAAAATTTCATTTTTACGTTTTTTAATAATGACTAATGTTTGAAAATTAACTTGGATCTGAATCGGTTAAGCCGTTCAGGCTGTAGGGGGTAAAATGGAAACATCCTCCTCCTCCTCCATTCGTTTGCCACTGCTGAGCGTCGTGATGCTCCCGACTCTGGTGTGGCAGATGACGACAAACCTCTTTCCATCTCTGACGATCCTCAGCCTGATGTATTGCATCAGAGATTTTTGTGCCCAGATTTTGTGACACTTGGTCGGGCCATCTTATTGGGCTGCGTCCCCTGGGTTGAAAATGGAAACATACATACATAGATATACTCGAAAATAATATTCCTCTTTCTTGTGCAATCGGGTAAAAATAGCAGTTATTGTTAACAAAATGTAATAGGTTTGTCACGAGGCTAAAATACCAATATTTATCAAAATTACATTCAATAACCTACCTATCCAATCAAATATACCTACCTAATACGTATCTAATCAAATATACGTTTAGAAAACTAAAAATCTCGATTAAAAAAAACTGCAGAACCGATTTTGATGGAAAATAGCTACGAACACACTCGATGAATCCTCTAATAAAACTAGATCAAAATCGGTCCATCCGTTTTGAGGGCTATATACACATTAGGGTGGAGAATGTATGAAAAAAAAAAATGGATCCAATCCTTTTCGGCTACTATGCAAAAGTTGTTGCACCTGCCTAATATGCGAAATATAAAATATGAAAGAGATAGATTTATATTAAGTAGCCCCAAGCCAACAGAACTTTTACAAAATAGTCATATGGCATGATTTCTCGTATTTCTCGATTATTTATTATATTTCATTTTATTTATTTCCTGAATACTGATTATTTATGTTTAATGATTCAATGAGAAGCTTTCAGCTGGAGGTTCTACCAAAATCCCACATATGGCACTGAATTTAATTGAGAGATATCTAAACTGGAAACATTTCGAATCCTGGTTTTTCTTATGATATTTTTACTTTTTACAAATTTGAAGCGGGAAAGCCCTAAACGTAACCAAAAACTATACAAGTTTTTGGACCAGAAAGGAATTGACTGCGGTAAACTTGTCGTGATTGGTTGTGATGGGACCGCAGTGAACACGGGAACCAAAGGTGGTATTATACAATGTCTGGAGTTGAAATTAGGAAGGCCTGTGCAATGGTTTATTTGCCAACTTCATGCAAATGAGCGTTAATTTACATCACTTATTTGAAATTCTTGGTGGCATTACGACTCGTCCACGAAGCTTTGCACAAGCAGTGTCTCACAATCTTTCAGCGCTGTAAAGTAATTGTGAGACACTTCCACTGACACTTTTTCAATCAAACAAGTGTACTTTGCCTGAATTCACAAATAAAAATGACTTGAGCACGGATCAGCTTTATTTGTATGATATTTGTGATCTTGCAGTGAAAGTTTGTCTAAGATAAGCCCGGGCCACATAGTACATTCAAGATGGCTTACAACAGGACACCGGACACTGAGATTATATATTTCTACGCCAGTGCCGACAGAGGAATTGTTTTATTAGTAAATTTTGTTATTAAAGTTTATGCACCTATGTGGTTTTCTATCAAAACTGAACCACTTTGTATTTAGGGAGCAAAACATTTACATAAGACTATGCTGCTATCACGATACCTTCCCCAGCAGATGAGAGTTTTGATTGACCGCGTTATCCAGCGCAATGGCTACTTTGGGCATCCAGAAAACATTTTATTGGCCATGTTAGCTGATGAAAGAGAGCCAGTAAGTGTTTCAGCTTTACACAATATTATAAAAGCACAAAATTCGATCACATCTCTCCGAATTTTTGTGCTACCAAAGTTTAATTTTGGCTCTGAAAACTACACTGAAATAATAAATTGGGACCAAGTTACACTGACATAACCACCATTGACCAAAATATAAGCACAACTTTGATTCTTGACTGAATTAAAAGCCTACATATTGAAATTTTACGCCCTGAAGAGATTGAATCTATCAGGTCTACAATCATTTTTAACGCCCGATGCAAAAACGACGGGGTGTTATAAGTTTACGTGTTTGTGGCATCGTAGCACCCAGACGGATGAACCGATTTTGATTTTGTTTGAAAGGTGCATTAGTCGGGTGTGTTAAATTCTTAGCTATGTTTCATCAAAATCGGTTCAGCCGTTTTTTATTGTCGGGGGTTTTCGAGTTTTCTAACTTATTTAATAACTTTTTTTGTAGTAAATAGATTACGTTTGACCACCAACTCGCCTGATGGTAAGCGACTATGTGGCCGAGGATGGAACACTTAAATCTAAAAGATATCTAGTACCTATTAGCCATTAAAATTCCAAGATTATAGTTCTCAGGAAACAGTGAAGGCGGCAGGGGGCACTGCACTCCTGTGCAGTACCTACGCATAAAAAATATGGATCTAAATCACTGTGTGTCTAAACTATGAGGTAAAAAAAAAAACAAATGTCATACTCAAGTAAAATACGTATGTATTTATCTATTCAATCCAAACAGTCTTACATGTAAAATTATACTAAAACACATCAAAGAAAAGTCTCCTAGGAATTCGCAGGCAATCTATATTCACTTTTGAAACCTTATTTGTAACATTTCCTAATACGCAGTGTCAAATTCAGAAATAACCATTTTCATCTAAAAATGTTTCTAAACTATGACATCTTTACAATACACATAATAATGTCTCTGTATTTAGTATGATTAAAAGGCTGTACAGATTACGATGACGTTTGGTAGAGATAGTGGACACATTGCAACAGGTAATAATCAACATTTCCTGATCATGTGCCACAGTTTCTATATTGCATATTTTAATATACAAATAAACATCACATACCGTGCACTTTTCATCACTCCCACAGCTGGGCGTGGGTTATATTATTGTGAGAAGGGTTATGCCATAGTTCATAACGCTGGTCAAGTGCTGGTTGGTTGATTTCACACATCCACAAAAACTCAGGTAAGAAGGTTTCCTCGCGATTTTTTTGGAGTTGATGCTAATACGCACAACTTCGAAAAGACGTGGGCCTAGGACCTGCTGATCGCAAGGCAGGTCTCCCGTTGGCCGAAATAACTTCATTATTTTTTTAATTATATAAAAAAGAAAACTAAGTATAAAGAAACAAATTAAGATAAAGTATATAATTAACATTTATTGTCTATTTACAAAGGCCTCCTTTTCATTACAATATAAGACTAATCTAATTTGATTTATCTAACTATATTTTATATTAATTATATTTTAAAAATGAATCATAATTATCTAATTAATATTTTAAAAAAAAACCGAAGAAATTATACTAAAAATTACAATTTATACTAAATAATTTATAGTTTAAAAAACAGACTTCAAAAGTTTATACGATTGGAGATAGTTAAAACTGCTAACTCTAATTTGTTGAAAATGTTGTGGGACCACCTCAGAGGTCACCCTTTCTAATAATAAAATGAATAATCATGAGAACAAGTTCAGAACTGGCGAAAATAAAAATGCGAATAAATTTTTAACTGATAAAAAAACGAAGTTTTCAATTTTTTTTGGAATCAGTTTTTTTTTTTTGATTGATAATCTAAGTAAAACGTTTGTTTCAAAACTGAATTACAAGAGTCTTAAATAATTACTATGTCCACAGAATACATTTGTAAAATTTCCCAAAGACTATTTTGCAAAAAAGGCAATGACCTCTGTGCTATAATGACTTAGGTGTTTTACATATTTGACACTATATCCTGAAGTGTTTTTTTTAAACACAAAGTGTTTAAACAAATTTCATTGAAGGTATTTGATATATTTTACTACTATGGTTAATCGTAAAATTCTAGACCTAACAGTTCATAAATTTAGGGTCGACATTTTTTTTACCTTTTTACTTTTTACCTTTGCCGGGCTATAGCCCGGCAAACGTAAAAAAAAAATGTCGAATGTCGATTCGCACACATCTGAAAAAAATGTCGATTCGCACACATCTGAGAAACAAATGATACATTGCACCTCGAGAGTGACACGGCAAACAATTTATTTTTTGGACATTGAAACCAGACGAGATTTAAACACTCTTACACTTGCAACAAATGTATTTGGCCGACGCGCCAACAAAGACACTGCATACAGAAAATAACAGGTAAAATTTTCATAATTTAATATCTAAGACATTTTTTAAATCTAAGAAATTAAATTAAAACTATTTAAACTCAGTCAAAATACTGATTATTGTATTGTATTGTTACTCAGCAACTAACAACAGGATCATTGTTAATTATATATAATTATATGTATTTACAAACAGGTCGACGCCCGCGACGCTTGCTCTAAACCGAGACGCGGAGTTTTTATCTAAAAACAAAAAAAAGTATCTATTGTAATCCTAACTGATGTAAAAAAAACTAAATTAATAATTATATAAGTAGAAGCAGCCGACCCTCAGTGGTTAATGTTGTTGTTAATTTTAGCTGACGCAATGTCTTATTTTATATTGTAATGTAATTAGTGTAATTGGTGATGAACCGTCATCATCATCAGCCACAAGAAGTCCACTGCTGAACCTAGACCCCATGGAATTCCAAAAAGACCGGTTGGACGCGGCCTGCATCCAGCGTCTTCCTGCCACTTGTATGATATCTTCTGTCCACCTCGTGGCTGGTCTTCCTACGCTACGTGCGCCGGTTCGTGGTTCTCGAGAACTCTTCGACCCCATCGGCCGTCAGTTCTTCGAGTTATGTGCCCTGCCCACTGCCACTTCAACTTGCCAATGAACCGTACTAATGATAAATAAATAAATAGATGTGTTACCGTGTCAGTCCCGCGCCGTGTGCAGCGCGTGCAGGGCCGGCGGCAGGGGGGGCGGCGTGTGCCACACCGCGGAGGAGGTGCGCTTGAGCGTCGCGCGCTCGATGCTCGGGAAGATCTCGGCGAGGTCCGGCGTGCACGCGCCCACACGGAACCACTCGTCGACCACCTGTCTGCGCAGGCGCTTCTGGATCGACAGCCGGTGACGACGCACCTGCGGGAGGGTCATTATACTGTTTTAGACTGTGTTGTGAAGTAAATTAAGTCAAAGACCGTTTGACGCCACATTTGACCGTAGTTAGAGGGTTAGATAGAAAGGAGAGGGTATTAGATAGTAAAATGTAACATCGGCCTGCAATGACAGGGAGCCATTGCCATTGGGAGGTTAGCTTTGCTTACATAAACTTTAGTTTCCCTCAAATCCCATAACTGACTTACAGAGTGCCCGGGAAAAGGAGCAGCTGCTGGTACATTCTATGTTTTTATTTTTCTCCCAGTCATGGAAGTATTTAATGGAGTATTAGTGCCAGTCAGTAGCGGATCTAAGGAGAGAAGGAAGGGGGGAAGGGGGGCTTAGAGGCTCAATCCCTCCCCAAAATGATTAGAGTCCTCCCATGACAAATTTAATTAAATTTGATATGAATTATTCTAATATTTTATTAGCATGGTTTACAATACAGTAGACTCTCGATAAGTGTATGCAATACAGTAGACTCTCGATAAGTGTATACAATACAGTAGACTCTCGATAAGTGTATACAATTTGATTTGATCAGGGATTGATAAAACCTACCCTCTTCAGGGTCAAGCACCTCCCAAAACAAAATCCTTCATCCGTCCCCTACGGCATCCATAGTGCAGTGTTACCTTGGAGGAGCTCCACGCTGGCACGGGTCGCTCCGGGGGCTCCGCGTCCTCATCGGAGTTGAGGTACTGGAACCCGTCCTCCATGTACACCGCGGGCAGAGGGGGCCGGGGGCCACCGAGGGGAGTCTTGAACGGGGTGTGCACTGTGAATAACGTATATATTATTAAATCTTTGAAATATATAACGTTTTAGCATCAACTCTATATCAGGCGACGATGTGATCGAGGATAGAGCACGTCGATGTAGGAGATATTTATTCACTCTAGCCTTGAAAATTACAAGAATAGAGGAAACAGAGATGGCGGCAAAGTTGTACCGTGTGCAAGTAGGTCCGTACCTAAGAACACGAGAACCCGGTGCCTTCCGTCAAAAACACAGAGGCTGGTTACCGAGGGCGTTTTAGTGGGTCCAAATCCCACATAACCCAATGCAGCAAGTACCTTACAAAGTTTTCCCTCCATCATCAAAAAAACCGGTCAAGTGCGAGTGAAACCCGCTCACCGAGGATTCCGTACAAACTAGTAGATAAAAGGGAGAAATTATATTTTCCTTCTAAACCGCAAATTATACATCGTAAAAATAATTAAAAATGTTTAAAAAAATAATCAAAGCTTGTACTAATGAAGCTCTTTCATATGATACCCCACATGATATGGCTAATTCACTTTAAAATTTGGACTCTCATTCCTTGCATAAACTATTTTTTTGTGATTAAATTAAAAATGTCCAGTTTTCGGATTTTTTCTATATGTGTACTATCACACAATGCTTCTTGCCAAATTTCATAGTTCTAGGTCAACGGGAAGTACCCCATAGGTTTTGATTCCCTTGTGAGTGTCGAAATGTGCATTTTTCGCGACGTATTCGGCTGTAACTTTTTTTTTACGAAAACTGAGAAGTTTGATTTTTCTTTCTGCAGCAAGATACTATGGATCTGGGTATATGGTTTTATTTCAACTCGATACCTTCACGCGTTCCCGAGATAAAGGTTTGACACCCACCCGGACGAACGGACAGACAGACAGACAACAAAGTGATCCTATAAGGGTTCCGTTTTTTTTTGAGGTACGGAACCCTAAAAACAACAAGTAGAGACTAATTCTTACGGCCTTAACGTATTTTGTCAACTTCTCGCTGACACGTAATGACACTTGCTGAAAGAAGACAGGGAATTTAAGACAATGGTTAAAGTTAAGTAACGTTTTTCGGTAAGGCCCTTATTGTTTACAATTTATAACTCATCAGTAGGATTCCGTGTGTTGGGGGAACTCTGGAACGCTGATGTATTTTGCTTTTAGTATACTTTGTAACTTATGTACAATATTACTTCAACCATAAGTATATTTTTTACTTTACTCAGTATGTACTTACTTTTATCTATCTTCTGTTTTTTCAACTTCTCGTTGTATTCTCTTTGTTTCTTTTCAATCTCTTTGGCCATTCTCGCTTCCTCTCTCCTCACACTGAAATAAAATAATAATACTTTTTATATTTAATAATATACGTAAAACATTTTGTATAAACTGGATTATTGGAGTACTAATATAAGGATAAATATTAATTTACAAGACTTGTAAATTTATATTTATCAATAAATTACTTTGACTTTGTACCCTGCAACTAGCTCGAAAGGGAACACTGTATTATGAATAAATAACAATTTGTATAATGAATAGCCGAAAACCCCTTATCTCCATTGATAAAGTTTTTTCGGCTATTCTCATAATTTGCTATTAGATCTGTAGGAATAACCGAAAAAACCTTTTTCTCTGTTACAGGAGATAACGGTTATACAGCCATCCAGAAAGAATTGTTACTATATGAATTAAGGCAATGAGTAAACGTGAGTAAACGTTATGACACCCAGGGAGTGAGGACGAATCTAACATTTCCCACATCAAAATCGGTCAAGCCGTATAGGCTGTAGGTGGTAATAAAGAAACGTACATACATTCGAAGAACCCTCATTGCGCGGTCGGGTGAATAAGGCCCTGAGAATCAGAGCGTTGACCTCTTGACAGAGGGACAGATTTTATTTTATTTTATTTATTTTATATTTTTAGGAAAACTTACAGCCTAAATACTTAAATAAACTATACATTTATATAAATGACGAGGCTAATTACAAGTTTTCGCCTATAATTTGAAAAAATATGAAATAAAGCTTGACGCTGTACGCGCTTATCTATATACCAATCTTAACAATATTTGCAGGTGAAAAGATACCGAGCGGAAAAAATAAAAAAAATATATATAGGCCAATTTCAAGTAATTTGTAAATTAATTAAGTTTGTGAATCAAAGAATTCAGAAGTTAATTGTGAACGTATTAAATTCACACTATTGAAAAATATATCAATGTCATATTTTGATAAGTATTTGTTCATAGACGATGTGGTTCTGTGAAGAAAAGTACCCTTGATATAGTTTCTCTTAGCAAAAGATGATGTAAAAAGTGTCGTGTGTCTGGATCTGAAGGAAGGTGTATGAAATAAAATTTTACTAATTAACTCTGTATTATCTATCTTTGCGTTGAGTATATTGATAAAATAGGTTAAATCGGCTATAGTTCGTCTTAGTTCAAGAGGAAGCAGGTGATGACGCTTACATCGTTGGTCATAGTTGTTATCAAAAACTCGAGAGCGGAATTGCAAGAATCGCAGAAATTTGTGTTGTACTCGTTCGATACGTGATATATTACACTTATAAATAGGACTCCATACCTGTGAGCAATACTCCAGAATACTACGTACGTAGGCACAATACAAGATTTTCAATGTTTTTATGTTATTAAAGGATAACGAAGTGATCCTGTAAGGGCGAGGCAGAGACAGAGAGAGAGAGAGACAGCACAGTGTACGTACGCCTCGGCCTCCTCGTGCCGCCGGAGCTGCAGGTCGAGCGCGCGGCGCTGCTCCTCCGCCAGCCGCTGCAGGCGCGCGCTCTCCTCCGCGCGCCGCCGCTCCTCCGTCTCCGCCGCCTTGCGCGCCGCCTCCTGCTTCTTCTATAACACACACACACACACGTACTCACATGGCGGCGTCGGTTATAAGCCGAGACACCATTATTGAGATATTCTCAACGCAAGCGCCACCTTAGGACAAGTTTCAATGGAGTTTATGACGTAATAATGGAGATTTTATGATACTTGTTAGACAATTTTTAGAACATCAAAATAATTGTGTATACGAGTTTCTAATTAGTTTATTACAAAGTATTTGTAAAATATGATCATGATGGTACAAAATTAAAAAGTGATGATCTCCTAACTAGAGGTCCTGTTTTCCAGTGCATTTGACAGTTGGACGTATTGCTACGTGGTCGTTGAGGTAATTAGAGGTTTCGTTAGGAGTGCAGAGGTAGCAGGTGGTGGTAGATGGTAAGCGGTTACCCGGTCGGCCTCCCGCAGCAGCCGGTGCTTCTCGTGGTCGGCGTGGTGCTGGCGCTCCCGGCGCTCCCTGGCGGCCGCCTCTAGCAGCGCGCGCCGCGACTGCTCCGCGGCGGAGCGCGCCGCCGCCGCCGCCGCCACCTTCTCCTCGCGCTTCCTGACGACACCACGCAACAACAATATATACACATCACTCGATTTCTAAGAAAAAGGCCACTCAGATAAAATTTGTGAGGCTTTTTAAGTAATCTATCCAAGCGCAGGACAGAGGAGTGTCACTATCAAGTTTCTGCCCAGGTTCAAAAATATGATAGATTCGGTTTGAGAAAATTTACAGTGGTTTAGACACGTTGTCTGTCCCTTTCTCGATACAAAGCCTTTTATTGGTGTAAACTACGCAAGTATGTTAATTTATCGCGTTATAAGTAGCACTTTTTACTTTTTGTAGGGACTTTTTTCAGTCTTAGAATTTACAATATATTCTAAACTTTGCCTTAAAAAAAAAAATGGTTGTCTGTAAAGTCGGTTTACGGACGATAATTTTACGTGATAACGATGCGTTACAAGCCGAACGCTTAGACCGATCGTGGCTCTCTACCGCTTGTTCCGCGCTCTCGGCTCAGGCGGAACGTGACAATTCATCGATTAAAATAACTAAAAACGATTAAAATAATTATAAAACGTTATCATGTCAAAAACGTGTAATTTTGAGTTGGAACTTGCGTATATGTGACACCGGCCGTGTATTCGAGCATGTGGTAGACTTGTACGTGTGAACGTGACAGTCTTTTGGCAGATTCTGGCTCGCGACAGGACGAGCGCGGCGAGTGGGTGGGTGAGGAACCCGAGATTGGTTCCGTGGCTATAGTGTTCCGTACCTCTTCTGTTGTTCCCTCTTGGCCTCCAGCAAGGCCTCCTTCTTCTGCCTCGCGTCTTCCCTCTTGAGGTTCTCGTCAGCCGCCTCCCGCGCCTTGCTGATGGCGGCCGCTTTCGACGCAGACGCGGTCGCTTGCTTGTTCGGGACGACGGCGCGAGGTTTACACGCCGAGTTGGACACCTACAATCATGACGGTGGAATATTCATTATTATAGTTTAAAAATACTGAAGCAACAGACTTCAAAATGGGTCATTTTGTTTTAAGAACGTAATCACTGAACTATTTTGGGATTCTATGGGATCAATCTGAAAGTATATGCTTTCAAACAAAAAAAAAAATTGAAATATATTAATAAATGACGGAATTATGCGGTAACAAACATAAAAAGAATACAGTCGAATTGTTAACCGGTAATCTCTTTAACAACGACTTCAGTCAACAACTTCAGAAGAAGAATTCAAGTAATTACTAATATAAAGTAATAATCACACTTCACAGTGTGAACACTCACTTGTGGCGGTTTCCCGTTGAATATGAGACTGTTCATTTTGTTCAACGTCTCGCTTGAGATTATCACTTTACACACTTTGTCCGGAGGGGTTTGACTCTCCGTTTCTTTATCATCTTCCTGGAACACATTCAATTATCATTACAACCACAAAATACGGCCTTACCGCTAACTGAGATCTCTTTTAGACAGCTTCAAGAGCAAGAAACATTGTTCATCATAATAGTGACGTGCGCAGCGCATTGCCACACAGGGCTTTAAATTATTATTAAAGTCCAAAGTTCCGTGTGACATGGACCGGTCATCGAGTGAAGCTTAACCACAAGCCTGCTCGTCTCATCGCTCGCTCGATTAAAACAATATGGAATACGCATGATTTATTTTTTTTGGTAATAAAAAAGCTAACCACGAATAGATGCAATCCACAAAAATAACATGTCGGACAGTAAGAAGCACGAAAAAGTGAGATCGTTACATGGTTCATATTCCGAAAACACGTACGAAACGCTTTGGCTCCACTTTCATTGTGCGTACCGCCAAAATGTGGAATGCGCTTCCTGAATGGGTCTTTCCGAATAGATATAATCTAAGTGTCTTCAAATCGCGAGTGAATAGGTTTCTTCTAGGCAAGCGCGCTCCATCGTAGACCGTAACTGTCGCTTAACACCAGGTGAGTTGACGGTCAAGCGCAAGCCTATCATCGAATAGAAAAAATGTTAGAGAACATGATAGCGATAAATGACGTAATGGTCCATGTTCGTCGTACAAATTGAATAGAAACTGTTGTTTCGCGAGAGAGGGACAGAGCATCTCTAACCTAAAACTACAAATGTTTCTATTTCGGAAGTATATTGACCGATTGCAATATATTTTTGACGTGATAACGTCTTATAAATCGATGAACGCCGGCTGCACGCACGAAAAAGCATGACTCATTGTCACGTGCCGCCTGAGCCGAGCGTGCAAGCGAAAGCGCGGAACAAGCGATAGAGAGGCACGATCGGCCTAAGCGTTCGGTTTGTGACGCATCTATCATGATATTGTGAGATAATTGTAATTGGTCTTTTTCCGTTTTTATCTCCATAAACGAAACGAATATATGACGTTTTCACGTAAAATATCGTCCAATTACAATTTTTTTACTATATGTATGTATTATATTTTAGTAGGTATGTTACCAATTAAAATTATTATTCCTATGAAATAAACTCCACGCATATTCTCTGTACGCGTACCTTTTTGGCCATCGCCCGTGTCTTGGTCCGGGTGACGCGCGACGCCATCTCTTCAAACTGTTGTACTTTCTCCTTCACCGCAGATCTGTGTATTGTAAGGTGAACTTGATATTTTTTGTTTGTGTATGTGTCCCCTGACCATATTGTACTGATATTTTATACAAGTAAACATACTGATTTTTATAATATCCTGTATATTGACTGACTGTTAGAACACTAGCAATATTGATACAGGGTGTTCAGTACTCGATTCTCGTTCCAAATTATCAAATAAAATAAGCGGTTAATATTAGACCTGATTATCCTGAGCAAATACAAAAATTACACGACACAGGAAACACAGTTTTACCATCCTACGGCAGTCGGTTAATATAATAATCTAGACACAGAAGATTTCTCAGTTTGTAGCCTTTACCGCCGACACCCTAGATTAAAATTTATTTATGTTTATTGTAAAAAAACTTCAAAATTAAGAAAATAAATAAATGTTTCTTGTCTCCTACTTTCCGAAACGTACCTATATCATTGGCAGACCGTCTTGAACTGCTGGGACTCACGTTAACCCCAACAATGAACTTTAAGGGCTACCTTGAATCTAAGGCTAAACTGGCTAGGAAAAAGCCTGGCATCATTAATAAGGTTAGGCGATACTTCTCACCGGGACAGCTGCTTCATCTATATCAAGCACAGGTCCGATCGTGTATGGAGTACTGCTGCCACCTTTTTGATGGATCAGCCAAGTATCAGCTGGAAGCTTTAGAATCAGTGGACCGGCGAGCTGTGAGGTTAATCGGTGACGATAAACTAGCTGCCAAGAAGCTACTTAGTCTCGAGCACCGCCGTAAAGTAGCATGTCTGTCTATTTTCTACAGGATTCATTTCGGGGAATGTGCGCAAGAGCTTCACGACCTGATTCCACCCTCCCCATTTCACTACAGGACTAGCATAAAATCGGCGAATTACCACCCATTTCTCGTTGAAATGCCAAAAATCCGTACTCAGCGATATCGATTCCTGTTGCGTACTGCACAAGAATCTGTTAAACAACCGCCATCTCTGTTTCCTGAGACCTACAATTTTGGAATTTTCAAGGCTAGAGTGAATAGATATCTTCTAGATCGACGAGCTCCATCCTCGGCCACACCGTCGCTTAACATCAGACGAGTTGGTGGTCAATCGTAGATCTATCTTCTATAAAAAAAAAAAAAAAATTAGTAATAACTTACAACGGCTGAGCGTCAGGCACCCCCTTCTTCGCGGGAGTGGACGGGATCTCTTCCGAGTCGCTGTCGTCGGTCAGCAGGGAGTCGTCTTCTGTTACATTGGATGGTACCGCAACTGTTAAACAACAAACAAACAAGATGGCGTCTGTATATAAATAATAAACTCTTTATTGCACACACCACGAAAATAACAACAAAATACATAATTATACTTTAAAAAACTGACTTTAAGGTACGCATTCGTTTACTTGGATGACATTTTTTCAGTTATTTTGTTATAACAAAAGTATTAGCATTAGTTAGTATTAGTATTAGTTATTGGTAACGATTTTGATAAAATGTATAAGGGACCACCTCTGAGGTATTTATTATCTACCAAACAAAAAAAAAAAAAATTTTAAACTATCACGGTCATTCATTAAAACACTATTATTATTAACGGGATATTTACCGTGGTTCGCGTTAATTTTTTGTGTCGCCCGTGAACATGGTGCATGTAACTGTGCCGAAATATCGGGAGCTCAAAATTAAAGCGAACCACGGTAAATATCCCGTTAATAATAATTGTGTTAAAAAAAAAAACAATTCGTTATTGGCGGATTAATCACTGAACAAATATAAAAAAAAAACATACAGTCGAATTGAGATCTTACATCTTTTTGAAAGTAGGTTAAAAAGTGGATTACCTTTGTCTAAGACGACTGTGGCGTCCATGACTGTGTTCGGTCTCTCGAGGATCATCGTTTGTTCCAGTACCATTGTTTCGTTCACTCGCTGAAATTAACATAAATACTACAGTAAAATATCTCATGATATACATGTGTATAATTAGTTTTGTATATACATTCTTGAAACATTTATAAAATTATATATATTTTATTGGTTTTGATAAATTAAAAAAAT
This sequence comes from Lycia hirtaria, assembly GCA_947563715.1. Classification (NCBI taxonomy): domain Eukaryota; kingdom Metazoa; phylum Arthropoda; class Insecta; order Lepidoptera; family Geometridae; genus Lycia; species Lycia hirtaria. Next base: position 31,118,034 of record OX387377.1, on the reverse strand, counting down.
CGTGGGTAACTTGACCGTATTTTACGTGTATGTAACGTACGTTACAAAATGGCGCCCCTACCGCTCCACTGCGCGCGATGCGTCACAGTCCTCACTTGTGTAAAAATTCTTTAATCGTTTGATATCAAGTAGTGTAATTACATTTCAAGTGGTTTTTTATTCTTTTTATACACTATTAAGTGACCTTGTGTCTGTCTGTTTGTATAAAACCAGTAGTACCTATTCAGTTTTGATGAGAGAGGTATAGTTACATTTATATTTTCTACAAAGTGTGGTGAAAGATGAAGATGAGGACAAATGATGAGAAAGAAGGTTGTGTCTGTGATTAATTTAGCTATGAGTGTAATAAGCATAATACTTACAATATTCTTTGGAGTAATGGGTGCATGGTTGTAAACCCCATTTGGCAGAACCACTGTCTGGTCCATATCAGTCTTCGATATGACTCTAGTCTCATCTAATGCTATGTTGTCCACTGTGTCAACAGATGTGACCAAATTCTCAGCAGTTTTAGCAATCAATAGATCAGGTTTAGTTTTAGCCAAATCTTTATCATTTTTAGTTTTAGCCAAATCCTTGTCATTCTTAGTTTTGGACACATCCTTATCATATTTAGCTTCAAACACTTCTTTGTTTGTTTTGGATTTTGTGATAATATTTTTGTCAATATTTTCAGCATCGGCCAAACCTTTGTCAACATTTTTATTTATCAAATATTTATCGGTGTTGTTAGCTTTAGTCAGTTTAGTTTTGGCTAGATTTTCTGCTTTATCTTTCTTGTTTTTAGATTTTACATCATTTAGAAGTAGAATAGGGGAGGATGTTTGTTGTGGTTCTCCAGATGGTCTTTCATCCTTTGGAGACACTATTAAATCCGGTTCAATTGCTTTTGTTTCAACTGGTTTTGTTTCAACTGGTTTTGTTTCAACTGGCACTGGTTCAACTGGTTTTGGTTTTTCTTGGTCCCTGGAAGAAGAATTCTAACTATATACTATAATACTATTTAACAGTGTCCTTAGTGGTATTTTTATGACTAACAAGCTAGGTAACTAACCAGAGTTCACCTGATGTTCTATGAAAGAAAATTGCATTTTCCGATTGATCACAATATGCAGTGTTTGTGCTTGGTTTCCATTATTTGTTAACCCCCAACGCAAAACGAAGTATGTTATACGTTTGACGTGTCTGTGGCATCGTAGCTCCCAAACGAATTAATCGATTTTAAATTAGATTTTTCCTAAATTACACTGCACTATGATCAAAACATAAATAATTTGAAATAGAAGAATAAAAATAAAAAAAACAACGAGGTAAGTCTGCAGTGCGAGGGGCGTCATCAACCGAGGGTGACGTTTGCGCTGCTCCTTTGAACCGCCGAACGCGGTTGAAACTATAGTCAGATTTTTCGACTCAAAACAAGACGCGAGTGACCTGTAGTTTTTATTTAAAGAGATGTAAGTAAGGTATGAAATTACCGTTAGGCAAAATGGTTACAATTGATTGATGTAAAACATACCTAGACTAACCATTATGGCCAATTGTACTTAAAGCTAACCCAGTCTATACTTCAAAAACTCGATCCATTTTTCGATTAGGTTGAATGGAGTTTGGATGAAAATCGCTTAGTTCGAGCTAATTATTTATTATTAGCTATTATTCAATTAAATTCTTTATTTTCTCCATAGACATCATTAGCAATGTTCTTGGATGCGTCAGTTAATACATTGCATGTTCTATTTCCAATAATAATAATTAAATGAATCATATAATAACAATTCACTAAAATAATAATCATAAAATGTCACAAATAAATTAGTATTGGTATATAGCAGCTGTATAGGGGCATTGTCATGGCTTATATCTAGTATATATTATCAATAATAATAACTGAATACGCAGCTTGAATTAAGCTTCCACCTTCCTAATGTGAACTGCTCGTGAAAGGAATGTCTTGCCACCGTCCTTATTTCCTAAATGCTATAACCCGGTTGTCTTCAAGTCCTAGAGTGTATAAGTAGCTTCTATACTTGGATTTTTAATTAGATGGAGTAAATTGGAATACTGAAATGTCACTTTTCGAAATAATGATACCAACTTTCAAATCTAAGTGATGGGATTTGAGACACATATAGTTCAAAAAAGATTGGAACACGGAATGTAAATAATAGAAAATTAATAAATACATCTTGAAAGGTTTATGTCAGTGAATTGCTTTTAATGAGTCAGCAACATTCTTAGAGGAAGAGGAATGTATTTTACTGGTTTTTCTGAATAAACTCAGGAAATAAGAAGTGATTCCATAACTGTATCTTCGTATAGTTATAGTGTAATAGTTAATTCCTAAGGAACATGTAAGAAGATCGTAGTATGTAATAATTATTAATAATTTAATTTGAAATCTTTGATATCTTTCACATCTTTAACACCTCTCACATCAAAATCGGTCAAGCCCTTTAGGCGATCATATAGAAACATACAGATATACATACCCACATACATACATACACTCGAACCCGTAAGAAATAGGTTTAATCCTGTTTTACCCGTTCCCGCGGGAATCCCGGGATAAAAAGTATCTTATGTGTTAATCCAGATTATAAACTACCTGTGTACCAAATTTCAGCCAAACCAGTCAAGCCGTTTTACCGTGAAGAAGTAACAAACTAACACAAACTTCGCATTTATATTATTAGTGTGAAGTGTGAATGTGATTTATTAGCATTTCCTATCCCAAACTCCAATAAAACATATAAGTTATATATATATATTCGTAATCACCGTTAAAAAATCTTTATTTTGATACCAAATTCAATTTATTTTGAAAACTTTATTTTTTTTAATTACTTTTTGCCGCCTTTTAAAATCTTTAATTTTGTTTTTTTTTTTTAAATTTTGATGTACCCAGTATCACTCTCACGACTAAGACGAATCTATTGACACCACTCACATAAAAATACGACAAGCCGTTAAGTCTCTAGGGCGTGTCAAAGAAATATACATACATACATACACTCGAAAAACATAACCCTCTTTCTTTCGCAGTCGGGTAAAACGTGGCAACATTCGATCTGTCAATTTACTCCGTTTAATTAAAAACCCAAGTATAGGTCTACGTGCTTCATCTTCGGACACAGCATCGAAGCCGTCCTGGTGGTCAAACGTAGAGCTATTCTATATATATAAATCGTATACTTACGCTTTCTGTCCGCGCCTCGTCCTCTTCGGTCTTGGTTTTTCGGCGGGAGACGCTGTGAAATATCAAATAAATAATTAGATGAACATCATCGTCTCGACTTCTTCCCAGTAGATAGGATCGGCACAACGTGTTTCCTTTCACCATTTCAATTTTCCACATGTTATTTTTTCAGTTAGACATTTCAAACACATAAGTCGTCTTTCACTAGTTCATTCACACCATTTTCAGTAAACCATTCCCAGTTGTACCTCTTATAATATGTCTAGGGTTCTAGGGTCTTCTTATATACATGGATAACCTAATATAAAGTACCGTTAGAAACGGTACAATACGGTTTAATACGGTGTTTTTCATATTATTCATTATGGCCACACCGTCGCTTAACATCAGGCAAGTTGGTGGTCAATCGTAGATCTATAATGTATATTAAAAAAAAAATGTTTGTCTTTATTGTTGCGCAATCTCGCATACAAATAGAAGGTAACATACACCTAAACATTATATTTTTATCTGAATTTAATCAAATGTCTACGCCTCGACGGTTTCCCTTTTTTAAATTTCATTCTAACTCTGAAAATAAAATATTAAACTTAAACATTTTGAAATAAAAAACAAACCATAAACGCATAGGTATTAATAATTCCAACCATATTGAAAAGTAGTAATCATAATTATAAAGTACTATTATTATTAACGGGATATTTACCATGGTTCGCGTTAAAATATCGGGAGCTCAAAATTAACGCGAACCACGGTAAATATCTCTTTAATAATAAAAGTGCTTTAATGAATGACCGTGATAGTTTGAAAAAGTGTTTTATCATAATTATAGTTTAAAAAACTGAAGCAACCGACTGATTTCATGGATGCCAATGTCAGAACTGGTCCAAATTGAAATGGGACTACACGGGAACCACCAGCTTTCAAATAAAAAAAGAATCATCAAAATCGGTTCACCCAGTCGAAAGTTATGAGCTAACAAACATAAAAAAGTCGAATTGAGAACCTCCTCCTTTTTTGAAGTCGGTTGAAAATTGGATAATATTTAGAAGTAGAAAACAGTTTTCTTCTGTTGTTTATTTATTTATTTAGTTTGTTGTGTGAACATAGGTTAATTTGTTGGCAAAACGTCGTGTGACAATATACATACAATCACGCTTATTTCCCCTTACAGGCTAGGGATAGCATCAAGTACCGCGAGGCCGTTTGACGCCACATTTGACCCTGGTTAGAGGGATGGAGAAGGTATTAGAGGGTTACAAGGTATGCCTGCAGTGCCAAGGGTTCAGCTCATCGCCTACATAAACAACAATTTCCCTCGAGTACCTTAACTGAGTTTTACAGTATGGCTATGCGTGGGAAGAGAAGCAGTGACGTGTCTGTGAACGTTCAACTGAGGCGTGGCGTGGTACACCTAGTACCGTGGTAACGTACCGGGCAGGCTGTCGGCGGAGGAGTGCGTGGCGGAGGAGTTCCCGCTGTCGGCTCGTGTCTCGGACAGTTTCTTCCTGCCGCGGGTGCGCTTCGGCCTAGGCTCGGGCGCCGCTGTCGGCGGCTCTTCTCTCTCTTGGACTCTGGAACTTGCCCGAGTGCTGCGAGCGGCTGCCACTGTTGATATTGTAATATTTTTTAGCGGAGAACCGCCATTTTCAACCGATTCTCAATTCAATCTTCTTCTTCTGATTCTTCGATTTTTTGAGGAGATTTTCAATTCGACTGTTTTTTTTATGTTTGTTACCTCAGAACATTCGACTGGGTGAACCGATTTTGATGATTCTTTTTATATTTGAAAGTTGGTGCTTCCCGTGTGGTCCCATTTCAATTTGGTCCAGTTCTGACAATGGCATCCATGAGAAGTGGGTTGCTTCAGTTTTTTAAACTATAATTACTGTATTGCGCGGCTGCCACCATCTTGATATGAGAGAAGAGAAATCGAAACTGGTAAAAAGAGAGCGAGTGCCAATGCGCACTGGCACTCGCCCTCTTTTTACCCGACTACATAATGAGCGTTATATTTTTCGAATGTATGTTTGTATATTATGTGACTCAGTTGGTTGTGCGATGGAGTGTGTTTGTGGAAGTGGTTTTAAACCCTTTCAGATGGGTATTATTATAATAAAATTGTTTTAATTATTAAATCCTATTTCTTTAAAAGTGATATCCATATTCTTTTACCTGACTGCGTAAGGATGTTTTCGAGTGTATATATGTGTGTACGTCTTATATGACTGCCTACAGCCTAAGCGGCGTGACTGATTTTGATGTGCGAGGTGTCGTTAGATTCGTCTTCACTTCCTGAATATCTTAGTCTATATTTTTTTGTAATAATAATAATACGACTCTAGCAAAAATTAAAAACATGCGTTTTTCGTAACCTCCATGAACGAACTTTTTCGTAATACAGAAGTAATTTTACTAGAATTATTCTTTTGATCAACGTCTCAATTTCATGTCAGCGTGAAGTTGAAAAATATGTTGAGCATTGCTCAAATTAGAATAAAGTTTTTCTGCAAGGCTCTAACAGTGATTACCGGGCGGCTGTTCGGCGAGCTTCTTATTCCTGGTGGAGCGGCTGGAGCGTCTCGCCGGCAGCTCTTCGCCGGCTGTGGCTGGCTCCTGCGCCTGCGCCGTCTCTTGCGGCTTCTCCTTGGCGAGGGCTTTACGTGGCTCTACGACACAAACATCTGTGTTAACCGAGCGAAGCGAGTGACTTCTCGATATCGTGCGACACATACTCTATCTCATTATTAATAGTAGTGTAGTTCTATGTACACGTACAGTAGACTTCGTGACTTACAAAAAAGTCTGTGCTCTCAAGGTCTACTGCTCATAATGCAAAATAGCTCGAGTACGGGGGCAAAATGAAAACCAGCACAGCTGATTTTGCCTCTTTTGCCTAAATAGTTTATAATATGTATATTACTCATATTTAATTTATAACTCCTTGTACTGGCAATAAAAATATTAATATCATTAAATTGTTACTTAATATTCTGTATTGGATGTTTTTGCGATATATTATCAAAATCAGCCCATAAATAGCCTCGTAGAAAACTTCTCTTTTCAACCGAGATTTTATATCCTTTTAAATCGACAACCTCTTTAACGATTTTGTTCATATTTCAAATTCTTGTTTAGAATTAAATATTAAACATTTTAACAAATATTATTAAAATCGGTCTGTAGATGGCGCCGTAGAAATTTTCCCTTTCTTGGGAGATATAACCCCACTTATCAAAAATTCCCAAAGGCGAATCTATAAAATTGAGATCCCTGTTTACACTTTCTACACATTATTGAAATCTACACTAATATTATCAAGAGGAAAGATTTGTATTTGAAACTCGGTGGGAGACGATCTGAGGAAGGTCATTCCGCATTCCTTGACCTTTCAGCTATCGAACGCGATGCAGATTATAGATATAGCCCGGTCCAATTAGCCCAAAAAATAGGGGTACTTTGGGTTGATTCACGACAAACTGAAAATTTACAGGCACGTAAGGGATACCACTCTAATGAAATCCTGAAAAGTCTTCACTGATCCCGTGTGTGTAATTTTTTTATTCAAGGTTAAAGGTCGCAAAAATTGGTTTTTTTGAATTTTTTGGCCAAACGGTTAGTAATGCAGGTAATTTTTCCACACACGCCACGTGGTCACATCAAATAAAGGACAGATTCTTTTCAACTCAAATTCTCAGAATTATTCATTTTAAATGTATTAGTCACGCAAACTTAAAATTTTACTTATATTACGCGTCCAATGATGTTCAGATAGCGTAGTCATGCATATTATGGAGAACACTGCGCCAGCTAACTTTTGAATGGCTTTTTCTCAGAAATGGTAAATCTTAGAGAAAAATGTATAAGGACAATTTTAATAGATAATTACCTGATCTATTATTTTAGTCTGAGCTATTTTTATGGTAAGACTAACCGTTTGGCCAAAACATACAAAAAAGACATTTTTGAATAAATTTTTTTGCACATACTGGATCAATGGTGACTTTTCAGGATTTCATTAGAGTGGTATCCCTTACGTGCCTGTAAATTTTCAGCTTGTTGTGAATTAATGCAAGAGTCAATGTCTATTTTGACCGGGCTAATATGTAAATCCAACTCCTATCTATAGAATTTAAAAAAAATATTCACGATAATAAGCTGTGGCGGGAGTGAAATAACTGCGGCATCTACCGGGCCGCCTTAACATTAAACAAGCTGAGGACAAAAACCAAACTTATTTAATAGACTCACTAGGCACAGGCGCAACGGGCGGCGGCATGGCAATATCGTCCTTATGTCGCTCCGCCTTGATTTCATCTTCGCTTAGTAGGCTCAGGGCTTCCGTCTCCATGGGTTCAGTCTCCGAAGGTATGGATATCTTCTCTTGCTTGACTGGAAGCACAAATTAAGGATGACCGATAATGGCTCAGTTGGTTGAGCGATGGAGTGTGTTGGAGGAAGTGGTTTTGAAGCCCTTTCCTATGGGAATTATTGCCATTGTTTTTGTTTTAATTATTTATTTATTTTTAATCCTATTTCTTTAAACGTGACATTCATAGGTATGAATGTCACGTTTAAAGAACTGCGTAAGGAAGGTCATTTTTTTGGGTGTATGTATGTATCTAGTATACAATCAAAGCTTGTACTGTGGAAAATAGATGGTTGATAGAATCCATATATACTTTTTTTTGGAAATACATACTTATGATATATAGAAATACCCCAACACAGAACAAACATCCATGCTCATCTCACAAATGTTTGCCCTGGGTGGGGATTGAACCCACAACCTACAGCTCAGGAGGCAGTCGTACTACCACTGAGCCATGAGGCCTGTCAAATTTTCAGTCGGAGGCCTACTCTTCTGCTAATAAATAATTCATTGCACTAAAATAGTAAAAGGACACAGTTTCTAAATCACATAAAGATCAAATATATTGTATGAACTTACTCTTTACTGTAGACAGTTCTTGAGGAGCCATATTTTCCTTCTCATCATCCTTGTTCCGTCTGCTTCGAGAAGACTGTCTCTCTGGGGCATTATCAGAAGAGTTCCCTCTGCGAAGCTTCTGGGTCAAGTTCACATTCACCTGTGGAATTAATCATTTTATTAAGAATGCAGGTGTAATGCCACTAATGTTGCATTTATACATTAGCTAAGGTAGCTTACCATTATGTGAGTTGTCAAACACTTGGTAAACACAGACAGAGGCAGTCATGAAATGATCATACATTACTGTTTAATCCGCCTTTTAAATACAAGATTTTAATACCCCACTTGATAGGTGTGAGTGAAAAACTATTTTAAAAGAAAATTTTTGAAAATATACATTTTCGTGCTAAAAATCTGGCATTTTGTGTCACTAAAACTAATTTAAAGATATATAATTTATTGAAATTGGCTCACACACTTTAGTCTCCAGAGTGTTACAAAGGAACCAAGATACGTACATAATAGGATGTCAGCCCATTTCCTGCTAAAACACCAACATTCCCCAATTCTTTTATCTGACCATAGAATACTTGATAGTACCAAAGTAATCTTTTACTGGATGTCCAGGAAGAGAAGCAACCAACCTGTTTACTAATAATACTCTGTGCTTTAACCGATGCATTCCTCTTCGCCCGTTTATCCTGTTCAGGGCTCGACATGTCATCCACTTCATGCTTGCTACGTTTCTTTGCTGCTCGTGGTTTGCCCTCATTTGAACTTTGGCTGTTGGAAAGGGTCTCGCTGTTTTCTTTGGCTGATGATGGGTTGGACTGCTTGTTTGATTCATCTGGAAAGTTACAGTGAAAGCCTTAATTGGTAGTGATGTGGGGGGGGTAAGTTAAGAGCAAGATGAGTGAGGCCATTTTGATGAAAATAAATACATATATGCACATTCTTTATAATGTAGAAGGCAGGTCATCAAGGATCATGACTAGAGACCGGATAATATGCAACATAAAAAGCTTGAAATATGCATAAAAATAATGATATTACCATAATGATGGTAATTAAATATTACCATTGAAAGGATCGGCTGCATTTTTTTAACAATTTAAGTAGATAACAACATCCACATCCGGCACGGTAATGGTCAAAAGCAAGTATTCATGCTCAGCAGAAATGTTTGTCCTGGGTGGGGATCGACTCACAACCTACAGTTCAGAAGGTAGACTAGCACGGAGCTATGATGCTTGTTATAATATATATTAAGCTCTTAATTTGTTACAGAAACATCTGTGTAAAATGATTTATTTGTATTTAGTAGTACTCAAACATTTTGTCATAACCATTGGCACTTCTATCATAGTATATATTCTATCATCAGTATGTAGTAAACACCACATTTTAAGGCTAAAGTCTATTAAAGCTCATGTCAAATGTAGTGACTGCCAGTGAGCTTGTCCACAAGAAATGGCACAAATTTAATATAACCACTGACCAAATGTAAGTGAAGGCCTAACAGGGTTTGTTAGTTATAATAATGAATTACCTGCACCCTCATCGATGCTTTGCAGGGTTATTTTTATGTCCTTCTGCGCTCGCTCCCGCGCTTTGCTTCGACCATTTTGGGCTTTGAACTCCTCTTCAAACTTATCAAGACTTTCTAGGGCATCCTGAAAGTACCACAGTTTCTTTGAAAATTATACACCATAAAATCACAATTTATCACCAAATAATACTGGTACAGCAGCTATACGACACAAAAACAGCCACGAAAAATGTTGTAAATCGAAACATAACTTGGTTCTATTGGAACTTTACCTTGAGGTCACGATTGAAATTCTTTGAACAAAGATTAGATATTTCAAATAGATTGGGCAGTAATTCATTAAATATGGACATAGTTAACGGAAAAACTTTATGTAAGTTATTTAAAGAAACGCCATACAAACGAAACAATTGAAAAACCGTTTGAAATCAAAATATCGTTGACAGTAGATCGCCCGTTGTGCCAACATGCAGAAATAAATTTCTGTCACCTGACTTTGTAAATGTGGCCAAATCAGAGAACTAAAAAGTACCGTCGATTTCTGTAAAACAAACGATGGTGGCTCTGCAGCTGGCTATATTGGTATAACAATTTATTTAGAACGAAAATATTTTGTTCGGAAATATAAACGGACAGCATTGCCAGTTTTGTGGTAAATTGGTAATGTTGTATTTTTATTAATTATTAGCTGCGTCCTTTGGTTTCACCCGTATAATGATGAAAAACGGTGATGATGATGATGGAAGAATTTGTAGATTGGCATTCTCATTTCGTAAACTTTAGTAGAATAGAAAAGTATGTCATGTGTACCGACTGATTTACCGACAAAAAACGATTAGTTTTTTTTGTTTGAAAGAAGATTTTATAGAGTGTTCTTAGCTATGTTTTATCAAAATCCATTCAGTCGTTTTTTTTGGCAGGGGTTTTTATACTTATACTTGTAATTTTATTACCTTACTTACCGGTACAGGTTAGCCGGTAGAGGGTACACACACACACTCACTTGACTCTGTTAAATTCATCGCCTCATCACTTTACATTTTAAGCCAAATTTACTTTTCTCAATATGTTATTTTACAATTTTTTTAGCGTGATCAATATGTATTTCCATGGCAAATTACAGCTAATACTAATATGACCTTACCGAAAAACGTTAATTAACTTTAAGTAATGCTTAACATATTTTGTCAACTTCTCTCTGACACATAGGGCCTTACTTACCGAAAAACGTTACGTAACTTTAACCAACGTCTTAAATTCTCTGCTACGTCTTAAATTATCTTCTACTATCCGCAAGTGTCATTACGTGTTAGCGAGAAATTGACAAAATATGTTAGCATTGCTTAAAGTTAAGTAACGTTTTTTGGTAAGGCCGATAATCTTTGAGCAAAGCCGCGGATGGACAGACATATGTACATGGCGAAATTAATAAGGGTTCCTTGTTTACTACGGAACGTTAAGAAATGCCCGGTTCCTTGAGATTCGTTATAAAGGGTTCACATATAGTTAGTATTATTTTGTTGTACTAATTTACTAATTTTCTTAATATTTTCGTTCGACAGAAGCAGATCCTTCTATATGAATATCTCCGACGGCAATAAAATAGTTTATTCAAATTCCATGCATATCGATAACCGTCCGTGGGCAAAGCAGGGTCGGATTCGAGCTCATACATAAAATATAGGCCGGGTGTGTTTGTTCCCACGGCTAGCGGCTATCGATTATAATCGGCTGAGGGTTCACTTACTACCTCCCTGTGATACAAGGCTTGGAAACTCCAGTTCGCAGTAATTTTTAACTGACTTAAAAAAAACGGAGGTTATCAATTCGACCTGTATGTATGTAATTTGGTCAGAATTGCTCAGTTTTTGTATATGTTAGTCTATACCAGCTTCTAAACGTGTGTGCCAAAATTTTATAAGTGTAAGTATGGTTGCATGTTTCTATGTTTTTATATTTGTATATTTGTCCACGTATTACGCAGAAATTAGAAGCCATATTGCAAAAAAATATTAATATTTTTTATTGAATAAAGTATCTCCAAACTTAGGGAACAATGTATGTTTTATCAAAATCGGTCCAGTAGTTTTCAAGATATGCACTTTTTAAATTTTAAAATATGAACGTTTCAACGACGCTATTCAAACTCCTGGCCGGTTTTGAATGAAATTTGATGATAGTTTAACGTGACAATGTCATAACAAAACATTGATGAAATGATGATGATGTAACGGAACAATGAGCGGAACGTGACAATGAATCATGCTTTTTCGTGCGTGCAGCCGGCGTTCATCGATTTATTAGATGTTGTCACGTCAAAAAAAAAATTGGTTGTCTGTAAAGTCGGTTTACGGACGATAGTTTAACGTGACAACGTCATAACAAAACATTGATGAAATGATGATGATGATGATGTAACTGGACAATGAGCGTAACGGGACAATGAGTTATCCTTTTTCGTGCGTGTAGCCGGCGTTCATAGATTTATTAGACATTGTCACATCAAAAAAAAAATACTCGTCAAGTAGTTTTCATTTAAATTATAACATCTACGGAACACTACCATGCCCGTGTTTCGATAGTCGATACGTCCAATAAATAATTATTTAAAAATTAGGTCCGGCAAAGTACGAGTTTCACTCGCACACCGTTTCCATACTTCCATGCAACATAATGAACACAGAAAACAAAATGGGTGTCTTCAAATCGCGACTGAAAATGTTCCTTCTAGTAGGAAAAGACTGAAATGCTACGCTTTGACATTCAATATATTTTAAGGTTCATTGGTGCTATAGGCAAGTAGTTAGAATAATACAAAGCAATGTATCAATATATCGATTTATTATAAATTAATACAATAAAATATGAAAATAAAATTTTCAACAATTATTTACGCAAGCTTGTCTCGCGCTTGACCAATTTTTAGTATTTGTTGATTTGTGAGCTATCACAAAAAATATTCTATGAAAACTACAACTTCTTACCTATTATGGTACAAAAGATACAGCCGTTTAAGTGTAGGACAGACAGACAGACAGCTGCACCCGTAGTACGGAAGCGTAAAAATGAACGGTTCCTATTATAGAATTAACAGTTATATATAAGTACATACATTATATATATATATAGAGCGCCATCTTCCCTAAGATCAAAACAGAACGAAGGATAATCCAGTGTCCGGCGATGTTTAAAGTAAATCTACTAATAAATCCGTTTTTGTCTGTTTTTGTTTATCTCCTAAAGAAAAAAAACTTTGAATAAAGGTCGGGATCTCGTAAATCTTTCAGGAGGATTTGTAAAGGACAGACAGACGATACTTTCACTGTTTTACAATTTAAATAGGGTTGGACAGAAAGGGTACTGATTAGGAAGGAATTTGCGATTGATTCGATTTCTTAGTGCACTGTGAACACTATGACAGTTCGCAACTTGTCAGACATCAACACTAACGGCCTTACCGAAAAACGTTGCTTAACTTTAAGCAATGATTAACGTATTTTGTCAACTTCTCGCTGACACGTAATGACACTTGCGGAAAGAAGACAGAGAATTTAAGATGATGGTTAAAGTTAAGTAACGTTTTTCGGTAATGCCGTAACTGCTGTGTTACTTATAAACGCATGTTAGAATCGTATTCACTGAATAAGGACTTGTCACTTTCTGTCAGACGGGAACTGTCACGTGCGAAAACGGAACAAAACACTCTTTAACTAAAATGAGCTTAGTCAGCGTTTATAAGTAAAACGGTCAGTGTTTATTAGTGTATTTAGTCAACTGCATTTTGTCACGGTTAAATACAGTCAAAGTGGATAATTCTGAATCCGTGTCAAACATTCAACGTAGGTATTTCGATGATTCTTGATTTTTATCCAAAATCAAGACGACTGCTAATTAATTAATCAAGTAATTTGATTACTAATATTTATTTATATTTTACTTGGATGACATACATTTTCAGTTATTTAGTTATAAAAACCACGGCACTGAACCGATTTTGATAAAATTTCTATGGGACCACCTGGAAAGTACCTATACCTACTCTTTCAAACAAAAGTACTTTTTCAAATCGGTCCAAGTGTCATCGAGTAATCGAGATACATACATAAAAAATATTCCGACGAATTGAGAACCTCCTCCTTTTAGGAAGTCGGTTAAAAAATATTCTCACAGTTTACAATAGTTATAAGTAAAGTATAGGTATGTATGTATTGTCTGTAAGTCTCCGCATAGCTTGATTAAAATATTCCCACAGTTTACAATAGTTATAAGTAAAGTATAGGTATGTATATTTATATATATGGTATGTATGTATTGTCTGTAAGTCTCCGCATAGCTTGATTAAAACGCTATAATCGGATTAGAACAATTTCATTCGGGACGCAGTAAACACAACAATGGGATTCTGTATAGACAGTAAGGACTCGGGCCCATCACCGATCCAGTAGAGTGGTGTAGTAGTGTACGAGTCGGTAAGCACTTATCTGGTGTGAACAGTCGAGAGCCAGTAGCCGGGGACTAGTGCTAGTGTTGTGTGTCTATAAGTCTGTGTTGGACTAGAATTGCTATTCGTACACGATTCGTCATCATCATCATCTCAGCCACAAGAAGTCTACTGCTAGGCCTCTACTATGGATTTCCTAAAAATACATGTTGAAAGCGGCTCATATCCAGCGCCTTGCTGCCATTTTAGCCTACAGCCTAAACGGCTTGACCGATTTTGATGTGCGATGTGTCATTAGATTTGTCTTCGCTTCCAGAGCGCCATCTCTGGAAGCGAAGACGAATCTAATGACACCTCATGACAGAATGTATTTTTTTGTATTAATAATAATAATACATCACTTGGTAAAATAAAATAAAAATGCGTTTTACCCGTACTATTTCGTAATAAACAATTGATTTTACTATAATTATTCTAAAGAATGTGCATTTATAATCTATTACAGAGATTTTACGCATACTTTCTCACAAAAAAAACGTACACTCTACAGCGTATCAAAAAGCAAAAACTGCTTTTCTGCAGTCGGGTATTTTGTTTTTCTTTTAATATACATAGAAGTTCTCAAATGGGTAGAACGATTGTAACCTAGTTTTTTTGTTCGAAAGAAATTTTTATCAAGAATGTTTTAGGTATGTTTTATTAAAATCAATTCAGGGGTTCTATTAGTTTTCTAAGCTTACTTGTTATGAAGTTCTTTTTGTCCACCTTGTGGCTGTTCTTCCTACGCTGCGCTTGACGATGTGAGGGAAATCGAATGTAAATCTTTTTTTTAAATATTTTACTCAAATGACCTCGAATGCTATGTTTTATATTATTTTTTTGAAAAAACAGACTAATAAAATTTATGATTAGCTTTTTAGGATCAATGAAAAAATACCGCGTTTCCATAGTTGTGATACTGGATGTGTGTGTATGGGTTCGGAACGACGTTAATCTTTGGATAAAACTCCATACGTGAGATATAAGCCGGAACCGAGGGATAAACTCCCGATGACAAGTTTTATAATATAATCGACTACTAACGGAACCTCATATTAATAAAATAACCAAACTGAAATTATATATATCGATGCTTTTGGCCGACTGCGTGGAAACGATGGTAATGTATTTATTTATGTTTAACTTCCTACAGCCTAAATAGCTTTACCGATTTTCATGTCCGAGGTGTCGAGAGCTTTCTCTTTATTTTCGGAGTGTCAATGGCTACGTTTTTGTAATAATAATAATAAAATTTTCGCAAAAAATTTTAAATTGAACTTTTACGTAACCCCAAATTAAGTTTTTCCTAACATATTAATGATTTTTTTGAAACCGATGTTGATGTGGTATGGAGGTAGCTGACACCCTGCATTAACATATAGGCTACTTTTTATCTCAAAATTAATATCTTCTTTGTTATGATTTGTGTAAAACAGCGGGTAACACCGCGGGTACGCAGCTCAATAAAACAGCTGTATACACAAATAAATATTCAACAACCCGAATTGTAATATAAATTCGTACAACTATTCAAGTTGTATACAAGTATTGGTTGCCATAGTTATAGCTCCTACCACCTCAAAAAAAGCCGACGATCAAAACGAATAAAAAAACAAAATATATGCAATAAATGCCAATAAGGTTAGTATGTATTCACATTTGTGTACCTATATATTAACGATAGTACATACCTACACAATGTACACAATGGTTAAGATTATTTTAATACAAAAATCGATAATTTAAAATATACACACATCACACACGGAATTTATAAATAGATAAATAATAAATATTAAATTTGTGGACATTTCACACAACACCATCTAGCTCAAACTAAGCAAAGCTTGTACTATGAACTAGATGGCTGATAGAATACATATATTATATACTTTTTTTGTAAATATATACAAATGATACATAGAAACACCCAGACACAGAACAAACATCCATGCTCATCACACAAATGTTTGCCCTGGGTGGGGATCGAACCCACGACCTACGGTACAGCAGGCAGATATACTACCAACTAAGCCACAAGGCCAGCCTTTTCAATTTAATCAGGCAATGGTTATGAGCCACCAAATTAATGCACTTCTGTTTCATATAATTAAAATTCACATAGAAAGGAATTATGACTAATACCTATAATTCAAAATCTAAACACGTTTGTTAAGATTTTCGCGTTACTCATTGGAATTAAACAAATTTTAACGTCGGTGGACGTAAAATTTAAAAACAAAATTCACGAATATAGATAATGCCCTGGGTTGTCCGATACTTATATACCAACAATGACGAACTTAAGGATTTTGAAATAAAAACTCTATGTCGCCGCGCTAAAGCCTAATTTAGATTGAGAAGTCTAGATACGTCTATTTTCCGCTTCGAATTATTTTGAAAATCGAGATTATTTTAATCGTGTAAGGGGTCTAATTAGATCTCATTGAGCTCGGACGTTTTTGAGGACTGACGCTACATCCCGTCCTTTTTCCCACTAACCTAGAGGAGGTTAGTGGAAAAAAGGACGGGATGTAGCGTCATCAGTGCGTAGCGGATCAATCCTGTAAAGTAATAACCGTTCGGCAATTATTCATAAAGAACTAGCTGCCCGCCGCGACTTCGTACGCATAAGAACTTCGTTCATGTCACGCTCCTACCCGCACTCACTGCACCCCCGCCGAGATAATGCTCCAGTACCACATCTGCCCTGCTCGTGTTCCGCTCCTAGCTCAATCTCGTCGCACTGCCGCCGTCCTGCTTCAACCAAACTTCTGACCCAATCTATTAATGTCGAGTCAGTGGTCAAACGTAGATTTATGTATCTGAATGAAAACTAACTCCCCTTCTAACCCTTTCTCGCCCCGCTCCTACCTAATGGCTAATGTTTTTACACCTTGGGTTACATTATTGAAGTTTTAGTAGGGATCCCTAATTTTTTCTAATACTAAATATAACCTATGTTACTCAAGAATAATGTAGCATTCTAATGGTGAAAGAATTTTTGAAAGCGATCCAGTAGTTTTTGAGTGACAAATCTTTCCTCTGTATAATTATTAATGTAGATGAACGGCTAGACTGATGTTTTGACTGATATTGTTTTTATTGATGAATATCATATTTTTAATACTTATTATTCCGGACAAAGACAAATCCAAAAACACTAAAATCATAAAAATTTGTCTAGCCGTTCTTGAGTTATAAATGGTGTAACTAACACGACATTCTTTTATGTATATATATATATATAGATAAATATATAGATATAGAAGATATACTACTAAAACCACATGCAGGCCTTCCTTACAATATTGACCTAACGAATAAAAGACTGAAAGATATTGTTTGTCCTCAGAGGATAACAAAACATACCTTTACTAAAAAATCTACGTATTTCTAGGGCCACTAAATTCTGTAAATTACATAAATTTCCTCACCTATCACTAACGGTTTCCTTACATTTATTAATGTAAGGAAACCGTTAGTGAGACTCTCCAAAGCATGTCCTATGAAGATACAGAGAAGTTATTAATAGTTTACGGTTAGTTTGCCTAGTGCATTGTTTGCTTATATTTCTTATATAATTATTTTTGTTATAAATTATTTAAGATAGTATATAAAAAACGTAATACGTAAGTGATTTTATAATACTTTAATTGTTTGCCTACTTCTCGCCTGACAAACAGGAATACCTAGTTCAGGCATATAATTTATATTTTACCTGTTATTTTATTTTGTATTTAAATAGTGTTTTATATGTACAAATAGTTTTTACAAGTAAAGTTATTATTATTATTGCGTTAGGTCATAAAACAATGTAAAATAAACGCGATGAATCCGTTAAAATTTGTTTAATTTCAATGACTTAAGTATTAAAAAGTTACCTTTTAATCTTAACACACACATTCCTTAAAACTGAAGAATAGTTGACTTAAACAAACACATACTAAATAAACAAGCTTATATAGACAGTATATATACAATGTCATAAAAATATAATGAAACACTGCGAAGTAAGTTTGCTTCCTGTTTGCTTTAGCTGTATCTTTCAGTCCATCTTTGAGTATATATTTTCTAAGTCCAATACACCAAATAAGGGAATATTCTTTCCAATCAATGTCGTCGAAGTTAAAGTTGAATATGGCCTGATCTAGTTCAGACAGGCCGTTATATAATTTATATACATTATCTTCAACAAAGTTCCATTGGTGCGTCGTGAAATACGAGAGTACATTACACATCTTGTATACTTTATGAGACATTTTGGCGAATCTGAAAATAAAGAAGATTTCTATCTATCTACATTGGTAAATTATGAATTAATGCTGGCTAAGGATCCAGCCAGATAAGCATCTTGAATACGAGTAGATTTGACATGACATCATTGAGTATTCCTACATTAACTTTATGTATGTGCCTGGATTTTTCTTTGTATCATATTATTTGATATTAATATTAAGTATAATATTTAGTAAATGTATATAAGCTATCCCAAAAACAATTTCCCATCGTACACGCTATGCTTAATTTGGGGCTAAATAGCGCTGTGTGAAGAAGTTCACCAATATTTATTTATTTACATATGCTTACCTTTTTTTCTTACCCAGTAACAAGCATACAAAGTCAGCCGTGTAAGCTGGTATGAATTGTAAAAATATACAAAGTAATATGTATAAAAATTTGTTGGAGGTATCCTTTCCAAAACAATAGTACACGGATTTTGGAGTTGCAATAGACGGCGCGCTCTCTCTTACAACTGATAGTATTTTCTCTGTAACATAAGATTGATGTTTAGTTAAAATAAATAATAGATAGATAACTCTTTATTAAAAGACCAGGCTTTTAATTGGCGGCCTTATCGCTTAGAGCGATCTCTTCCAGGTAGGATAATATCAATGAATAACAATGTTACTATGGAAATTAACGTGGTTTTCACACATTTTAAATAAAAACTACGGGTCACTTACGTCTGTTTTGAGTCCAAAATCCGACAATAGTTTCAACCGCATTCGGCGGTCTTTTTCAAAGGAGCAGCGCAAACGTCACGGTCGTTTACGCGCCTCGCACTCACCACCACTTTCACTCAGTGCGACCCGTATGAGTGACCCGTAGTTTTTATTTAAAATAAATAACAAGTATGTTTATTAAATGAAAAACAAAATACCCAAATGCAGAAAAGCAGTTTTTACAGTCTAACTTACGATTTCGTTACGTTTAATACGCTGTTGAATCTACGTTTTTTATGAGAAAATATGCGTAAAACCGCTGTAAATAAATGCGCTGTAAGAAAATAATTATAAATGTGCATTCTTTAGAATAATTCTAGAAAAACAACTTGTTTATTGCGAAAAAGTTCGTTGGGGGTCACGAAAAAAGCATATTATTTTTGCGAGAGATGTATTATTATTATTACAAACAATATAGCTTACGACACTCTGGAAGTGAAGACAGGCCTCATGGCTCATTGGTAGTACGACTGTCTTCTGAGCTGTAGGCTGTGGATTCGATCCCCACCCAGAGCAAACATTTGTGTGATGAGCATGGATGTTTGTTCTGTGTCTGGGTATTTCTATGTAGGTACCTATCATAAGTATGTATTTATAAAAAATAACGTACAAGTGCGAGACAGACTCGATGGCGAGACAGACGGACAGACGGACAACGAAGTGTTCCTATAAGGGTTCTATTTTTTCCTTTTGAGGTACGGAACCCTAAGAAGTATCTATAGGACTGATTTAGTTAAATGCATCAACCAGTCAACCACAGACATCCTCCTACTTACTCCAAGTGACAGGATTTAGTTAAATGCATCAACCAGTCAACCACAGACATCCTCCTACTTACTCCAAGTGACAGGATTTCTCTGAGTACAGGTCACTGTATATATCTTGGTATGACCTCCACCTCGTGCCTGGGTTGCGGCAGTCTCTCTTGCGGCAACTATAATCGCATTATTCACGTAGTCCCCAGGGACTAAGCCGAGAACCGTATCAGGGTGTCTGTAGGCTGTGTGAAGTACGCCCAAACCAGTACCTAGGAGAAACTGAAAAGCCAAATGTTATGTTTAGATCTATAATTTTTGCTGATCAAAACTTTTTATAGTTGAAATAAAAGATGAAACACAACACACATTAAATTTGTGGCTTGACAACCACTATAACACACATGACCTCATATTATGGACAGATGACCACATACAAGTGGCGGGAAGACGCTGGATGCAAGCCGCGCGCCAATCGGTCTTTTTGGAAATCCATGGGGGAGAGGCCTATGTCCAGCAGTGGACTTCTTATGGCTGAGATGATGATGATGATGAACTATTCTGCTGTGTTTTGTAGGGCAAATAAATTACTGATCTGAGGCCAAACCGCCACTCTCAATACAAGCTCAATTGTCCTGGATACAATTGCAATTTTAATAATAATATAATTGTTGTTCTTACACCGGAAGCTCCAAACACACAGCTACTGTCGAGCCACCCCGGTGACGGCTCTGTGTAAGCGCTTAATACTGAAACAAGAAGTAACCAAATCACGAGCCGGTTCAGCTGGAGAACTAGAGGGCGCTACTGTCCTTATTTCATTAAAATAACATTCAGTCGAAACCACAGAATAACATTAATATATACTTCGAAACATTCATTCACGTGTTTCGCCACGATAGTACTTTTCTAAATAGACTGTAATAATCCAGTGAATCTATTTCATAGAAACATGTTTCCTATTTGCTCAAAGAGCAGAGCATTATAAAAATAAAACCGTATAATCGATCTTCGGGCCCCACGTTGGGCGCCAATTGTAATCGACTTTCCGGGCCCCCACGTTAAGCGTCAGTTGTAGTCGCTCTTCGGGTTTCACGTCGGGCGTCAGTTTGTGGTCGCGGTGAGGAGAAAGGCGACGCGGGGTGGATGACGGCGAGCGAGTAAAAGTCCAGGGGCTGAGCTTGGTACTTTAATAATGTACCTACTATACAAGTAGTATATAAGTCTAACAGTCGTCACGGCTAACCACCAGTTGACTAGTAACGTCCCACGAGGCGAGGTGGAAGCGATACCAGTGCAAAAGGAGGGTAACAGTGATCGTGATGGAGTATTCAAGAGCGTTCAGAAGTGATCCCACAAGGTGGAAGTCACTTCATGCAGCTTTAATACAGCCCAGAACTGAGTACAATACAATGTTCCTTGATACCATACAAATCATACGCATTAAGGATTGTATCTGTAAATTCTTGCGTGAACATTTGCGTGTGTTAAGCTTGAATCAGCGCCATCTAGCGTGTAAGTTGGTGAACTTTGTTCCAACCGGCATTTTTTTTAGTAAAATTGGTGCCAAAAAAAATACCACGCAAATATTGAATCGGTGCTATTACTAAAAAACTGTTTTGAATGATCGAAGGAGTTTTATTTCAAAATGTTACGGTGCCTTGCAGATATTACAAATAACATAACATATACGAATATAATTGAGTTAACATACCAACTCCGGGCCTCACTACGCATACTGGAAGTCCAGCGCTCATCTCTAGAACCAGTTCTTCTGATACTGCTTTCGTGAAAGAATAAGTATTTGGCCAATCTCTAATTAAACTAAAATCAAAACATTAAAATTAAATGTGGAACTGGCAAAAATCCTTTAAGTTTTTAAGGGTTCCGTACCTCAAAAGGAAAAAACGGAACCTTATAGGATTACTTTGTTGTCCGTCTGTCTGTCCGTCTGTCCGAGTGTCAAGACCATTATCTCGGGAATGCGTGAAGGTATCGTGTTGAAATTACCACCATATACCACGCAGATCCATAGTATCTTGCTGCAGAAAGAAAAATAAAATTTCTCATTTTCGTAAAAAAAGTAACAGCCGAATATGTCGTACAAAACGCACATTTCGACACTCACGAGGGAATCAAAACCTATGGGGTACTTCCTGTTGATCTAGAACTATGAAGTTTGACAAGAAGCATTGTGTTATAGTACACATATAGGTAGGAAATCCGAAAACTGTAAATTTTTAATTTAATCACAAAAAAATAGTGTCTTTATACAAGGAATGAGGTTCCAAATTTTAAAGTGAATTAACCTTATCATGTGGGGTATCATACGAAAGAGCTTCATTATCGTAAGCTAATACAGGTTTTTAAATATTTTTACAATTTATATTTTTCGGTTTATGAAGGAAAATATAAAAAAATATATGATTTCCCCCTTTTATCTACTAGTTTGTACGGAACCCTCGGTGGGCGAGTCTGATTTGCACTTGTCCAGTTTTATATTTTTCTATACAAGATAAATAGTGCAGGCGACAGCATAAGAGCCCCAAGGGACTTCAGCGTTGGTGGGATTGGCTTCGTAACGGTATCCGTCGATCACCACTTTGATAGATCGCCCAGAGAGTAAGCTGAAAAACCAAGTGCAAAGTCCTGATAGTCTTAGCATAAGATGATAATTTGAAAAAAATGTTTCGTGGCAGGCTGTCAAAATAATGCCTTGGCAATGTCTAGGCTTAGCCTAGGCCTACCGATCCTCCGTATTGACGGTCTAAAAAGGTCAAAGAATCCTCAATTTGCAGGACAAGTTGAGGATTCTTGTGATGCATTGTGAAGAGATGCAACAAAGAGTATCAGCTTCAAAACAGCGAAAATGAAAATACACTAGATAGTTAAGTAAGATTAGATTTCAGTATGGATCTTAAAAAAAACTTTTTATTTCAGCTTTTTTATTCTAAAGCTTTCAAAAACGAAACAGATTAACAATCAAATATGTCGAAGTACATAATATTTTTTATGTACATAGGAAGAAAATGCATTTGACTTCTTCCTCCATCTTAGAGGAATGTTGACCAACGGTGAACCGAGCCCTGACCATGGCTGTTATTTTATATTATAAAGAGAAAGGAAAAACTTTAACAAAATGAGTAGTGACTGATCAACAAAAAATTTGAAACTGTAATAATTTCAGAATGTATTGCATTGTAAACTTACTCAGGTGTAATACTCGTCAATCTATCAACATCCATAGTCTCTGCCATAGATATCATAGCCATAGGTGCTATGGGAGATTTATAAAATTCTTCTACCACTTCTTTTCCTGTTAAACTTATTGTAGCATTGGTATATGCTGTTGACACGTGGACGAATGATCTGGAACCAGTGTAAAAGACGCCGTCGATGATGAAAACCTTACGATTATACAAGTTGCAAGTGAGATCGTCGAACCACTAATATAGCAGTTTTTTTGGTTTCTTTGTATTCATTTTATGCATCAGCAACAAATGAGAAAACAGAGGAATTTCTGAGAAGATTACGAAAAACTTTTTTTAAAATTAATAAAATTTTGTTATTACCTCAGTTTATTGCAAGCTTTTCCTAAAATCAGTGTTTCCCTGGTGCCTCTAATATTGATGAGAGTGGCTGTTCGAAGCGGCTCGTCGAATCTGGTGGTAGCTGCCACGTGGAATATCACGTCCACCTTGTGGGGACAAATATCAAGTAAATTGATCATGAGACCACGAACTATTTTAAATGTATGTACACGAATTACTCCGTCATTCAAGAACCAATTTTTGTGTTTACTGAATTTGTGTATAGAGAAAGCTCCCAAGTTGGTCTCAAAATTATTTTATCAACATCGCTTTATTACTTTTTGAATAATCTCTAAAAATGAAAATATTTTTATTGTATTCCTGAGTACGTGCGTCAGATTATAGAATTGCAGAGTTCCATAATAAGGATTATCGTATAAACATCTGCACATTTTCTAATCTTCGAAGACGAGCATTTGACATTCAATGACAAATCACATTCTTGACAAAAGAAAAAAAGAGCAAGTAAAAAGAGGCCTCATTAAAAAGATTACAATCGTGTAGGATTTAGTAAGTTGCGTTTGAAGTCGGTTTTTTAATAGAAAAATTATTTATTTGTGCACATTTTGCAATGTCCTCTAGCCAGTTGTGAGTTAATTTCGAGCTTCTTTGACTAAAAAAGAAACATCATAAAATGGCCCCATAATGTTTTAGTAGACTTCTAACCAACTGCAAAACACAATTATTTTATATTTTGTTCCAGTGCAATCGAGGTCTAATTCACATACAGTAAAAAAAAATATTTTGATCTAAAATAAGAATACGAGAAGATATGATTATGTTAGTTGTTAACGTACCTCTTCAGTGAGTATTTTCCAGTCCTGATCTTTGATACCGAGTCTTATTTCAGACACATCTCCTTCTATAGCTGATATTTTGTCCAAGAAATTTGAGTTTTGCGTCCGTAAAGTATCGAATATCTGAAATATTATTGTATTTGTAATAGAAGTATTTTACAAATTACGAACACATACGCAAATCCTTTTCGTATCTTGGGTTGGTGTTGCACTTTCTAAACACACATAATGGCATTGTCACTGGTCACAAGTCACGACACGCGTCTAACAGTACGTCTAGAGTGTCGCGACTGAAGACGAGTCGGGTGATTACCTTACTTGACCCTTGCCACGTAGAGCCAGGGAAAACCTATCTACTTTTAATATATCATTTTGCAACAAAATAACTTACTGGATCGTTTACCATCTCTTGTACTCTTAACTGGATATCTTTTCCTTTTTTCGGCCGCATCAATAAGTATACTTTTGATATCTGGCACGACCTACAATTCAAATTAAAAATGATTATTCTCTTAATGATTTTGAAGATGCGTGATCCCGCTCTTGACCAGCATAGACTTAGGTCAATGAATGAATCCCTAGCACCATTATTTCGAGTGCATTCCTTTTCTCTTCTTCCCGTATTCTTAACCCAATCGGAACAGCTTCAATTAAATATCTACACTATGTCTGTAATTAGGAATGCAAATAATAGATAGGAAAGCGAATGAAATCCTTTCTGAATCGATTGAATACTTCATCTCATTCGTGCACTTTTCATAGGGTTTTTAACGGTGTCAAAAGACCTTAAAAGTTTAATTTTGTGTTCTAGACAAAAAAAAAAACAACGGGTGTTTTAATATAATAAAAAAATTAAAAAATACTGACTCGTGAAGGATTTGAACCTTCGCCCTCCGATTGACAAATTGACAAATTTATATCGGTGCTCTAACCTATAGAGCTGTCTGTTATCTTACGGGCATGTGTCGAAAATAAGCATTCGGCGCAACGAAATGACGTCATGCTAGAAGGACAAACTTGTACATACGATAATTAACTTTGAATGCAGAACGTTAGAATAGGTTTCTGACTGTTCGTCTTACGAACTGACGATCTGACGCGAGTTTAACATTTTTTACCCATCCCAAAAATGCACAACGCCGCTAAAGAAGTTTTCACTTCAAAAATAATTTTGGTATTCGTTTTGTCAGAGCTGTAATGAATATGCTGACAAAAATACTCACCTGAAGAGTTTCTCAAGGAGCAGTTTTCCGAGAAAGCCGGAGCCTCCCGTGAGGAATAGCACTGAGTTCCGGTAGAACCGCTGCACCTCCGAGTCTCCCCGCGCTCGCTCAAGGGCACACAGCATCGGCTGCTGCTTGGCCAGCGCTGCTGCCTCTACCTCCATGGCTGGGTCCATCGCGGCTACCCGTGGATCAATCAGTTGAACCTATAGATTATCTTGCTGAGTAACCATTACTCTTGACTCTTGTAGTGTTGGCGACTTTATACGATATCCCACCTTCTGACGGACTTTGGTGGATGGAAATTAGTTTTTGCATTATGATTTGTTTGTTTTCTTTATTTTAATATTTTTGCTTATTTTTTTTCTACTAACAATATTTCATCTGAGAGACACGGAGTGTGCCACGGGCTGGTCTGCCGATTAAATAAATATTTGCCCCCCATGTGCTGCTTTGCTCGATTAGCCGGCTGCGGCTAATTCGGCGGAACAGCACAAGCCGCGCAAATATGTTAATATCGGTAGAGGTTACATATTTGAGCCGTATAGTGTTGATACTTTGGGTCCGTGGCATCTCATGTTCAAACATTTATCTGAGCACCTGATCGATGCCACGCGTGACCAAAATGCTGGTGCAAAATCTGGGCTAACGCATAAGCATTGCTATTTAACAATGCTGGGTACGCTGCCAACTGGTAGTGGCTATAAAGAATTATATTATTTTAAGACCCATATCGGTCTGGGGTAATCGATTTGCTTTTTAGGGTTTTGTACCTCAAAAGGAAAAAACGGAACCCTTAATAGGATCCTATTAAGGGACCTTGTTGTCCGTCTGTCCCTCTGTCAAGACCTTCTATTTCGGGAACGCGTGAAGGTATGTATCGAGTTGAAATTAAACCATTTACGCAGATCTGTAGTCCTTAACCCTCGGTGGGCGAGTGAGTCTGACTCTTACTTGTTCGGTTTTATTTTGTTTGGTAGATCATATTTCATAGTTGGTCTCATCTAGATTTCGTCGAATCGAAAATCACTTCATAATTGATGAAGTAGTCGGTGAACAATATACAAAAAAAAAAAACTTGCTTGCATATACAGAGTGCTTGAGTATATTTTTTTCTTCTTGTTGACTTTTAGAAATTCTGTTACTTACCTAATTTAAATTATTTCGGCAAATAAAAGAAATCAGCACTAATCAACTGAGATACTTTTTCGATTTATTTGCGCGTCCCCGCACGACTTTACCCAGACTGAACGGATATATGTTTAACATTCCATTTTTAACTTAAACTCGGTATAAACCAGTAAATGTACCTATCATTAATTGATTGGCTATTAGGTACTTATTACCGAAATACTTAAGGTGGTATTGCAATACTGGATCGCGCGGCAATTAAATTGAGTATAGTAAAATTTTGATTCTATAATTACATATGTGGTATGGACCAAGTCATTATTTTCATTATCTCACCCTCAAGAAGTTCATTGTTTGACATAGGCCTACCCCATGGAATTCCAAAACAATCCTGATGGAAGCGGCTTGCATCCAGCATCTTCCTGCCACTTATATGAAGTCGTCTGTCCATTTTGTGGCTGGTCCTCCTGCGCTGCGTGCGCCGGTGCGTGCTCTCCACTCGACAACTCTTCTTCCTCATTCCTCGGCTATCAATTCTACGTGATATTATTATGAGCCCTACCCACAGTCACTTCAACTTGCTTATCCGTTATGATAAATGTCGGTGACTTTCGTACGTCTAAGATCTCTTCATTTCTAATTTTATTTTGCTGATACCCCAAGCATAGCCTTTTCCATAGCTGGTTTTGAGCGTGACTTTGTACTTCCGCAATGAAACAAGTGATTAATTAATAAATCCCCGGTCAGTACCAATAATGATGAGTTAAAGCTGGGCAAGTGATGAAAAAAAACATTTTAAAACATGTTACTGAGATAAATTTTCAGTGAACACTACGAGTGTAGTCGCTTAGAAGTAATATTTCGTAACTGCTCGGTGGTGAGCGATGTCCGAGACAAACGTGGAATAATAAAATAAGAAAGTTATTTGATGTAGCGTTTCCAAACGTTACCACGCCTTCTGATCTTGCGACAGCCAGAAGCACTGTCGCGTGCATTAGACACACGCTGTCGCATCGCTCACTGTCGGGGATGGTCGTTGGTCGCACATATCGTGATATCACCTTAATTACTTGCGATTTTACGTTGACGTCACATGTCGTAATGCAAGAATATGTTTGAATAGTTTTTAAATATATAATACGATTTAATTGTTCATTAATATACTTAACGTGTAGCTTTGTCTTCAGGGTGTTTATTAAATAACGGGTGTAGTTAAGAGATTTTACCCGTTTTTCGAAGGAAGTAATGTTGTACGTACTTATGTTTAATTCTTTGGATCACTCTACAGGCTGAACCGTTTGGCGGATTAAACATAATATAGGAGTATTTAGAGTCACAGAATTCGCTCTATTACATAGTTTAGAGTAATCTGCGTTATTGAATTGACACACAAAAATAAATGTATGAAATAACGTACAATAATAAAATATATTTTTCAACACACTTGCTCGTAAAGTGGCCCTTATTCAACCGTTTTTATGGCCGAAAAGTATCCTATAAAACACGCGTGCTCTTGATTTTTCTATTACGCACTAGTGTCTTTACTTTACAGTTTTTTTTTTAAATTTCAACAAAGGGGTTTTACTTAAATTAAATATTTCAGTTATAAGCGGATGTTTTTTTTTTCCTCGCAAGTGTGTTGAAAAACGTCGTATGAAACGCGTGTGCAATATGGTCATTACACTCTCGGCTCTATTACGCCCTCGCCTTCGACTCGGGCTGCAATTCCGCCTCGACTGTAATGACCAACTTAGCACACTTGTATCATAATGTACTATAATGTGGCATCCGCGAAAAAATAAAGGGATTATTTATACAAATGCACCTAGTTGCATGTTAAGCTTATCTACAAAAAAAATACAAAAATATTTGTTACCAAAACATGTTTATAAATAACCTTAGCTCTAAAGAAGTTACATTTTACGATATTGTTATAAACTACAAAAAATTGTTTCGTGACTTATTTAAACTTATAAACATTGTGTTCTCCTTAGCAAGAGGTTTAACAGATTGATTGAAGGTCCTGCACTAGGAAAATCCTGTATCGCAGGACCCAGAACGGTGCTATGCTTGCTATGTAGAGGTATGGTGCGGCTTTTTATACTCGCGTTTATAAACTTTTTGTAGGTGGGGGCGTGGTTTGATGTGTGTGTGTGTGAGTATCTTGTAGTAATATTATATATTATATTTATTTTTATTATTATATTTATATATATATATTTTTTCAAAATTACGGTCTCGCAATGGAGGTCCGACGGCAATCGTACGATACCTTCTCCAAATCTTCGTTATGTGCAATGGAAAGTACTCAAGAAACTCAGAAAGTCAAAAACTAGCAAAAATAGTCTTACGTAATAAATGAATGGCCCCTAATGAGGAATACCAACTTGAAAGCACAACCGGTTGTGCTATCGGGACGTGGTTCGATAGATTTGTCCCCGTGACACGTCTGACAAGTTGGTTAATGGTTAAATAGATTTTCCTCAATCCCAAACGCTCATTTGACAATTCGTCTGAAAACTGAATCTTAGTAACACGAAAGTTCATATGTATAAAAACATAACCCTCCTTCTTACGCAGTCGGGTAATAAAAAGAAACCTAATGAACTTTACCTACTGTTTCTTAGCATAATTTTTCGTAACACCACTGGTTGTGCCACAGGTCCATCTTTACCGAATTATAAAATAAATAAATAAATAAATATTTGTGGACATTTTACACAACACCATCTAGCCCAAACTAAGCAAAGCTTGTACTATGGAACTAGATGGCTGATAGAATACATATATACTTTTTTTTTTTTTTGTAAATATATACATATGATACATAGAAACACCCAGACACAGAACAAACATCCATGCTCATCACACAAATGTTTGCCCTGGGTGGGGATTGAACCCACGACCTTTCAGTTCAGCAGGTAGACGTAAACACGCTACCAACTGAGCCACAAGGCCAGTCCCACAACTAATTGTACTATATGGCACTCTCTGTATAAGGAACTCTAGGGCCCTGTCATAGTATAAGGAACTCTCCCTATGTCCAACAATGTAAGTAGGTACTTCTCGTAGGTTACATGACGATGATATTTCGGTTGCTAAAATTGCGTTTTCAGTGGTAGCAGTACTAGCAGTGTCATCACGGAAATGACTGAACAAAATAAAACAATTACAAAGCATCATTATTCGTCTATAACATTAGCTTGTGAATAGTGATTAGTAAATGTTTTGTCATTACGAAGTCTAAAATGTAAATCGAAGTATAAATAAAATTGTTTTTGCTGTAATTTATTGAGTAACTTTGGTTTTGCAACAGAATATTTAATAGTACCTACTTTTACAGTAAAACATCAAACATGGACATTAACTGAGCAAAATTTAGAAAAAATTAAAGTATGTCAAAGAGGAATAGAAAGAAGCTTTACAGGAGTGAGACTAAGAGATAGAATTAAAAACTCCACAATTCGAAATAAAACAAAGGCACAAGACGCTGCAGAAAGAGTACTTCACCTTAAATGGAAGTGGGCTGGACATGTACAAAGGCTAAAAGATGAAAGATGGACAAAGAAAGCAACAAATTGGTATCCAATATATAAAAAACGCAGACCAGGCAGACCACACAAAAGATGGAGTGATGACATAACCAAAGTAGTTGGAAAAGAGTGGAGTAGAATAGCCAGGGACAGGGAATTATGGAAACAGACGGAGGAGGCATTTACCGCCAAGAGCGGCCCTCTCATTCAAAATCACAAATAAATAAATAGCATTATATAATATATTAACATAATATGTAGATTACTAAAACTCTGTTTGAATTAATTTAAGGGAATAAAGGCTTAATAATAACTTTTACAGTAATAAATTGTTAAGATTTTTGCATTTAAATATATTTACTAAATTAGATACATCATCATCGTCAGCCATTTGTATCTATCCCACTGCTGGGTATAGGCCTCTCTATTATCACGGTAACTGCCTTGATCATAGATACGCTTGTAATTTGAACTTTTTGACGTGATAACGTCATATCTATCGGGGAAAATCCACTCTGGAAGCGTATTCCTCAATTTAGCGGTCCTATATATAATTTAGCGGTAATATAGGAGACACAGGGACAGGTGAAACTAAATAAAAGCTCGTAAAATGTATCACGTTTCATGTTTCTCCTCCATAACTTTTGAGGAGTCTTCTATAAGTAAAATACGCACGATTAATATTGAAAAAGTTGTGTCCCTGTATTTTTTAATGAAATTTGCAAGGCTCCCATCGGGTTCGGGGCCGAAATGAGTTTCTCCGTCTACCCGGGAGTGACATTCTTTTACTTCGGCGGTTTTATTAATTCTCGAGCAACTCTTGAAGTTGGTTAAGCGGCGAGTTCGTTGTTTTGGAGAGAATTCAAAACTACGTTTTGAGATTGAAAATTAAATGAGGTTTCAAATACACTTTGAAAGAGACAGAGGTTTTCATTTCATATGCGAATTTGCCGTATATTAAGCCAATTTGCTGTATATGAAGTGTGGTAAAGATTGAACGAAAATACGACATGTACGAGGGTATAGAACATCCGGACAAAAGAAAGAAAATTTTGCTTGTTGATGAAGAGACAATGGTGGCTTCGTTCACTCGGTCAATTAACAGATTACAGAGAGCAGAGAACTTTTTGATGGCGAATAACCACAAGGAATGGATTGCGAAATAAGTAATAAATCTAAATGTTTAACTAGAATTCGTAATGTAAGTAATACTTATTACATTATTATGTTAATGACAGATAATCACCAATTAAAGAAGCACTTTCAAGGTTTTTTAGGGACATTTTTGCGTTGCCCTTGTTACTTGGCATTTTGTTATCATACTTGAAAGTCGCTTATCAGTGGTACAGTTGAAGATATAGTGCTATTCTTTTGCAGTGCTGTCAAATATGTAAGTGCTTTTTTTATTTGGCTAGGTACCCAAAAAGGAGAGTTATCCTTTTTAACAGAATTCTAAAAAGGAGGAGCTTCTCAATGGTCGGAATCTTTTTTTATGTATGTTCCCCGATTACTCGAAAACACCTGGACCAATTTGATATTTTTTTGTTTGAAAGGGTTTATTCCCAGGTGGTCTCATATCAATTTTATCAAAATCGGTTCAGTCCTTTGGTTTTTATAACAGAATAACTGGAAGAACGTCATTCAAGTAAATGAAATTGCGTTATTTGAAGTCGGTTGCTTAAGTTTCTTAAAGTATAATTATTAGTATTTTGTATTGTATAATGTACAGATCATTAAGTGATATTTATATAATATGTATGTATATGCTACCGGCCAAACCCGATTTCAGGACAAACTAGTTTGGCCTAGGCTAAACTAGTTCTTCCTATACTCGATAGGATTAACTAGTATAGCCTAGGCAAAACTAGTATAGCCTAGGCAAAACTAGTTTGTCCTAAGCCCGATAGGTTGAACCAGTTTAGCCTAGGTCAAACTAGTTGATCCTGATATAAATACGCACACTCTAGGATAAACTGTTATAGTAGGTTAGGTTAGGTTAAGGTTTTTTTTTCCTACCTGTCCGGGTGCATAGACCCGGCCCGCGAGCTACTTTTCCCTAACGTAGTCAAGGATATGAGGGGCTAGGTTAGGTTAGGTTAGGCCATGATATAGACTAGGCCATACCAGTTTATCCTAGAGTGTGCGTATTCATATCAGGATCAACTAGTTTGGCCTAGGCTAAACTGGTTCGTCCTATCGGGCTTAGGACAAACTAGTTTTGCCTAGGCTATACTAGTTAATCCTATCGCGTATAAGAAGAACTAGTTTAGCCTAGGCCAAACTAGTTTGTCCTGAAATCGGGTTTGGCCGGTAACATATACATTACGAATAATAATACTATATTCGTAGATATACAGACGTGCGTAGAGCGACCTTGAAATATCTACTATACACTTATAATATCATATTCAACTGAACATGATTTAAAGAAAGAGATAAAGCAGGCTTTATTGGGTGTAATAATAAAACATAAAACCGGACAAGTGCGAGTCAGACTCGCCCACCGAGGGTTCCGTACAAACTAGTAGATAAAAGATCATTTTTTTTTTTTTTTCCTTCATAATCCGAAAAATATACATCGTAAAAATATTTAAAAACCTGTTTTAGCCGCTAATGAAGCTCTTTCACATGATACCCCATATGATACGGTTAATTCATTTTAAAATTTGGATCTTCATTCCTTGAATAAAGATACAATTTTTTGTGTTTAAATTAAAAATGTCCGGTTTCGTATTTTTTCCTATATGTGTACTATAATAACACAATACTTGACTGGCCTTGTGGCTCAGTTGGTAGTGTGTTTACATCTACCTGCTGAACTGAAAGGTCGTGGGTTCAATCCCCACCCAGGGCAAACATTTGTGTGATGAGCATGGATGTTTGTTCTGTGTCTGGGTGTTTCTATGTATCATATGTATATATTTACAAAAAAAAAGTATATATGTATTCTATCAGCCATCTAGTTCCATAGTACAAGCTTTGCTTAGTTTGGGCTAGATGGTGTTGTGTGAAATGTCCACAAATATTTATTTTATTTATTTATTTATACTTCTTGCCAAATTTCATAGTTCTAGGTCAACGGGAAGTACCCATAGGTTTGATTCCCTTGTGAGTGTCGAAATGTGCGTTTTTACGACATATTCGGCTGTAACTTTTTTTACGAAAACTGAGAAATTTGATTTTTCTTTCTACAGCAAGAGACTATGGATATGCGTATATAGTTTTAATTTCAACACGATACCTTCACGCGTTCCCGAGATACAGGTCCTGCCACCCGGTCGGACGGACAGACGGACGGACGGATTTTGGTTGTTTAAAGTACGTAATATTGTGTAAACTAACATTTTATTCCGTAATTTCGTTATAAAAAAATCTTTATTTTGCTTAATCAATGTAAAAAATTACTTTGAATATTTTAAATGTATGGAAATGAAAATTATTTTCCCAATATCTTTTTTGTTTCTAAAGATGTAAAGCTAAAACTTTCAGAGATTATTACCGAAGTGCTTATTCATCAAAATTAAGTTATAATAGTTTTTGGGTTAGACTTAAGGCGTCCCCGTTCAAAAGATATGAATGGTTGAAAAGCAAATGGCAAATGCAATTTTTGGCGAAAATATCATCTAGATATAACTACATAGAAATGTAACTTAATCGATTTTTTTAATCACAATTGATGGTAAACATTCAAAATAACACAAGCTTAGGAAAATAAAACAAAGCAACAACACGTTACTAGGACGTTCCCGCCAAAACTCTATTTTCACCAAAGTTTTCACTTTCTTCTTCTTTTTTGTATTGGACCCGCATTAAAGCATTTGCCAATGTCAAGTATTAGGTTTTTTTTTCAAGTTTCTTGAATAAAACAAGTTGTAAATGTTATAGTCACAATCTAAGTCACGTAAACAGTCAATTTATAAGTCGAGTCCTGCTTCAGTAAAGTGGTGGCGACTTTACTAGAAGCTTCTATGGAGTTTTGCCGACAACGTAAAATCACACGTTTTACTGCTTTTCACTTGTCCACACTCACGCACTTGATCGAACATTCAATGAATAAAACACAACAATTTTTATAGCATTAATGTTCAAAATATATATATATATATAGTCCTCCTCATCGATTTCGATGACAGCGACCCCGGACTATGGTTTCCTAGCATGAGCCCTGATGTGGCTCGCTAGGCCAAACTTGGTCTTAAAGACTCTATCGCAAGTGCTACAATACAGTTGACCCGCAGAATTGTACTATCATCAGAATTGTATCATGGCGTAATACAATCCATAAGAAGGTCGAACTGTTCGAGGAAAACCGACGCGAAATCCTAGACCACAAACGTCAAGTTCAAAAAGACAGACCCAAGCCCTCCTATGCATATATGTTCAAAATAACAAGTTTAGGAAAATAAAACAAAGCAACAACACGTTACTAAGACGTTCCCGCCAAAACTCCGTATTTTTACCTTATACACATTGGATGAGGAGTAAGAAGGTTTTAGTTTTACTAAATCCTTCACGGTTGTAAACTTTTTAAAGAAACCTCTCTTCACCGCTCGTTTATTTTTTTGTCAAGAATGAGTTATGTCATCGAATGTCAAATGCTCCGTCTTCGAAGATTAGAAAATGTGCAGATGTTTATACGATAATCCTTAACATTTGATACTTTTGCAAAGAAAAAACGTGTAGGTGGAACACTGCGATTCTATAATCTGACGCACTTCACTCAGGAATACAATGAAAATTATTATTCAAAAAGTAATAAAGCAATGTCTAGAAGCTGGCAAAATGCCCTCGTGCGATGCCAAGGAACAAAGGAAAAAAAAACAATGTCTATAAAATAATTATGGGACCAACTTGGGAGCATTCTATAAATGTCAATATAATAAAATAATAATTATAGAATTGCTAACGCATCCACACCAACTAGTCTAGTAAAAATAAATCCGTTTGTATGGAGCTGATCACAGTATTTGCAACTGGGGGGATTCTTTGAAATTATGATAGGAAAATAACTAAAAATCATAAATTAACAATAATCCCGATTTATAGACTAGCTGCGTTCCGCGGTTTCACTCGCGTAGTTAGAAAAACGGTGATGATTATGATGATGATAAGTAGCTTATTTCCGTCTCCTGGTCCAAAGCTATCTCTATACTAATATTCATAACGATCGGTTCAGCCGTTTGAGCGTGTAAAGGTAACGAAATTAGCTTTTATAATATCATTATGATATTGTGTCAAATGTATTTCAAAACACCAGTACATTCATATAAATAACAATATACTTTTTTTTATGTGGCAAGCCCCTTTATTAACTACAACACAACAATATACAGACACAACTATCTAAACTACTACACAAGAAGCACATCGATCACCCCAGACCGATAAAGGTCTAAAGATAATCCAAATGCTCAAACCCACTACCAGTTGGCAGCGTACCCAGCATGCTGACCGCATTGCCACGTTGAATGGCAATGCTTATGCGTTGGGCCAGATACGCACCAGCATTTTGGTCACGCGTCGCATCGATCAGGCGCTCAGATAAATTTTTGAAAATGAGATGAGCTCCCGGTCCCCACGGACCCAAAGTTTCGACACCAAACGGCTCAAATATGTAACCTCTACCGAGATTAACATATTTACGCCGCTTGTGCTGCTCCGCCGAATTAGCCGCAGCGCCAGCCCTATCCGTGTCTCAGGAAGATGAGACGGTGCCAAAGTATCAATGCACGTGGCGTCCCACACAAGGGGCCGTCCGAACTTCCATGGCACAAGCGTCATCCCATCAGGCCTTTTACCATCATCACGCGCAAGACCGCTCGGTTCGAGCACAGCTGCAACATTGGCGGCGGATGATATCATTCAGGCTCGCGTGACGACCAATTCGACCAGAGCTTCTCGAGCATGAGAGACCGTGGTGGCCGAGTTGATCAACTGTAGTACCACACTGGCAGATATGGGCCTCACAACACCTTGCTCCTAAACGCAAGCTGACTGCTAGACGAAGTATATATACTTAGTTGTCTTTTATGTTGTCACAAATCTTATTTTTACTAGGCGTCCCCGTTCAAAATATATGGAGGATTGAAAAGTTCAAACTTTGGTTAAAATTGCATAGCCCTCTTTATAGCTTATTGCGTCTTTTTATCTAAGTACATAAAAATAAAATGTCTTGATTTCATCCAAGAAGAAAGGATTTGGTCGGGGTTAAACTCTGAAACCCGATCAGTTATAATAATATGTCGCCGTAGTATTCGTTTAAAAAACTAAAAAAAAAAACGAATTCAAAATATGCAATTCATTTACTTGGAAGACATATTTTTTCAGTTATTTTGTTATAAAAACCAAAATACTGAACCGATTTTGATAAAATTTCTATGGAACCACTTGGAAAGTATACCCTCTCAAACAAAAAAAATATTTTTCAAATTGGTCCAGGTGTCTTCAAGTAATCGGAGAGCATATATAAAAAATATTCCGACGAATTGAGAACCTCCTCCTCTTTGGAAGTCGGTTAAAATAAATACATTTAAATATACGTGAACGTTTTTATACGCCATCTATCCTCAAACTAAGCAAAGATGGTACTATGAGAAACGAGATGGCTTAAATATTATTATTATTTTAATTTTTAGTAAATACATACTTATGATACAAGGAAATATCCTGATCCAGAGCAAAAAGAAAGATCTCGATGCCCTCGACCTTCGTACGCAGCGCTGCTATCGACTACATTTATCTCGGATTTAATAGTAATATTTAGCACGCAGCACTTTAAAATATTCGTAACAGTGGTATTTCGTGAAGCGGTGGTGTCGTGCTATATATCATTGGACGCGTCTCGACGAGCCTCATCTGGTAGCGTTCTTCCCGGGTTCGAGGATTGTGCGGTTGAGGAGTCATCCCCAACATCCCGCAAGCCACCTCGCCCGGCTCACCAAAAACCTAAACATTGCGGAAAGCAGATGCACGACTCCCACTTTTTCCACTGCACAGAGTTGAGCACGGATCTCGGGCACCCTACGACCATTTTCCAGGTTTTTACCACAGACATTATAGGAGAAACGAAGAAAAAAAGGAAAAAACACGTGATCACAAGGTACGCGTCTTCAGAGGTCACACACAACACACATCACACACACACACACACACACTATTCACACATCCCACTACGCAGTAAACAGGAACAAGTGAGGAGGGGCTGACGACTGGTTTTTGCATCCCGATCTGACGTCTTGATACATTTTTAAACAGCTGAGTAAATTTAAAAGAAAACCTGAGCATCATCATTTCGTTAATATGCACCTTCTGTTCATGCGTCATCTTTGTTGTCCAGCATTCGGACTTATATAGTAGCGCCGGGCGGACTGCCGTTTTATACACTTTTCCCGTAGTCCTTATGGGAATACGTGGATCGCAAAGCACACCAGTGAGTGAACGCCATTTTTGCCATGCGACGTTAAGCCTATGCGTTACATCTGCATCGATGTTGGTATCGGGTGCCAGCATAGAACCTAGGTATTTGAACTTTTCTATTGTGGGGATAGGTGTCTCTTATAGAGATAGTATCCTTTGTATAGTTTCCGCTGAAAATACATTTTAGATACTCCGTCTTGCTTCTACTGACCTTCAAGCCGTACTTTTCCAAAGCATGCGTCCACATGTTTAAAAGTTCCTGCAAGTGTCTTGCGGCATTAACCGCTAGAACGATATCATCAGCATATAGCATGGTCTACGGCAGTGGGGACTGTATGTGTCTTGTGAGACAGTCCAGGGCTAGGTTGAACAATACTGGGCTAAGCACAGATCCTTGATGGACTCCCTCCCACCTTGACCTCGAAGGCTCCACTGACGCCCGCCAAACTTCGAACTCTTGTGCTAACATTTTTATATAAATCTTTTACTAGTTCGACATAGTATTCAGGTGCGTTTTGAGCACGAAGGGCTTGCCATACTAGTTTACGGGGCACTCGGTCAAAAGCCTTTTCAAGGTCAATAAATACGTAGTGTACATATTTTTTGTTTATTCTATATTTTTTCATCATGATTCTGGCTGCCTGTATAGCGCCGGTGGTTGACCTGGATGTTGTGAAGCCAAACTGAATTGGTGAAATTTCTGTGATATTGGTAAGACGTCTATTAATGACTTTTTCCCATATTTTAAGTGTGTGTGAAGTTAATTTGATGCCTCCGTAATTTTCACATTGCGCCACATCACCTTTGTTTTTAGGGTTCCGTACCTCAAAAGGAAAAAATACGGAACCCTTATAGGATCACTTTGTTGTCCGTCTGTCCGTCTGTCTGTCTGTCCGTCTATCCGGGTGTCAAGACCTGTATCTCGGGAACACATTAATGTATTGAGTTGAAATTAAAACCATATACGTAGGTCCATAGTCTCTTGCTGCAGAAAGAAAAATCAAATTTCTCAGTTTTCGTAAAAAAAAGTTATAACTGAATATGTTGTAAATAAAACCGGCCAAGTGCGAGTCGGACTCGCACACGAAGGGTTCCGTACCATTATCTATAAAAAATCGGCCAAGTGCGAGTCGGACTCGCGCACGAAGGGTTCCGTACTATAATAGAAAATAATAGTCTATAATAGAAATATAAATAATAATCTATAATAGAAAATCGTATAAAATAACGAGAAATCAACGAAGTTCCAAGTAGTAAATTGCAAACTTATAGGTAGGCTTTCGATACACATCCGGGCAGCATGACGACGCTCGCGCGAATACGCGCGGCTAGGCTATGGTTCGTTGTGGTTATTATTATATTTATTTTTATAGTTAATATATTTCTAAATATTTACTTACAAATATTCAAGTTTCTACCTGTTAATTAAGATCGAGTAAAATTGCTTAAAAATTACGTTTGTCGTATGGGAGCCCCCCTTTAACATTTACTTTATTCTTATTTAATTATTTATTTTGAAAGGTAATATACAAGTAAATATTCTGTGAAAATTTGAAGCGTCTACCTGTTACCGTTTTTAATATTGATCAAAAAAAATACGAAAAAAACACGTTTATTGTATGGGGGGGGGGGGGGGGTCCCCATACAATTTTTTTTATTTTTTTATTTTTAGTATTTGTTGTTATAGCGGCAACGGAAATACATCATTTGTGAAAATTTCAGCTTTCTAGCTATCACGGTTTATGAGATACAGCCTGGAGACAGACAGACAGACAGACAGACAGCGAAGTCTTAGTAATAGGGTCCCGTTTTTACCCTTTGGGTACGGAACCCTAAAAACGGCAAAAAAATCACGTTTGTTGTATGGGAACATTGGGAACGCACATTTCGGCACTCACAAGGAAATCAAAGCCTATGGGGTACTTCCCGTTTACCTAGAACTATGAAATTTGGCAAAAACATTGTGTTAGAGTACACAAATAGGAAAAAATCCGAAAACTGGATTTTTTTATTTAATCACAAAAAATAGTGCTTTTATGCAAGGAATGAGGGGCCAAATTTTAAAGTGAATTAACCGTATTATGTGGGGTATCATATGAAAGAGCTTCATTAGCATAAGCTAAAACAGGTTTTTAATGAAGTTTTAATGATGTTTTTATGAAGGAAAATTGAAAAAAATATATATTTTTTCCCTTTCATCTACTAGTTTGTACGGAACCCTCGGTGGGCGAGACTGACTCACACTTGTTCGGTTTTATTTAATATTTGTTGTCATAGCGGCAACAAAAATACATCATCTGTGAAAATTTCAACTGTCTAACTATCACAGTTCATGAGATACAGCCTGGTGACAGACGGACAAACAGACAGACAGACAGCGGATTCTTAATAATAGGGTCCTGTTTTACCCTTTGGGTATGGAACCCTAAAAAGATACAGAACAAAGTCCATGCTCATCACACAAATGTTTGCACTGGGTGAGGATCGAACTCACGACCTACAGCTTAGCAGGCAGACATACTACCAACTGAGCTGCGAGGGCAGTCATTGCCTTCCATAATTACACATAAATTAAGACTAATATACTGCCGCCGGAAGTTTCCGGCAGCCTAGTCGGGAGACCGTCTGACTTGCGATCCGCAGGTCCTGGGTTCGAGTCCCGCGGCACGCACCTCTGTCTTTTCGAAGTTATGTGCGTATTGTTAATTGCCGCCAACTTCAAGCGGTGAAGGAAAACATCGTGAGGAAACCTACATGTCTGAGAGTTCTCAAGGATCTTGAAGATGTGTGAAGTCTGCCAACCCGCATTTGGCCAGCATGGTACACTATGGCCTTACCCTTCTCACAATGAGAAGATGGCCCATGCCCAGCAGTGGGACAGCTTGTACAAACAGGGCTGATGATGAAAAAAATACTGCCGCCAGGAGCGAAAAGGACACAACTAACATTTTTGGTAAAATTAAAAAAAAACTGGCAGATGCGACCTTCTTCTCCTGATTCCAAATATGTATGTATGTAACCCAATTTTGTAAAATATTTTGTGCCGTTTTGCGTCTGGCGCCAGTATATTTAGTAAATACAGAAGGTGAAGAATTTGTATTTTAATTAATTTCAATGAATAACAATCGAGAAAACATTAACCTTTGTACATGAATTGATATTTTGGCTTGACATCTGACAACTCTTTTGTTTTAATTAATATTGTATGCATATACTTAATTTGATATGTTATTATTCATAAATGTTGTTATATATATGAAGACGTACATGAATATTAAAATATGTATATTGTTCAATATGGATCCTACTATCAAGACTATCAACAGCAATTTAAAGAATACCCATTTACATAAGTACATAATAGTAAGTATGTTTGTAATTTTACACCTATACTGGGTGTTCCGATTTATAACATACATAATTCCAGCAAGATAATACTTTGTTACAACTGAAATTAACAGTTATAATATAGACTGATTTGATAGCGAATAATTCTAATCGTTCAAAATAAAATTCTGTATAAAAGAATACTAATTACATACAGTAAATTTTAGTTATCATTTTCCATTACGCGTTTATATTCTTAGCTTTTACTTTTTTAGAATGAAAACGAGAAACAGATATATTATTCTCACTAATACTATAAAAGCGAAAGTAACTCTGTCTCTGTCTCTCATACAAGTGGCAGTATTATTAAGTACGAAGTACGAATAATGTACAATTAAGTACGAATATGAAGCAACTGACTTCTCATGAACGCCATTGTCAGAACTGGACCAAATTGAAATGGGACCACATGGGAAGCACCAGCTTTCAAATAAAAAAGCATTATCAAAATCGGTTTACCCAGTCGAAAGTTCTGAGGTAAAAAACATAAAAAAAACGGGTTGCACTCCGGGAGTGCCGGCAGAAGTGAAAAATAAAATAAAATAGCAAAAAGACTGACTCGTGAAGGATATGAACCTCCGCCCTCCGATTGACAAATTGAAATTTATATCGGTGCTCTAACCTATTGAGCTAACGAGTCTTACGTGCATGTATCGAAAATAAGCACTCGGCGCAACGAAATGACGTCATGCTAGAAGGACACACCTGTACATACAATAATTAACTTTAAATGCAGAACGTTAGAATAGGTTTTTGACTGTCCGTCTTACGATCTGACGATCTGACGCGGGTTTAACATTTTTTACCCATCCCAAAAATGCACAACGCCGCTAAAGAAGTTTTCACTTAAAAAAAAAATACAGTCGAATTGAGAACCTCCTCCTTTTGTAAGGTTGCCTGGAAGAGATTGCTATTAGCGATAAGGCCGCCAGTTGTTACACTAGATTTTAAATATCTTATCTTGATTGTAAGTTTCTAAGGTGTGTACAATAAAGATTTTATCTATCTATCTATCTATCCTTTTTGGAAGTCAGTTGAAAATATAGTCTTTGACACACTAGAAGCGAAGACGAATCTAATGACCCCTCGCACATCAAAATCGATCAAGGCGTTTAGGTTGTAGGCTGACATATAGAAACACATACCCATATACATACATATATACATACAAACATACATACACTCGAAAAACATAACCCTCCTTACGAAGTCGGGTAAAAAAGTCAAGGAATCGATAACAATAAAATAACCTTTAAATGTATCAGGTATGTGACTGAACAACCTGTATTTTGTGCAAATATTAATTTGCCTTTAGATTATTCAAAGTTGAATATAGTAGTTGTCGGCACTGGACGTGAACGTTATTGACGCAATCTTTCCTCGAACATTTTTATATTACAATTAGCTATCACAGTTCATAATAGGTACTTGCATGTAAGTAAAAATATTCCACTCGAACAATTTTTATATTTTTAACAGGTTTTGTATTGCGTTAAATGAATAAAATAATGTAGTTTAAAGATTGTGGCGAAGTGACTGATCATACAAGCGAAAAGCAACTTCTCCCAGCACTCTCTCTCTCTCTTTTCCATGCTATTCATCCCACATGGTGGTGGGGTCAGCCTTCCTGCTTTTGCTTCTCCATATCGTTCGATCTTCGACGTCATCCTCGGTCAGCTCGACTTCTCTCATGTCCTTTATCACTACAGCTTTCCACGTAGTTTTGGACCTGCCTCTAGGTCTTCGACCGGGATTGGTAGGTTGTAGTGCTAAAGTTGTAACTTCTACCACAAGTGAAAACAAGGAGGTTCTCAATTTGGTTGTATTATTTCTTTTATATTTCCGCATAACTCGGTTATTTATAAACAGGTTTGAAAAAATCTTTTTTTTTATATGTTATGTATAATTTAATATTTAGGGTTCTGTAGTAATTGTATTCATGGGTCTATTCTACCTAAAATAACCAAATTTAGATTTTTTTTAATTTCGAATTTGTTTTTTTTTTTTATATTTGAAAGCATACACTTTCAGATTGGGCCAATAAATATGATGATTAATTAGATTAGTAGATTAGTTAATTATTTTTTATTCAGGCTTGCGCTTGACCGCCAGCATGCCTGATATTG
This sequence comes from Lycia hirtaria, assembly GCA_947563715.1. Lineage (NCBI taxonomy): Eukaryota > Metazoa > Arthropoda > Insecta > Lepidoptera > Geometridae > Lycia > Lycia hirtaria. Next base: position 31,074,912 of record OX387377.1, on the reverse strand, counting down.
AGCGACGCTGCAGTCCACGATGGAGCGCGCTTGGGTGATAGCTACCCAGAAGGAACCTATTCATTCGTGTTTTGAAAAAATCCATGTTATAAACAAAACTCTCTCAGACAGTGTATTCCACAATTTAGAAGTTTGTATAATACAAGTATAAGTTCCATCGCGCTCCATCGTAGACCGCAACGTCGCTTAACATCAGGTGAGTTGTCGGTCAAGCGCAAACCTATTTCTACATACAAAAAGTTTAGAAAACCCAAAAACTCCCGACAAAAAAGACTGAACCGATTTTGGTGAAACATATCGAAGAAAACTCTCGACATAATCCTCTTTCCAATAAAAATAAAAAACTAGATCAAATTCGGTCGATCCATTTGAGAGCTGCGACGCCACAGAGTTGCGTCTAGCGTCTCCCTGCCACTTGTATGGGAGGTATTTAATTAGTCTTTAATTTATTTCAGTGTAAGCCATGGATCCAGCGCTGGCATTAGAGACGGCTGCCTCGTCTCGAACGAAGGTCATCAATGACGTCATATCCCGTGGAGACTCCGACATTCAGCGGTTCTACAGAAACTCCGTAATCTTCATCACTGGAGGATCCGGCTTCCTCGGGAACCAGCTCATCGAAAAACTTTTCAGGTAGACTTAGGACTTATAGAGAAAGGTATTGTAGTGATGAGCCTTGTAGAGTTATTGGGCCGGCTCTTCGTTACATCTGATCACTCTATGACAATTAAAGCGTTATGAGAATAGCAAAAATATTATGTGTAGTTCTGACTTACCTGTATGTATGTTATTCTGACTTACCTGTAACATGTATGTTATTCTGACTTACCCTGTAACATGTATGTTATTCTGACTTACCTGTATGTATGTTATTCTGACTTATCTGTATGTATGTTATTCTGACTTACCTGTAACATGTATGTTATTCTGACTTACCTTGTAACATGTATGTTATTCTGACTTACCTGTAACATGTATGTTATGTGTAATTCTGACTTACCTGTAACATGTATGTTATTCAAGGTTAATAAATATTCTTATTCTTATAATAATCATCCAATACATGCCAACCAATTTACATGAAATGTTTTTGGTGGTAGTATGTAGACGAGAGTCAGCGAAAGGATGACGTCACTGTGCATCACTGCGTATGATTGCTATTTTTTAGGGTTCCGTACCTCAAAAGTAAAAAACGGAACCCTTAGGCCCGGTTCACACGGCATTGTATCGCACGTTTTATTTGTATTCGTTTTTTTAACGTACAATCACCCGGTTGTTCACACTGTTTATTTTCATTCGTGTAAAAACGAATAGCTGCAGTCTTCACACAGTTGTCGCCATATTTTATTCGATTAAAAACGTATGAACATCGTGACGTGTGAACGAGCCAGAGCTACACTATGCGCCACTGCAAGCCGAATACGTTACAGTTCATTCGGTTTGCTTGAAAAGTCCGTTGAGCATTCGTTTAAACGTGTGAACGTTATACGTTTTTTTGCAGTACAAACGAAGTGTGAATGGTTCTATGTACATTGTATGCGCCACTATTTATTCGGTAAGACGTATACTGCAAAAAAACTTGCGGTACAATGCCGTGTGAACTGGGCCTTATATAGGATCACTTTGTTGTCCGTCTGTCCGTCTATCCGTCCGTCCGTCTGCCAAGACCTATATCTTAGGAACGCATGTAGGTATCAACTTGAAATTAAAACCATATTCGCAGATCCACAGTCTCTTGCTGCAGAGAGAAAAAAAAACTTCTCAATTTTTATAAAAAAAAGTTACAGTCGAATATGTCGCAAATAACGCATATTTCGACACTCGCAAGGTAATCAAAACCTATGGGGTACTTCCCGTTGACCTAGAACTGTGAAATTTGACAAGAAGCATTGTCATAATTATAGTACACATAAAGGAAAAATCTGAAAACTGCACATTTTTAAATTAATCAACGACAAATAGGGTCTTTATGCAAGGAAGGAAGGTCCAAATTTTAAAATGCTTTAACTGTATCATGTGGGGTTTTTTACTTTTGCAGATCATGCAGCTTATCGAAAATGTATTTGCTCCTGCGGCCGAAGAGAGGGATGACTATACAACAGAGATTGGACGACATGTTCAAAGAACCGGTGAGTCAGCTCTTATATTACACTAAACACTTCTTCTTTTCCTCTCTCGGTGGTATTGGATTTGCGCGGTTAGTAGATCATAATTACAAGTTTCATAAGTAACGTCAAATAAGTCCAAACACACACAGTCACAGTCCAGAAGTAAAGTAAAATATAATCCGTTACGGTTGAGTCCTAATATTTAGTGGATTTTTTTACGCGAATAAGTCTGCGTTTGACCGCCAGCTTGCCTGTTGCGATTCGCGGCTTCACCCGCATGGTGAATAAAGTTGAAATGAAGCGTATGTCCGACACACTGCCTGTCGGTGTCCAACTATCTCTTTGCTAAATTTCATAACGATCCATTCAGAAGTTGATCGTGACGTGACAAGGTATGTAACGAACAGACTAAGAGACAGTTACTTTCGCTTATACAATAATACTATGGATTTCGATGATTCCAATTTTGCTTAAGCGTAATTTCAGGGGTGGTCTCACAATAATTTGGGGCACTTTTTCAATAATCTGTAGTCGGACGTAGATTTTGATACATGCATACATTAAGTCATGTCTATTTTCCCTTACGGGGTAGGCAAAACATCAAAGATCATGTGGACATTTGACGCCACTTTTGACCGTGGTTAGAGGGTTACATAGAAGGGAGAGGGTATTAGAGGGTTAGAGGGAATAAGAGGATAGAATGTAATGTTGGCTTGCAGTGGCAGAGGGTCAACCCATCGCCTATGTAAACACATTTGTTATGTATTTAATATTTATGTATTTACCAAATATTGTATTTGTTTATTTATAAAAGTGTCTCGTTGTCTAGGTGTTCGAGTCGCTCCGCAAGCTGCAGCCTGAGTTCACGTCGAGGGTGGTCCCGGTGCCGGGGGATGTGGCCCAACCCAGGCTTGGACTCAGGGACGAGGACTGGCAGATCCTCACTCAAGAGGTAACGACTATATAAATAAATAAAAGTACTTAGTTTAAAAAAAAATACGAATTCAAAACCAATCCAATTGACTGAAATGGGAATCTCCCATTGTTATACATTTTATATAAAATCAAAAAACTATATCAAATTTGGGCGTCTAACAACGTACACCAAAGGAAAAAATATCAAAAGTCCATTAGCAGTCTCAAAATGCAATATTCTACAAAATGGTTTGTGATCTTATTCTGTGCCGATTCGCACTTACTTAATTGTCATATGATGCGGTGTGTTGTGCTGCGACGCACACGCATGTCTTAAGAGGGGGCGTGTTGTGCTGCGACGCACACGCATGTCTTAAGAGGGGGCGTGTTGTGCTGCGACGCACACGCATGTCTTAACAGGAGGCGTGTTGTGCTGCGACGCACACGCAATAGGCGAATAATAATAAGTTTAAGATGATAATGGACTTTTGAACACTGAATGACCATACAAATATTTTTATAAGTCCGTGCTAATTCCTAAGCTGTCACCTACTAAGCATTCCTGTGGCACCGACTATAACTAATAGAAAAGAAAGAAATAAATGATGATGATGCTGTCATACATTTTTTATCAAAATGGGTTCAGTAGTTTGGCTTGTAAATCAAAATAACTGAAAAAAATATGTCATCAAAGTTGATCAAATTGTGTATTTAAATTTTATTCGAGAGTGCGCTGATTGAAGTTGGTTGTTGCTGGTTTTTAAACAATAATAGTTATTTAGTTTATTTAAACTACAATTAATCAGTTTGTTAAACTATAATTATTTAGTTTATTAAACTATTTACTTAAAACTTTATTGCACACAAATACAAAGTAACAAGCTGTACAATAGGAGGACTTAATGCTAATGTAGCATTTTTAGTCTAGTAAAAATAAATGTTTGTATGGAGCTGATCACAATAAATGCACTTTGACAGATTCTTTGAAATTATAATTGAAAAATATCTAAAATAAAACCGGACAAGTGCGAGTCAGACTCGCCCACTGAGGGTTCCGTACAAACTAAATATAAGGGGGAAATCATATATTTTCCTTCATAAACCGAAAAATATACACCGTAAAAATATTTAACACATACCTTGCTCACCACTCGAATCCGAGTAGGGGCAATAGTAGCGGCGCCTCCCACTCGGATCCGTGCGAGCGAACGTTTGAGGCAGCCCTCATTCCTTGCATAGAGACACAATTTTTTTGTGATTAAATAAAAAATGTCCAGTTTTCGGATTTTTTCCTATAATTGTGTACTCTAACACAATGCTTATTGCCAAATTTCAGAGTTCTAGGTCAACGGGAAGTACCCCATAGGTTTTGATTCCTCTGTGTGTGTCGAAATGTGCGTTTTTTTACGACATATTCAGCTGTAACTTTTTTTTACGAAAACTGAGAAATTTAATTTTTATTTCTGCAGCAAGATACTATAGATCTGCGTATGTGGTTTTAATTTCAACTCGATACCTTCACGCGTTCCCGAGATAAAGGTCTTGACACCCGGACAGACGGATGGACAGACGGACAGACGGACAACAAAGTGATCCTATAAGGGTTCCGTTTTTTCCTATTGAGGTACGGAACCCTAAAAACATAAATTCACAATAATCCCCGATTTATAAACTAGCTGCGTTCCGCGGTTTCACCCGCATAGTTATGAAAAACGGTGATGATGATGATGATGATAAGTAGTGCATGTTCGTTTCCAGGTTCACAGCTATCTCTATACTAAATTTCATAACGATCGGTTCAGCCGTTTGAGCGTGTAAAGGTAATAAAGTTTGATGTTATAAAATCATCTTGAAATTGTGTCAAATGTATTACAAAATACCAGTACATTCATTTAAATAACAATATTCTTAGTTTTCTTTTATGTTGTCACAAATCTTATTTTTACTAGACTATTTCTGCTAGTCATCCTCATAGTGAAAGAGAGACAGGATGTAGGCGTGCTTCAAAACTTAAGTAATTGAAAATATAATTATAAAACACACTATATAATAGTTAATATAACTATAGTTATTTAGTTAGTTAAACTATAATTATTTAGTTTGTTAAACTATAGTTATTTAGTTAGTTAAACTACAATTATTTAGTTTGATAAACTATAATTATTTAGTTAGTTAAACTATAATTATTTCCGTCAGGTGACCGTGATCTTCCACGTGGCCGCTACAACGAGATTCGACGAAACTATAAAAGTGGCAACATTCATCAACGTTAGAGGAACAAGAGAGGCTCTCGCGTTGGGGAAAGCTTGTAAGAATCTCAAGTAAGTTATACTTATATTATAATTTGGTTCATTAACAAAAATATTGCATGATCTTGTTCTCTCTGCCGCTCTGCCTTTGATTTATCGAACGGCAAGAAGCATAAAGTCTACGTTTCATAGAGGATACTCCAAAAACTAACAAAATGCTGCATTTTTATTGCGCGTAACAAAATAATGAATACGTTTCCTGAATTATTTTTCCGAATAGACATAATCTGGGTGTCTTCTAACCACGAGTGAAGTGGTTTCTTCTAGGCAAGCGCGCTCCATCGTAGACCGTAACGGTCGCTTAACATCAGGCGAGTTAGCGGTCACAAATCGTCAACTTATGATGTCTACATGTTCGTGATGAATTTATTTAAGAAAACTTTTCAACGCAGACCTGTGTAATCTATTGATGTTTTAGTTTACTTGTGCAGCAATTATGATTAGATTTATATGCGTAGATTATAGTATTTTAGAATTAGTTTAAGTATTTGCACTCTCATTGAAATTTATTTAGATTTTATTGAACAGTTTATAATTTCTGACTTACAATCAGATAAGATAATGTTGCTTCATGAATTTTTAGATAAATCTCGTAGGCTTGCGCAAATTCTAAATAACACGTAGACTAAGGGCCCCAAGATACAGGCTCTACCTAGTTTGGGGACCATTACAAAATATTTTGTAAGACTACATGGCATATATTATTGTTAATATTAGTAATGATTTGTCTTAGAATACATAAGACAAATAAGTCAGTAAATAAATTATCAAATCATCATGATGGGTTCTCCATACGTAGAACAGTTCTACGTTTGATGGAATAATATATACGCCTATACTTTTATTTCTTTTCCAACTATTGATTAAACTGGCTCTCAAGTGAATTTATAAGAACAAACCGTTAGGCGCAGTGCTGGTTGTCCCTTACACTATTCAAATAATTTCGATTTTCCAAATAATTAGAAGCGGCAATAGACGTCTCTAGACTCAGTCTAGACTTCTCAATCTAAATTAGGCTTTAGCGCGGCGACATAGAGTGCTTATATCAAAATCTTTAAGTTCGTGAATCTTGTTTGAGACTCTACGTCCACGTGATGGAAAGTCGTTGGATATAATAGTTTCTTATTTTCGTACCAGATCGTTTGTGCACGTGTCGACAGCTTACACGCACGCAACCTCCGTGAATATCGGTAAGGAAGTACCCGAGGAGTTCTACGACTCTCCCATCCCAGCGGAGACCCTCATCTCCATGGCTGAGAGTATGGACGAGGGCAGGCTGCTGGGGATCACGCCTGGGTGAGTCTCCATCATCACGCACTTTACTCCACTGCTGTACATAGCTCTTTCCCAAAGAAGGAAACAAAAGATCGATAGAGAAATGAAAATCATAATTTTAATTATATATAATATTATATAATTATAGTTTAAAAACTGAAAAAAAATATTCAAAATACGTAATTTTGTTTTAAAAACCAAACTACTGAATTGATTTTGATGAAATTTGTACTCTATAAAAAAACATGTATAAAATTAGAAATAGTAATGGTAAACTATGTACCATATGGTTTCACCACCGTACCACGGGTATTACCGTAATGATGAGAGTCGGTGATGATGATAACATGTTTCCTAACAACAATTGTTATAATAACATGTTAACACCAAATTTCATAACGATCGGTTCAGCCGCTTAATCGTGATTAGTCCTTTCTGACTTTAGAATAGTCCCATAGAAATTTTATCGAAATCGGTTCAGTACTTTGGTTTTAAAACAAAATTGTGCATTTTGAAGTTATTTGTTTTAGTTTTTAAACTATGAAATTATTTATATGAAATAGTTCTACATTTGACCACCAACTGACCTGATAGTTAACGACGGTATGATCGAGGATGGAGCACGTCGAGCTTTAAGAATCTTCACTCATCATCATCATCTCAGCCACAAGAAGTCCACTGCTGGACATAGGTCTCCCCCATGGATTTCCAAAAAGACCAGTTGGAAGCGGCCTGCATCCAGCGTCTTCCCGCCACTTTTATGATATCTTCTGTCCACTTTATGGCTGGTCTTCCGACGCTGAACTAGACGATGCGCGGTCTCCATTCAAGGACTTTTCGGCCCCATCGGCCGTCAGTTGTACGTGCTATGTGCCCTGCCCCCTGCCACTTCAACTTGCTGATCCGCTGTGCTATATCGGTGACTTTTGTACGTCTACGGATCTCTTCGTTTCTGATACGATCTCGCAGAGACCCCGATAAACTTCTAATCATGAAAATTCCAAGATTGTAGGCAGCTCTCAGGCACCGGGCGTTCTACTCCTGCGCAGTACGCATCGAGAATGTGGGCCTTGTACAAAATATTTATATTCCATTACAGAATGATACAGAACTGGCCCAACACTTATACATTCACAAAAGCGGTTGCAGAGGACCTAGTCCGAGAGTACAGCGTCGGCTTACCCATATGCATCGTGAGGCCTGGTATAGGTAAATGCTCATAATTACTTTTTTTTAAATAGATCTACGATTGGCCACTAACTCCCCTGCTTTTTAACCGACTTTCAACAAGAAGGAGATTCTCAATTCGACTATGTTTTTTGTGTTACTGTTAAAGGCCGAACTACGGTAAATCTCAAGATTTACCAACTAGTTATGGTATAAGTCCGAATTTCGTGCTTTTACTACCTTTTACTTGGCTAACCTAATAACCTAGCATGTACCAGTTTCTAATGTTATAAGTATAAAAATAGGAATAATTTTTAGGATGTATTGTTAAAACCTAAGATTTACCTTAGTTCAAGCCTTTACAATAACATATATTTTTTTTCGACTAAAAAGTCATATTTGTCTTTCAATGAACGGTTATCATTTAGTTCGAGCAATGATTTCTGCTTTCATGTTTTATGAACTGGGAAGAAACAAGCTTATATACTGACTTGGGATTTTTTTCTAGCTCTTCTTTTTTCTTTTTATAACCCTCGTCGTAAAAAAGGGGTGCTCATAAGTTTACTAAGTTTGATGTGTGTATCTTTGTATGTTTTTGTCTATGGCGTCTCCTGAACGGATGAACCGATTTTGATTTAGTTTTTATTTAAAACAGGAGTTAATCAAGCGTCCTCAGCTTTATTTTATCAAAATCGGTTCAGCTGGTTTTTCTATCGAATGTTTCAAATTTTCTAAACTTGTTTATTGTTATTTTAGTGTACCTATATTGCTAAATGTGTCAGTTGTTTGTTTGTTTGTCAACAGTGCTATGTTCGTACAGCGAGCCAGCTCCAGGCTGGATCGACTCTGGATGCATATACGGAGCTACAGGAGTAAGTCGCACATATACTTTACTATCAAATCTTTGTCTTCCTTAAATTTGTTTCTACTTCTTCTTATTGATTCTTTATTTATATTTTGAAATTGTGACAGCTCAGAGACTAACAAGTTAAATTTTTCTGCAGTGTTAATAAATAAACAATTAAAATAAATCCTCCTGTGTTTCCCAATATCTTACAAACAGGCGCTCGCTTCGCTCCCTCATTAAGTAATCCATATATTTCCAGTTCCTGGTCGGGCTGGGTCTCGGTCTGGTGCACACCCTGTACGTGAACCCCCCCACTGCCCTCGGGTTCATCCCCTGCGACACCGTGAACAACGCCATCATCGCCGCCGCCCGGGAGACGGCTACGAGCCAGTCCAAGGGCGGCACTGACACGAGGGTCTACACTGTTAGCACTACACATCGGAATCCGTTTACATGGAGTGAGTTATTATTTCCGTTACATGTATACACAAAATAGGACTTAGTTATGTAAATATGTACCAACGTACAGTAAACAAAAAATTGCTAAATAAAAGCACAAAATTTATACGTTTTACAAGCTAAACACGTACGTGGGATGTGTGTAATTGTTTAACTGTCTATAAATTTGTAAATTTGAAGCTAAATACGTTTTTATTCACATAAGTATACAAAACCGATATATCTTACGCAGTTTTTAAATAAAAATAAAAAAAAAACAGACGTGAGTGACCCATTTTGACCGCTTTTATTTAAAATGTATGAATGTGAAAACCACGTTAGTTATCATAGTAAATTTTACGCACTCATACAACTTGTTTTTATTTTGCTCACAAAAGTCTCAGTTTATCCAAAACTGTTAGTGTAGGTTGGTTTAATTATAGTACAATAATAATCAATTCATGGTCACTGTTTGCATAAATCGGTCCAATTATAATACAAAAATAATCAATTCAAGTCAAGACAATCAATTTGTGATCTTGTATAGTATAAGTCCCATAAAAAAATGATTCACGATCAATTTCCAAGACCCATTCCAATAACGTTAAAAATTCGTTTTAACTTTTACCAATTACTTTTATTATTTTGTAGGACTGTATTACCGATATTGTTTTCTAATTCTCATTTATTGTCTACCACACGTTGTTTGGCATGTAAATTATTTAGTAAATAAATTATATAATAAATCAAATTAAACCTTGCAGTGCAGTTCAAGAAAATACTGGAAAAGCGAGGTCCGAAGCTGGCGACACCATCGGCTATCTACTACGGATACGGGCACGAGACGAGCAGCAAGCTGCTGTACATGCTCCTGTCTCTGTTCCTCCACATCATACCGGCGTATGTGGCGGACATTGTGTGCTTCCTCATTGGGAGAGAGAGAAGGTAGATAAATTCTCTTACCCTACCTTGACCCACCTTAACTTTATAATTACAACGGTCAAGAGGTGGCAACCCGGGGGCAAAGAGAATACATTAACTATTATTTATTTAAGAACTACACCTGAGGTGGAGTGGGGTGAAAAGCAGGCTTGGCTTATTTTTCTATAGATGTTGTAACTATATCTATGTATATAAATATTAAATTGTAATAGAGCTGAATTATTTTTTTTCTACTAAATCTAGAAAACTTTTGTTAAAATGTTAATCAATCAAAATCCAACCAACATAAATAAATAAATGAAAATAATTTCTTCACGTAAACAAGTAATGATAGGATACAAAACCATACATCGTTACATATTTATTTAATGTTATATAACCTAAATTCTTACAATATAGCTATTAAAAAAAAAAAAAACAACCTGTCGGCAACGGAGCAGCACTTTATGATACAAAATCATTTAATAATAGAAATTGTCATGGAATGATTTTATTAGTTCACAGTCATTGAAAGTTTCTTATTATTTCAGATTCGCTAAAATAGCCAAAAAGCTGTACCGCATGTGCAACGTCCTGTCCTTCTTCCTGATCAACGAATGGAAATTTGTCGACGACAATCTGAACAAACTTTACAACAATCTCTCCAAAGACGACAGAACTATATTTAACTTCGACGTCACTGGAATTGACTTGTCCGAATACGTAGAGCTCTGGTGCATAGGCACGAGGAAATACATCATCAAGGATGGATTACAAGGAACGGAATACGCCATCAAAAAGCAAAAAGTCCTGGGAGTGCTGCATTACATCTTGATGTCTCTCTATGTGTACGGTCTGTGGAAGCTCGTCTGCTATATTTTTTATATTGCTGGTAGTGTTTTGTCAACATTAATAAACGTTTTCTGATTTAAATAAAAATGTCTTTTGTTTTCTTCAGAGTCTTTGAAAAGTTTTATAATATTATCATCATCTTATTGGGTTATTTTAGTCTTGTTGGTCATAACGATTCTCCTATTGGACCGCGAATCAGCCATCTTCAGCTATCCGTCTCTTCGTTACCCGAACTATGACACGAGCTCTGCTTAGCGTTTCTTTGAGAGATCAAGAACGAATTAATCCCATAAAAAACTAAAGTTGTCGACATAACAAATCAATCAAACGATGTAGAACTGCAAATTAATAAAATGTGCACTATACATACATTTCTTTACTTCGTTAATTAAAAGGTAGTAAAACAACAAAATTCAATAAAGTTTTTGAAAATATAAATTTACTGAATATAGTAAAGATAAATCTGTACGTAAGGAATTTCGACAAATGCTCTTTCTTCTTCAGTTTTATATCAATAGGATCAAAACAAACAAAACAAACCAATTTCTCCAATTTTTTAGCAATTTTTAGGGTTCCGTACCTCAAAAGAAAAAAACGGAACCCTTAGAGGATCACTTTGTTGTCCGTCTGTCTGTCCGTCTGTCCGGGTCTCAAGACCTTTATCTCGGGAACGCGTGAAGGTATCGCGTTGAAATTAAAACTATATACGCAAGTCCACAGTATCTTGCTGCAGAAAGAAAAATAAAATTTCTCAGTTTTCATAAAAAAAAGTTACAGCCGAATATGTCGTAATAAATGCACATTTCGATACTCACAAGGCAATCAAAACCTATAGGGTACTTCTCGTTGACCTAGAACTATGAAATTTGGCAAGAAGCATTGTGTTAGAGTACACATATAGGAAAAAAAACGAAAACTGGACATTTTTAATTTAATCACAAAAAATAGTGTCTTTACGCAAGAAATGAGGGTCCAAATTTTAAAGTTCTTTAACCGTATCATGTGGGGTATCATATGAAAGAGCTTTATTAGCATAAGTTAAAACAGGTTTTTAAATATTTTTACGATGTATATTTTTCGGTATAAGAAGGAAAATATTAAAAAAAATATGATGTCCCCCTTTTATCTACTAGTTTGTACGAAACCCTCGGTGGGCGAGTCTGATTCGCACTTGTCCGGTTTTTCTAGTATATGCTTGTTGGGAGATGATATGTTTAATGAGGTAAAAGTATGATACGGAGAACATCATGCACTAAGAATCCCTATACGTATGATGTCAGTGCATCCATAACCAGTAGGAACAAATAAGGGCTTCAAACCGATCCTTGGTGCAAGGCTAAGGAAACCTTTTTCTCCCCGCCCCGATTTGCTCCCCCCCCCCCCCCCCCCCTCCTCTAGATCCGGGGCTGTACTTTATACTTCATTACTGAATTCTATGTATGTTTATCTTTCTTACTAAACCAATACCAAAAGACGCAAACGATGATTCCTTATCTTATTATAAAATAGATAAAATCACAAAAAAATATTATTGCAAATATTATAATTTATTGTATTAATACAGAAAAAATGTGCTTATTTTAAAACACAAGATAAATATAACGGTCAAGATAAAACTTAAATACATAATCATCAATAAATAGTTGCATATTTTAAAGAGTGCTTGCTGCTTTGCTGCGGACTCAGTACCTTTCAAGCCATCTTTAAGAATATACTTTCGTAGTCCAATGTGAAGGTGTAAGAAATATTCATCCCAGTCTATATTACTTATGTCAAAGTTGAAGATAGCCTTGTCTTCTTCCGAGAGGTTCGAGTAGAGTTCTTCCAAGTTATTATCAAGGAAGTTCCATTCGTTCATAGAGAAATAGGATAAAACGATGCATAAATTGTGTAATTTCTTGGCCATCAAACTAAATCTGAAAAATGAGTCATTAATTTCACTATTACATATTTTTATGATGAAATAGGCCAATGTTTGACCACAACTCATCCGATATAAAGCGACGAAGTAGTCGAAGATGGAGCACGCATACCCATGAAATGCCTATTCAGTTTTTTCTTGAAGATACTCAAGTTGTTTTTACTAGGGAACAACGTGGCTGGAAGTGCGTTCCAATCTTTAGCATTTCTTATTAAAAAGAGTTCCGTCTAGTCTATAGACTATAATTTATATTATATTTAGCTGTAGGTATATATTCCAGTTTTAAATGTCACTTCCTAATTTTATTATATTCGATTCTCAGCATTTGAATTTGCATATGTTCAATTCCCGCCCAAGATAAATATGGATGACCAATGGATGTTTATAGAATATAGAAAATAATTTATTAAAATGTTACCTCTTTCGTCTTCCCATGAGTAAAGATATAGCATCCATTATATAAGCTGGTATGATGTGTAGAAATAGCGAAAGTATCTTGAACCACAACAAATTGGAAGTCATGATGAAGAACGAGTAATAAATACATTTTGGGGATATATAGTGCTTTCCTTCTCTTTCGTAGGCGTCAATCATATTAGCTGTAAAATAATTTTATTACATCTATAAAGTAGGGCCTCGATAATCCGAACCCTATCTGATCCGAACACCTGTATAATCCAAACGAATCCCTTATCCTTCCATCATATTCCAGCAACTTAATAATAATAACTTAACTTAACTTGTATAATGAAGGTGCTGGTTAGTACCAACACCACGATACTTGTAGTCAAGTATCGTCGAATCGTCGTTCGCAGCAGCTTTTCATGGCACTATTTTGAAATACTTTAGAAAATTGTGATTCCAAGGATTCCAATCCTTATCATCGTCATTATCTTAGCCACAAGAAGTCCGTTATTGGGCATACCTCTGTCATAGATTTCAAACAATATCTGATGGGAGCGACTTCCATCTAGAGCCTTTATTTTACTTTTTAGCCATCTGTTTACGTTATGACTGATCTTCTTACGCTGCGCTTGCCAGCGCGTGCTCTCCACTCGAGCTTTTCGACCACATCAGCTATCAGTTTTTCGTGTTATGTCTAACTTTTGCTGCTTCAGCTTTCATTACTTATGTAACGTTGCAAGATTTAAATTCACATATTATTATAAAAGCTTTGTTTTATTTTAAAAGAATGAATTTTAAAAGGAATCGGATTATCAAGGCTAATTATTTGTACTTACATATAGTAACAGGGTTCTTCTGCGTAGAGCTGACAGTATATATCTTTGTCTCATTTCCACCTTTAGATTTCCTCGTGGCGGTTTCTTTAGCAGCGACTATGATAGCATTGTTGACATAGTCGCAAGGAATGAACGCTGGCTTGGTTTCGTTACGGCCTAGATACACGTGTAGGACACCCATAGCTACACCAAAGTACAACTGTAATTTACAACTTTAAATTTTAAAAATTAAATATTAAAATTAAAAACTTATCTTAAATTTTATAGTAAAAAAAAATAATTAGGATCGATAACTTTGGCTTTTTCCAGTTTCAATTTCATGCATGCGACCGAATTTCATGCAGTGGCCGACTGTTCAGTTTCAATTGAAACTGAACAGTCGGCCACTGTTCACGCGACGGTGGCATGACTCCACTAATGTACCTAACATTGTTGTATTTAAAAGTGTCGAGGAGTAACGTCAAGACAAACCTCGGCGAGGTTTTTGGTGTTACTGTATTTATCGTATATTAATGTTCATTTGAGTAATTAAATAATAAAATAAAATAAATAACCGATTCGGTAGCATGTGTATTTATTGTATGTCTGGATGTTTGTATATATTTCCTGTATATATTTACAAAATAATGTAAATAAATATTCTATCAACTATCTGCTTCAGATAGTTGATAGTCATGCACAATATAATGTAGTACAAACTTTGCATGTTCACATAGTGCCTTCTAATCTCTAATTTGGGATAAGATAGCGTTGCATCAAAATGTTGTTTTTTTATAAAATAGGGTTTGGATCTTACCCCTACAACTCCGAAAACACAGCTTCGATCCAACCAACCAGGATATGGCTCAAGGTACGTGTTAGTCACTGAAACATAGCATCTTTGCATTAAGATTTCGAATAGTTAAAATATATTCAGATTTAAAATTAAAAAGGATAAAGTTAAAATATATGAATATATTTTTGCAATAGATGATGATTAATCTTATCTTTCTCTAATGACGGTATAAGAAAAAACAATTAAATCGGACTTTTTATTCGTAAACGACTTGTGTAGCAGTTATTATCAAGTATTATATGCTATAATTTTCAGCATATCAGTAATTTTAATTTATTATTATAAGATGACAACGTACCAATAGCAGGCCTCACTATACATATTGGGAGACCGTCGCTTGAAGTTCGAACAAGCTCTTCAGCTATTGCTTTTGTGAAAGTGTAAGTATTTGGCCAACTCTTAGTCAAACTGAAACAGACTATAACATAATTTCATATGACAATAAAAAAAACGTTTTCTAATTTAACTCTATTCAAATTGTTAACAATTAAGTTGATTTACTTAGCTATAATGTTTTGCAATCTTTGAAATTTCATTTCCTCCACCATAGATATGATCATCTCGGGAGGTGTTGGAGTTTCGTAGAATTTTTCTTGTATGTTTTCTCCGATAACAGTTTTAGTGGCATGAGTGTACGCTGTAGAGACGTAGACAAATGAACTAAAAAAGAAAAACCTTTAAAACTGAAATTCAAACCATAATTAATGATATATTATAAAAAAAAACAACAACCTTTCCCACACAAATTTTAACAATGATATGTGTCAAACTCTTTCATGCGTAGGATTGGAAGTTTACACTTCACATATTAATATATAGATAGATATCTCTATCGTTATATGATTTTGTTATCCATCTTTTATCTTGCTATTTTGTACATCGATCTATTGAAAGGGCTTTGCTCGGATTCTGCGAGATCAAGTCAAATTTGAAAAGATCCATAGATGTACGAAAGTCATCCACAGAGCATAGTGGATCAGCAAGTTGTACTGGCAGTGGACAGAGCATAAGCAAAAGTGATAACCGATGAGGCCAAAAACTTCTTATAAAAATGTTCCATGCACTGGAAAGCGCAGCGAAGGAAACCCAGCTACAAAGTAGACAGACGTAAGTGTCAAGAAGACGCTGTATGCAATCCTTGTGAGAGGCCTATGTTCAGATTTCTGGCTGAGAAGTTGGTGAAGATGATGATATACTTGTCACAACGTAAAAAGGTCCCATTATTATTCCTTGTGGGACTCTTGTGAGTTAAATACTGAAGCTTTACAATCACGTGGTAGTTTCTTGAAAAAATATATTTTATACACATAGTGTAACTTGTTTTACAGAAACATAACTAAAAGTTGCTAACAATTATATAAAGCACAATGCATTATTGATCATGAAAAACATAACTGACAAAATGAAACGGGATTATCTGTAAACCTGAAATCACCTGAGCTTCTTGCATGCCTTTCCTAAGTTCATAACTTCTCTGGTTCCCCTGACATTGATGAGTGTTGCTGTTGGGAGAGGCTCGTCAAACCTGGTGGTGGCAGCCATGTGGAAAATCACGTCCACCTGATAAACATATAAAAGTATTGTTGCTTTTGTAAAACATATACATATAAAATTTGATTACGAAGATTAATAAAGGTGTAAAAATTAAATTCATAAATTTTTTGTTACAGACGAGAGATGATGTTAAATGACTTGAAGAATTATGTGGCTATGATGCTATCAGATGATAAAATTATATTTATAAAGTACACATATACTTTTGTAGATCGATGATTTGGAAATATTCAAAGAAGTTTTAATAATAAGTAGTTTAATTGATCTCGTCTATTCACTATTATTTCTTCTTTACACGTGAATTTTTGCGCTGAACCAATTTTGAGTGGAAGAAGATTATCTAATTGAAATCTAACTTGTGATGTGTCAAGTTAGCTCTTTCTCCCGGAGATTTTGTTCATAAGTACTTATAAAATGGCTTCAGCTTGATTTGATGTAAGAGATAGATATAATGTAATAGATAGATATATAGATAGCGTTACACATTTGTGTATCCCAACTTGTTGTTTCATTGTCTAAAAAAATTACCTCTTCAGTGATAGTATTCCAGTCATCATCCTTAATACCAAGTCTTATCTCTCCCATGTCTCCCTCTATGGCTAGTATTTTATATCTGAATTTTGGCTGTTTCCGGCGTAAAGCATAAAAAACCTGCAATGTATTCACACAGAGTGTTTTAGCTATGTTTCATCAAAATCAGTTCAGCTGTTATTTTGTTGGGGGTTTTTGATTTTTTTAAGCGTATATTTGTATCCAAGATGAAAAAAATGATTTATGAAATTGATACAAGTATGATCTTTAGATTCAAAAGATACATACTTGTATCAATTTTGATTTATACAAACAAATTACCGGATCTTTTAGTATCTCTTTTATTCTTTTTTGAATGTCTTGGCCTTTCTTCGGCCGCATTAACATATATACTTTTGAAATCTGGCAGCTCCTGCGAAAGAAAAGTAAAAGAAAGCTACTCAGGGGACGAGGAACATATGCACAAATTACTTACTACTTTATTTTCCTAGCATCGTTTGGTGCAACTCTGGTGAAAGTAACGAAAAACAATTAAGTACACAGAATTGATACTGGCCTACCAGTCAATAGATAAAAAGTCCCCTGAGCATCTTCTCACCTCTCAACTATCTCTACACACCAAAGTTCCATAGCTTCATTACACATTCTAGTTTAGCTCACCTTCTTAGCGCAATTTTGATAGATAAGGTGGCAGAGGTTGCGTAATTTTAGAGTAAAAGATTTCTGTTATGCTTACTCACCTGAACAGTTTCTCAAGGAGTTGTTTCCCGAGGAAGCCGGAGCCTCCAGTGAGGAACACGACAGAGTCCTTATAGAAACTCTGCACCTCCGAGTCTCCTCGCGCAAGTTTCATAGCACGCAGCATCGGCCGCTGCTTGGCTAGCGCCGCCACTTCTACTGCCTTTGCAGGATCCATTGTTGATAAATCTTGTACTTCAAACGTTCACAAGATTTTGGAGATCTTTTGGAATGTTTCTATACAGTCCAAATCTTCAATCTTGTACTGGGCTCGTCAAAGCTGGCAGCCGTGTATCATGCACGACCTAACTTGAGTGGTCTGTATTCTAACAGTGGTGGACTATCGCTCTGATAATTCAGTACACCAATGGCGTCACTATATTTTGGCATATACTCTGCAGGCATAGAAGTAATAGATTTAGAATGCGAGTCACCTCTAGTAAACTAGTTCCCAACAAAGAGGAAATAAATCTTATTGACAAATAGTTGCTAAAGTCAGTTGCGTAGACGGCCGAAAGTAGTTCAGCAACTGTTAGCAAGTCTTTTAAAGCTAGTATCCAAATTTGGCAAATTTTCTTATCTACTTTGACAAAAACGTCTACCCACTTGAAACATAATTCGACCGCTCATAAAATAATTAAGAGTAATAAAGTGATGCTCATTATATTTTTATAGATTTTTGGATTCAACCGTGAACGGAATATTGGATGAAATTGATACTGCGATCACACAAGTGACATTACTCTGTGTTTTGCAGGAATATATTAAACTGTTAAAATAGTTATTTAAAGTAAAATAAATACCTCTTACATGCAGAAGATCACACATAAGACTTGTTACGAAAGACTAGAATCTCATATTAATAGCATCCGAATAAGACTTCAAAAGGAAATAATATTTAATTTAATTATTTGTTTTTTTCCCACCGTTATGTTTTTCTATTATTGAATTTTCTTTGCCGTCATGTTCGAATACATTTATGACAAGAAAAAAATAAAACAAAATTATGAGCAACGAGAATACCATAACTGCGTAAGAAAAATAAGGTTTTTATCATTCTTAAATATGTCACGTTGGCTGATAGATAGGCTGACCAATAAAGGAATTTTAGGAGTAAATAGCTAAAGGTGGGTACAGACTGGTGAAACGTAACATGAAATGTATCAGTCTACCTTTCATTGCATGTTCGGTGCAAGCGTGGACGCATAGCGCGCTCTTACCGCGCATTCACTACGAACCTCCCGCGTACGTCTGCGTGACCCTTTGTGTTCGTTCGAAAAATCATGGGTCGCTCCGCGCGCGGCTTGTAATGATCGTAGCGTGCGCATGAAATGTACATTTCGCGTGCAAAATACGTCCAAACTATGAGAAATTACGTACGGCAAATTCTTTCATTTCTTGATCAATACTACATAAGAAATTATTATAGTACATAAGAACTCAATGTTGCACGCCCGCAATGGGTAAACTGTTGAAACCAATATTTTTTAAGAACTCTGTACACAGTTATGAGCAATAAAGTATATTTGATTTGATTTGATTTGATTACGTTTTACCAGTCTGTACGCACCTTAATTAACAATAGGTACTACGTTTAAACTAAGCTGCACATCACGGTTTAACTTAAGTAGTGATGCAAAATGATAAAAATACTGATGATGAAATAAAACTTATGTTTGTCTGCAAGGTCTTAGCTAATTTAGCTATATCCGAGGCTATATCTATACTAAATTTTAAGACGAATGCATTAGCGGTTTAGACGTGATAAGGTAACAAACAGAAGAAAGACAGAGTTAGTGGTAGAATACTTGGATATTTATAGCCAACATAATAATAGGCCATCATTTTTGCACTAAATATACATTATTTTTATCTTGATCTATGAAGACTATGACGCCTACTTTGATCTTGGGTCAATAGGGAAAACCCATTTACCCCATATATATACATATATATTTATATCCTATCCTTCTGTCGCTTTATTATGAAATCTGGTCCCGAGACAGCCGAGTACCTGAAGATGGATATAGGCTATTTGTGATTTCTCATCATCACTAAACGGATGAAACCGCGGGGCGAGCCAGTAGTTTGATAGATAAATACATAGATAGATGAACTCTTTATTGTAGACACCTTAAAAGTAATGACAAAGGACTTAAATAGATTAGTGCAACAAAAGGCGCTGATAAATAAAACAAAACATGTGCCCCAGCAAATTTTTACTACATATCACCTAATTTACATCAATAATGCTAAAATAAAGTTGCTTGTTATATAATATACGTAATATATAATCTGCCAGATGCAATATATGTACAGAATTAACAAGATGTAGTGAACAATTTTGAAGATTTTCTGTTTCATTGCTCCGTATTCGGTATCTTTCAGGCCGTCTTTAATGATAAACTTTCTTAGGCCGATATTAATTAAGATTAAATATTCATTCCAGTCCATATTACTTATGTCAAAGTTGAAAATAGCCTTGTCTTCTTCCGAGAGGTTTGAGTAGAGTTCGTCCAAGTTATCGTCAAGGAAATTCCATTCGTTCATAGAGAAATAGGATATAATGGCGCATAAGTTATATAACTTCTTGGCCATTCTACCGAATCTGGAAAAATAAGTAACTTCAATACCTATTTTATATTTATCACAATTTAGCAACGTGCATACCGAGGGTATTATATAGAAGGTATTGGAGTATAAAATGTTAAGGGATACGGTCCTGTCCGGGATGGTGTGCAGGTCGATAATAATTAGTCACTTATTCACGATAACGTCTGCTTATTACACATATACACAGTCAATAAACGAATACTAAATATGCGATAGAAGAACTTCAATAACGAATACAAATACACGTAAATGATTTTACTGATAATGCACGCTGCGTGCGCATTATCAGTAAATTACAGTGGCTATCGTATCACTGAGTAGAAGACGGTGCGGCGACGCGGACGCAAGCGTATCACTCAGTAGAATACGGTGTGGCGACGCGGACGCAAGCGTATCACTGAGTAGAAGACGGTGCGGCGACGCGGACGCAAGCGTATCACTGAGTAGAAGACGGTGCAGCGACGCGGACGCAAGCGTATCACTGAGTAGAAGACGGTGCGGCGACGCGGAAGCAAGCGTATCACTGAGTAGAAGACGGTGCGGCGACGCAAGCGCATCGACTGCACAAAACCGGTTCTACCGTTCACCGAGTAAATAAAACATAAGCGGCAGCGACCAGCGATATTTGAATAAATATAAATATATTGATATAATAATGTTATATGTATAATGGTAAATATAATAAATGCAATTAAGTAGGCGCTTAAAATACATATTATAAATATTTGTATACGGGCATTATAAATATAGATAGATGCCTACAATGAAATGTTGTTGCAAGTCCCTCAAGTTTTACAGCATGCCAGGAAAGAGAAGCAGCTGGTACATTCAGTGTTTTTTTTTCTCGCAGCCCCGGAAGGAAAAATTTTACAATGTTTTTTCAAGATTTTGGTAAAAAATTAAATTTTACCCATTTTGTTTTCCCAGCAGTAAAAGCACAAAATCAATCAAGTAAGCCGGAATGATGTGTAGGAACAGCGACAATATGTTGAACCACAACATACTGGGAGTGATGAAGAAGAAGGAATAATAAACACATTTTGGTGATATGTATTTTCTTCCTTCCCTTTCGTACACGTCAATCAGCATCTTAGCTGTAAAATAAATAAAATTAAATCATTAGTTAGTTTTGAGCTTCCAAAATCTGCATAGAACATCATCGTCAGCCAGAAGAAGTCCACGCTAGACCTATGTCTGAAATGGACCTCCTTCATGAATTAAAAAAAAAAAAAAAAAAAACAGGTTGTCACGTTGCATCCAGCGTCTTCCTGCTACTCGTATGAGGTCATCTGTACTCCTTATGGCTAGTGTTCCTATACTTGCCGGTGCGAGGTCTCCACTCGAGAAATTGTCGGCCCTATCGACCATCAGTTCTACGTGCTATGTGCCCTGCCCACTGCCGCTTCAACTTGCTGGATGCATGGCTATAAAGCATAATCAAATATACAGTGTGATATTTTATTTTATTTTTACTTTTATTTATTTGGACATCCAAATAGCTTTTTACACAATATCATGGAAAAAAAATTTACTAGGCACAATTATTAAGCCAAACTTAGGTTATCACTAGTAATTCCTGAGACTGATGTTACACTGCTAATGTGCAGCAACAGAAATGTGTCATAAGATTAGAGTAAAACATACATAATATATAGTAGAATCACATACCTACCTACCAAATAGAACAAATCCGCACAATATGAATGTATATATTAAAATAAAATTGCAACACATTTTAGTGTGGTTGTCCATAGACAGATCAACCAGATAAAGGAAAATACATCGCAATATATTTATTTAATCAAACCAAATAGTGGTTAGACCGCACCGTGCTATAACTATCGTCTGGTGATGCTTTCTGCATAATACCATACTGACAGAGTTTTGGCGGGAACGTCATAGAAACATGTTGTTGCTTTGTTTTATTTCTCTAAACTTGTGTTATTTTGAACATTAATGCGATAAAAATGGTGGTGTTTTATTCATTAAGCGTTCGATCAAGTGTTGCCCACACTCGCGGCGAGTGAAATAAAGCAGTGAAACGTGCCATTTCACGTTGTCGGCAAAACTCCATAGAAGCTTCTAGGAAAGTCGCCATCACTTTACTGAGGCAAGACTCAAAGTTGAAAATAACTGTTTACGTGACTTAGACTGTGACTAGACATTGTATAACTTGTATTATTCAAGAAACTTGAAGATATCTCAATACTTGACACTGGCAAGTCGCTAATCGCGTGATCCAATACAGAAAAGAAGAAGAACCATACTGACATATAGTGACAGGATTCTTCTGTGTCGAGCTGATGTTATATATCTTTGTCTCATTCCCACCCTTCGCTTTCCTCGTGGCGGTTTCTTTAGCAGCTACTATGATAGCGTTATTAACATAGTCGCAAGGAACGAATGCTGTCTTTATGTGTTTTCGTGCGAGTCCCACGTGTAACACACCCATAGCTATGCCGTAGATCAACTGCAATTTAATAAATGTTTATCTTATGTATCGGTTAGTTGCTTAGTATGTATTATCAATTTAATATATGTATATTCTATGAAGACATTTTTTTGCAATAATAGGCTTACGTTTGACCGCTAACTCGCCTGAAGTGAACTGTGAATTTAAAAGGCTCTTAATATTTTTATTTTGCTATGTCGATTCGTATGCATTTTAGATCATTTTCCTTATATATTCGTTATTATCTACTGCTATAAAGTACTTGAGATTTTCAACAAAACTAATAGCTGGGAGGAGGCGCGGACACTTTAGAAATATCACTTTAAAGCTTGACTTAACTTAAATTCACTATTTTTCACCTCAGGGATCCGTTTGAAAATTATGCAAATTGATCCTTATAGTGAAAAATTGTATTCGCACACCGGTAGATGAAAAACAATCATCTAAGCTTTAACGTAAAGTTTCACATTGATTCAATCAATATGTGATAAATTCGTCTGCCCAAATTTGTTTACCTAGTTATATAGTCACAAGTGAAAATAGTTATATAGTTACAAGTGAAGCTAGTTATACAGTTACAAGTGAAGCTAGTTATATAGTTACAAGTGAAGCTAGTAAGAACGTGTTAAAATTTGGATACTCACACCGACCACTCCAAAGACACAGCTTCGGTCCAGCCAACCAGGGGATGGCTCGAGATAGGTGTTGGTCACTGAAACGTGCCATTTTGATATTAAAACGATCATTTCTACAAAAATAAACAGATATTTAAACAAGTATAAGTTTAGAAAACGCAAAAACCCCCGATAAAAAACGTCTGAACCGAATTTGATGAAAAATAGCTAAGAAAAACAAAAACACAATCAAAATCGGTTCACCCGCTCAGGAGCTATGATGCCACAGACAGACAGACACACACACATACGCGTCAAACTTATAACAACCTGTCGTATTTGCGTCGGGGGTTAAAAAAATAAAAATTGTTTAAAACAGCACTTTTCGATGCGCCTGTTGATAACTGAGTATGTCGCTAAGGACGACTAATTTAAAAGACTTTATTTTCAATAACTTAAGGTTCATCGATTTATCCACAAACTATTTCTTACATCGTTTGCGTCTTCATCGATTTTCATCAGGCATCATTTAGTATTAGTATTATTGTACTGTCGCAACGTACCAATAGCAGGCCTCACTATACACGTTGGGAGACCGTCGCTTGAAGTTCGAACAAGCTCTTCAGCTATTGCTTTTGTGAAAGTATAAGTATTTGGCCAACTGTCGATCAAACTGAAAGAAGACATAACATAATATGAGGCTTCAAATAAAATATGTATACATATAGAAACTTGAAGTTTTTATCTTAAAATTTAATTTACTCAGTTGTTATATTTCGCAGTATTTGAACTTTAACTTCTTCTGCCATAGATATCATTGCTTCAGGCGGTATTGGACTATCATAGAATTTTTCTTGTATATTTTCTCCGATAACAGTTTTAGTGGCATGAGTGTACGCTGTCGAGACGTAGACAAATGCACTGAAAAAATAATTAAAATATAACTTTTTTTTTTAAACTTATTACTTACTTTTTATGACTTTTTTAAATTTATTTATTTGTTAACTTAAGATGTATCATAAAATACAGATTGCATTCCAAAATCTGTTACGCTGTTCAATATGGTATAATTTAAATTAAAAGGAGCCCCATTTTTTCTCCTTGTTGGACACTAATTAAGGAGTTTGATGTAATAATATGATTTTTAATGTATTTGTCTTGTTCGCACGTGGAATTAGCAAAAATATCGTAAGTAACTACTATGAGATAATAGAATAAATAGAATACTCATAACACAGCCAATTGCTTCGTTGAAATTATTACTAAAATTAATAAAACTCAATGCAGTTTTGATCATAAAAACGAATTTCGCTACATGATTAAATATCTAAAAACTGAATTCACCTGAGCTTTTTGCATGCCTTTCCTAAGTTTATTACTTCTCTGGTTCCCCTGACATTGGTGAGTGTAGCTGTTGGTAGAGGTTCGTCAAACCTGGTGGTGGCAGCCATGTGGAAAATTACATCCACCTAAATAATAAACAAACGACATATTACCTGACCTACCACTATATAAAACTATTAAAAATAAACATAGTATTACATTGATTGATAACAATCTGAAGATAATTCAAATGCTCAACAATGCTGTACAAGTGCATCCAGCACATACAATTATATTATATAAGTGAATTTCATTTATTATACCATCAGAATCGATGACACTATGTTATTTTTGTAAACTTTAGTATTTCATTGTCAGAACTTACCTCGTCAGTAATAGTTTCCCAGTCTTGATCTGTAATACCAATTCTCATCTTTGCCACGTCTCCTTCTATTGCAAGTATTTTATCACTGAATTTTGGCTGCTCTTTCCGTAAAGTATCAAAAACCTGTAATGTACATTGACGGTATTATTTTATGTAATTTCTATGTTTCTCAGTTTTTACATTATTATAAAATAAGATGGTCTCAACATTGTTTTCATATATCTAAAAAAGACATATTTAATTCGAAGTCAGTCGTATACAAAGTTCTCATTCATTGAATGAGTCAATATTGAAGATACTTACGGGATCTTTCAGAATATCTTGTTTTCTCTCTAGAACATTTTTTCCCTTCTTTGGGCGCAGTAAGAGGTATACTTTTGATATTTGGCAGCTTCTGTAAATAATATGTTATGTGAAAGGATGCTACAAAGGCAACAGATGAGATTTGAGAAGACGGTTTAATGAGAAAGTGACTCAGGTGTGCGTTGAGACCAATCTGTCTGTCAGAGACAAATCTGTCAGGAAGAAAACTATTTCTGGATCGGAGGGTGCGGCTAGAATCGTGTTAAATATTATCAAAAAACACTTGTTTCATATTTACTTGATACCTATATTTCATCACGCCTCGTCACTGAATTGAGATATAAAAATAATGAAAGAAAAGAGTAGTAGATACAGATAGAGAGATAGAGAATAGAGTAGTAGATAGAGATAGAGAATGGGAGAAAGTTGTTACATACTTACCTGAACAATTTCTCTAGAAGTTGTTTTCCGAGGAAGCCGGAGCCTCCAGTGAGGAATAGCACGGAGTTCTTATAAAAACGTTGCACCTCCGAGTCTCCTCGCGCGCGGGTCATAGCACATAACATAGGGGTTTGCTTGGTCAGCGCCACCGCCTCTAGTACCATCGCACGATCCATCCTTCTATCTAAATTGTGTATGTTAAGAGTTACCAGGATGTTGTTACAGGCAGTGATAGCAAGAAAGGTCGTTGATCGATGAAAGGCAAACAAAGAATTGGAATTTCAACTTTGAATACCATTTTTCAATTTTCTTATTCGAAAATAGGTCTGTGCTTGACCGTCAACTCGCCTGGTTACGGTCTACAATGGAGCGCGCTTGCCTAGAAGAAACCTATTGACCATTCCACCAATGCTGGTCAATCGTGGATTAAAGATAACAAGTAGGTACTTATTTAAAAAAAGTTTTTAAGTTAAACGGTTTTATTGAAAAGAAAGATAATGATGTAGGTAATGTATTTACTGTATTTTACTAGAAAAACCCTTTCATTTGATACCCATATTGTGAGGGTTGTGTTAAAATATGAAATCCGCCATTTTGTGGCGGCGGCCATCTTGGATATACAGAATATACTAAATTGTATTGTCATTATGACTAAAGGTGTATACCAAATTTCAGATCGATCTATCAACTGCAAGGGGGTAAAATTTCAATTACTAAATTTGATCCAAGCAAACAAATAAACAAACAGGTCAAGCTAAAGAAAACCGTTTAATAAGATAAAAAAGTGAGAATTATATCCAGTCAATACCAATTAAATTATATCTCTTTAATTTTAACATTTGTAATTACAAGCCGTGTTCACACTTAGTCGGTTTGATTAATTTTTCAATTATGATTAAAAAGATGAATTACAAAAATACTTACCAACCAGTAGATGCAAGAATAGGAAGTACAATAAAGAGAAATGTTACTTTACCATTGTACTTGCTATCTATAATGACAGTCGATTTGTTTAAAATAACATCTGTAACAACATAGTTGTTTATTGTTAAATAAAATGTACTAATTTATTATAATAGAAACTAAGGATACTAACTACACTTTGCGGTTTGTCTCTTTTTACCCCCGACACAAAATGAAGGGTGTTATAAGTTTGACCTGTGTATCTGTGTATCTGTTTGTCTATCTATGGCTCTTGTTTGAAAGACGATTAAATAAATGTAAATAAATATTATATAATAATACCCTTCTCCCAATGAGAAGATGGCCCGTTCCCAGCAGTGGGACAGTTTGTACAAACAGGGCTGATAAAAAAAATAATTGGGGACATTTCACACAACACCATCTAGCCAAAGCTTGTACTATAGATAGATACTGTAGATGGCTGGTAGAATACATATTATATACTTTTTTTTTGTAAATATATATATAAGATACATATAAACACCCAGACACTGAAAAAACATCCATACTCATCACACAAATGTTTGCCCTGGTTGGGGATCGAACCCACGACCTACAGCTTAGTAGTTAGACATACTACCAACTGAGCCACAAGGTCAGTCGTTTTTTATCGAGAGTGTTCTTACATCGCTATGTTTCATCAAAATCGATTCGGCCGTTTTTAGGGTTCCGTAACCAAAGGGTAAAAACGGGACCCTATTACTTAGACTCCGCTGTCTGTCCGTCCGTCCGTCCGTCCGTCTGTCACCAGGCTGTATCTCATACAACAAACGTGTTTTTTTTGCCGTTTTTATAGATAATGGTACGGAACCTTTCGTGCGCGAGCCCGCACGCATTTGGCCAATTTTATTTTTGTCCGGAGTATTTAAGTTTTCTTAAATGTACTTGTTGTTAATTTTAGTAAGTTTTGCGAATAAAAGAAACTCAGTGATATATTCAAGTTGCTTGAATGCCAACGCAGATCGATTTTTTTTCTTTAATTTTCACTCCATGTGGTAGGTAGTTAAAGTTTAGTACCTACTAGGTAAGTATGTAGTGACTGACATACATACTTACTTTATAAATTCTAAATACTTATCGTACGTATTGTGTAACACATACGTACATATGACACAATATGTAGGTACGATTCGTATATATATACCTATATGTATACATAATAATTATTATGGTATTGTTTTTATTATTTAAAGTTAATATATAGAATTTCATCAAGGTTGTTATGCAAAATGATGCTAATTAAGTCCTGAACGGGTCTTTTCGAATGAATATAATCTGGGTGTCTTCAAATCGTGAGTGAATAGGTTTTGTTTGCTAAGAAAGCAAGCGCGCTCCATCGTAGACCGCTAATATCGCTTAACAACAGGTTAGCGGAGTTAGCGGAGTTAGCGGTCAAGCGCAAGCATAATATATTGTATAAAAAAAAATGCTTTAAGAGCACACGACAGAAGTGAAAACTTTATTAAGGCGACGTTACGAAATAGCAGTATAGCAGTGACACGTTGAATATATCCCTCTCGCTCCCTCAGTCGACTAGAACTGACTTTACCCTAACGTGCGTTACACAGCTGTCTGTGACGGCTCAGTCTAATTCAACACCCACACAACATTTAAAAAAAACTACTTTAAAATACGAAACTCGTTTACTTGGATGACATATTTTTCCAGTTATTTTGTTATAAAAACCAAAATACTGAACTGATTTTGATAAAATTTCTATGGGACCACCTGGGAAGTATACCCTTTCAAACAAAAAAATAATCAAAGTGTCTTCATTAATCGGGGAACAAATAAAAAAATAAAAATTCCGAGGAATTAAGAACCTCTTTAGAACCTTTTTAGAAGTCTGTTAAAAATAAAGTGGTCACTATGAGTGGTCAGCGTGCGTAAAGAAGTTTTCACAACAAAAATAATTAAGTAGAATTTTGGCTCAAAGGACTCAGAATCCAGAGCCGTTAAATATATAAAAAAAGTAGAATTTTATAATGATCATTAAGTACTTGTCGGCTCGAGTGTGTTTGTAGATATCTCATTCCCGTTTTAAAACGATCAAAATGAAATAAAAAATAAAAGGTCCACCTTTACGACAGTCGGGAAGGATTAAGTCGGGATTAAAACTATTTTAGGGACCTTCGGTTGACAACTGCTCGTAAAATCCTCTGTAATAGAGATAGTACCAGGAATGTAGGATTATACAATAAAGTTGAAAGAATAATTAAGAGACTACATTATTAAGTACCTAACGATACTTTGTAGGCAAATGCGCTAACCGTGTGAGTCTAATGCCCTCGATATGGTGAAAGAAGAAGTTTTTTTTATTATATACGTATATGTCTGCTGAAATACAGAATTATACTGTATATAATGTATAATACTGTACTGTACTGTATAATGTTAAAATATTAGTGGAAATTTTCACATAATACCATCTAGCCCCAAACTAAGTAAAGCTTGCACTATGGCAACTAGATGGCTGATAGAATACATATTATTGTATACTTTGTTTTTGCAAATACATAAATATGTTCATATTTATGTATTTGCTAAGTACTAAGCCATAAGGCCTGTCAAACTAAGTAAGTAACTAGCCGTAATTACTAGTTGTAAGGGGCTGTTAAGTAAGTAACTAGCCGTAGTTACTAGTTGTAAGAGGCTGTTAAGTAAGTAACTAGCCGTAGTTACTAGTTGTAAGGGGCTGTTAAGTAAGTAATTAGCCGTAGTTACTAGTTTTAAGGGGCTGTTAAGTAAGTAACTAGCCGTAGTTACTAGTTGTAAGGGGCTGTTAAGTAAGTAACTAGCCGTAGTTACTAGTTGTAAGGGGCTGTTAAGCCGATATTACATCTTGCCCTCTAATAATATACTAACAATACTAACCATATAATACCTTCTTTCTTCCATTTAACCCTCTAACCACAAATGTGGCGTCAAACTGCCTCATGGTCTTTGACGCTCTGCTTTCTCCGTTTTTTTTATTTTTGCGAGGATGGAGTTCCTCGTTCTAGAAGATATCTTAAAAAACATAGTTATTATCCATAAAAGTTATAAATAAACCTTAGAAAACATATAAAGCGTTGTTATGAGTGTATTAATCTTGGCAACCAATTTTACATGAAATGTCTTTGATGGGAATATTTCGTCATACCTGCAAACGCTGCAAAGTTAGTACATACCTAATTACCTAAACAGAAATATGAATGAAGTTCTACGACGGCAGTGTAAACTTAGTTCAATAGAAAATGTCTAGATGGCGCTAGGTGGTCCCAAAAATGACTTACGGGAGTGCTTGCCCGGAACGCCCTACCCTTTAAGGTTACCTGCGCTCAACTCTTAGAGCGATATAATGTTGACTCGCGTCCGTTATTATCTTACTTTATCTGCAATTAAGAGAGTGACACAAAAGTTTCTTCAGAGAGTGACAAAAAAGAGACTTCAAAATAGCACAATTCAAAGTAGGTATACATTTGAACTTTTGTTTCATACTCTTAATTACAGAAAAAGCAAGGTAAAAACGAGAGCGAGTCAACTTTGCATCGCTATTACAGTTGAGCGTAACCCGCGTTGGTTGATATTTGAATTATTTGTCTGAATCTGGACTTAGCCGTATCCCGATAAAAAAATCTGGACCTGTTTATTATTTTTCCCATCTCTTGGAGGTACCAAGAAAAACGTAGATCTATCTAAGTTTTCTCGAGAGTTTCAGTTCCCGTCACGTAAAAAGAACGCTGGCTTATATGTACTACTGTAGCTTATTTTAGGTTTCTTTGTAATATATCTCCGTACTTGCAGCAAACAGAAATCCGAAGGCAAAATATTGTGAAAACGTTTTGTCAGTAGACTGTACAAAATTATATTAGTATTCCCGTCTCGTTACGCGCCAACAAAATTGTTACCATTTCGTCGACTCATAAGATGGCGCCGTTATTTTGTCCTGCACTGTACTGGAATAATTGTTGCAACGTGGCTTATAAATTGACTGTGGAGATTTAAATTTGTTTATCAGCCCTGTTTGTACAAACTGTCCCACTGCTGGGCGCGGGCCATCTTCTCATTGTGAGAAGGGTAAGGCCATAATCTACCACGCTGGCCAAGTGCGGGTTGGCAGACTTCACATATCTTCAAGATCATTGAGAACTCTTAGACAGGTTTAGGTAGGTTTCCTCAGGATGTTTTCCTTCACCGTTTGAAGTTGGCGGCAATCAACGATACGCACATAACTTCGAAAAGATAGAGGTGCGTGCCGCGGGATTCGAACCCAGGACCTGCGGATCGCATCATAGAGATATAATTATTTTCTTTACAAGTGGATCTCCCTGCCATCTACTTGTTTGTTGAGAACTACAATCTTGTAATTTTCATAAAAATTTGAATATGCAGGTACTTAAAGTCTGTTTGGATAGAACACTTTTGTGGTAAAAAAATGGTAATTAACGAGCCGACTGAACAAAATAATGAAACAAGGACAGCAGCGCCATCTACACCACATCAGTACTTTATCCGAACTACACTAAAAATGTTTAAAATGTATTAGCATATTAAATAAAGTAACTCATCAAAAAAAACATAAAACAGCAAACACTTGTTGAAAACAAACAATGCCAATGCCCCCCATAAAATAAATAAATAAAATATCTCCCTCCCACATTTATTATGATTTCAACACAATACCACAATTAAACCTATAAAACCCATGTTCAACTCGGAAATAATTTACTTTTGAACGCCATAAGAGGTATAAAGATCACTAAAATACGCTTTACGTAAATTAAAACAAGAAGTTAAGTAGGGTTGCCTCTCACGAGAAATCTGTCAGATTCTGTTTACTTTTCTAACAGACTGCGCAAGGAGATTGAAAACACAACATCTGTCCATCTACTACTGTTGGTTTCTGAAGAATTTTTTTAATTAAATTTTTAGCTCCACAGATCCCGGGGTCCGTGACCTTTGTCAGAATTACAAACTATTGTTAACTACAAATTGTTACGAGAAGACCATATCCTCCTCAACCATATGCTAGAGAAGAGAAGTAATGCTGCAAGAATGAGCCTTCGATGGTGAGCATGAATGCACAGAATGTACATACAATCCTTATTTCTAAACGCTCAATTGCTAGTTTTTAAGGATTCGTGTAGTGTTTTCGACGTAATTAACTAAATGAGCGAAGCGACTTAAGGCCTCTGTGTGAATTGGCAAAAAGGAAACGGCTCATCCCCGCCCCACATTGTTTCAAATCGGTTTGAAATAGGACGTTTCTTTTGCTTTCATCTGCTGGTATGTTGGTATTGGCCTACAAGTCGAAATTTTCAACTAATCTTGACGAAACAAACGTTTCTAATATGAGAAAAAGTGCCCAAGAGGTTGTCGTTTAATAGATTTTTAATTATTTGTATGATGTGTTATTTGCGGTTTATGGAGGAAAATATAAAAAAAAAATATAATTTCCTCCTTTTATCTACTAGTTTGTACGGAACGCTCGGTGGGTGAGTCTGACTCGCACTTGTCCGGTTTTATTAAGATATATGTATTCGTGTAACTTGACTTTGTCATAAACAAAATTGTTTTCGCTATCAACATACCTATTCTTATTAAGAACGGTTAATATTTTTAATATGAATAAACAGGAGGATTAAAAAACTTGTTTAATTGAATAAAAACATGTCGTGGTGGCAGCCCTGCGTTTAACGGTCTACCAATCCACACGACGCTTAATCGTCCATTCCACATTCTTCCATTGTCCATTTACATTCTAATGTGGACCGCGAGATAAAAGATTGACGGAATGATATCTGCCTTACCCCCCCCTTCTTCACCCTTCTCCGGTTCCTACCCCTACTTCTTTCTTACAAAGGGCAGGGATGAGGGTCAGATTGCACTGGGATATGTTCATAGTGACTACAGAACAGGATTCTTAGCCAACTGCGTAAAAAAGAGCATATTTTTCGGGTTTATGTGTAAAGGAGGCCAGACACGTTAGGGTTTGCAAGATGGTTTTAGCCGTGCATGCATAGCCGACAGGCAAACCCTAGCGTCACCTAGTGTATGTGATAAAACTGTACAGTTATCGGTGTATGTAAATGTAACCGAGCAAATATCCAAATTTATATTGCCGCTCGGTTATTTTTGCGCGCGAGCATAACCGAGCGTGTGTGGCGTCCGGCGAGCTTGCCTGCCACAGTAATTATTTGAAATATATTTTTTCATCCATTCCTAAATATTTTTTGTAATCTGTTGTTGTAAATCTCAATTCATTTATCAAATTGACGTGGAAGAATTGCTTTCTTTTCAATAACCAGCGTTTAGACCATTCAGTGCGATCTCTCTTTTACTTTTTCTGTTCTGCAAAACAAGTATTAAGCCAAGTACAGCTATCACATCGTCCTCGTCTATTGTAGTTTGGTAGGTATATACCGCACACAGTACCTAGTAGGCGTCCTACACACACCGTCACGTAGCTCAACTGAGAGTTAATGGCAAAACTGAAACTTGGTCATTTCATATTACACATACACGTTAGGGTTTACATGCACAGTTTTGCCATTAACTCTCAGTTGAGCTACGTGACGGTGTGTGTAGGACGCCTACCTCTCAGATTCATCGTATTTTTTTTTCTCTTGTCTAACGTTACTACGTAACGTATTCATTTTTTTTATCACATCTTCTTTTGTAGCTGTAGGCCCAAATTCTTTGAGCTTAGTTATCAATTTCTCGTATGCTGCCGATCGTTTGCTTTGTCGTGATATTCTTTGCACTTTACGCACCAAAGACAAGGTTCCGACTTATAAATTTCTATGAATTCTTCTAATGTGGCATTGCGCTTGCGACTCACCATTTTCGCGATGGCGCGCGCGCGCGACCTTCCGCCGTCGCCGCAATTAATAAAACCGGCCAAGTGCAAGTCGGACTCGCGCACGAAGGGTTCCGTGCCATT
Organism: Lycia hirtaria; assembly: GCA_947563715.1. Taxonomy (NCBI): domain Eukaryota; kingdom Metazoa; phylum Arthropoda; class Insecta; order Lepidoptera; family Geometridae; genus Lycia; species Lycia hirtaria. Next base: position 31,041,241 of record OX387377.1, on the reverse strand, counting down.
ATCTATAAAAAAACGGCAAAAAAATCACGTTTGTTGTATGGGAGCCCCCCTTAAATACTAATTTTATTTTAATTTAACTATTTATTTTTAAAGTGGATATTATAACTCAATATTCAGTGAATATTTCAAGCGTCTACCGGTTGCCGTTATCAATATCGAGCAAAAACTAGCAAAAAATCACGTTAGTTGTATGCGAGCCCCCTTTTTTTTTTTAGTATTTGTTGTTATAGCGGCAACAGAAATACATCATCTGTGAAAACTGTCTTAACTATCACGGTTCATGAGATACAGCCTGGTGACAGACGGACGGACAGACGGAATGACGGACAGACAGCGGAGTCTCAGTAATAGGGTCCCGTTTTTACCCTTTGGGTACGGAACCCTAAAAACTGAGAATTGTGGCAAGCAAGCTCGCCGGACGCCACACACGCTCGGTTATGCTCGCGCGAAAACATAACCGAGCGGCATAAAATATCAATTTTGATATTTGCTCGGTTGCATTTACATGCACCGATAACTGTACAGTTTTATCAAATACACGCTAGGGCTTGCCCGTCGGTTACTTATGCATGCACGGCTAAAACCATCATGCAAACGCTAACGTGTATGGCTCCTTTAATGTTTATGTGTGTAAATGGGTTTGTATGTCTAAGTATTACACCCTACAGCCTAATTATATATACCGATTTTTATGTGTAAAATCAAAAATACTGCAGGTTTCGTTTTCACTTCCATAAATATTTTTACTAATTATGATCAAAAAGAGTATAGTTTTACAATAAAGTACTTGTACTTGTATCGTTATTTATTGGCGGCTAATCACATTTGTTAAAAAAAAACAGAAGTTTAAAAGCAAATCTAATTCGAATATTTTTATTGAATATTATGGTTATATATTTAATTGATATTTTATCTATTTTCTTCAACAAAATGATTTGCTGACAATTTTCTTCGATATCTTTTAAATTGGCTGAGGTATTGAAAAATATATGTTTTAAGGGTTCCTTTATATTATCACTTTGTTGTCCGTCTGTCCGTCCGGGTGTCAAGACCTGTATCTCAGGAACGCATGAAGGTATCGTGTTGAAATTAAAACCATATACGCAGATCCATAGTTTTTGCTGCAGAAAGAAAAATCAAATTTCTCAGTTTTCGTAAAAAAAATACAGCCGAATATGTCGTAAAAACACACATTTCGACACTCACAAGGGAATCAAACCTATGGGGTACTTACCCGTTGACTTAAAAATTTGGCATGAAGCATTGTGTTAGAGTACAGGTTTTTAAATTTTTCAATGTATATTTTTCGATTTACGAAGGAAAATATAAATATAGATATATATTTTCCCTGTTTTATCTACTAGTTTGTACGGAACCCTTGGTGGGCGAGTTTGACTCGCACTTGTTCGTTTTTTTCACTATTCCGTCGGCAGTATAAAATTATATCTGATTAAAACTTTTTTCAAATGTTCCTCCTATCTAAATAATTTGGCCTCTTACTTTTCTAATATCGCTACTCAATGAAGTTTAAAAATGTCGTGATGCGCGAGAGAGATAACTGTGCGCTTTAAACTCCACCTTAACCTGGAAGTGTTACTATACTTCCTAATCTATGTGCATTCAATTCTGTTTTGGTTCCGTGATTGCTACTCCATTAAAATGCACAAAGTTGTATGCAACCTTATTTACTACACCATCCCTCCTTTCCTCCGTTCCAACATCTCCATTGCCACTTTTTCTCTGCTCTCAGATATTTGTTCATTACGCACATAAACACTTTCTGACACAGTCGGGTAAAAAGTGAGAACGTCACAGTGGAGTGCTATCCTAAAGCGGACGTGTGTAAGGCCGATGTCAAGTATATTACGAAGAGTCCTTTTCAAAATATCAGGAGGGTTGTGTCAGCCCTTTTAACATCATACAACACATTTCAACTTGTACTCGTTTTGTACGGATCCGTAGTCAACCACGAATCCTAATAGTTCCGCGGACCTCAAAAAAATTAGTTGGTGTACGTACCTACTTAGATAGACGCCCAGTTTTGATTTTCTTCGAGTTATTTCTTTCTTTTCAGCTTAAGGTCGGTTATTTTTTTTATTACTTTTATTTATTTATTTTTAATCGTATTTATTATTTTGAAGTCTGTTAAAAACGGTCGTCAAAGCTCATCACCGCTCATGTTACACACGCACCGCTCTGTAGTTGCGATGAACGAAGTGAGTGTTCAAAAGCCCATATCTTGAAAACTACTGAACCGATCTTGATAAAACTTACAGTGACTCCCAAGTTGAAAGATACTTTATTCAATAAGAATTTTTGAAATATGACTTCTAGTTTCTGCGTATTGCGTGGACAAACCCACAAACATACATACACTTATGAAATTTGGCACACATGTTTAGAAGCTTGTATAGACTAACATATACAAAAATTGTGCAATTCTGACAATATTACAAACATACAGGTCGAATTGATAACCTCCTTTTTTTGGAAGTCGGTTAAAAAAAGTTGCTGAGAGAACTTACCCCTGAGGTATGCCGGCATTAATAGCTGATAGACCGGAGGAGCAGCCATCGACAGCCACTCGAATCGATCTTTCATTAAGGATGCGCTCAACGCGCGCAGCTATCTCTCTCGCGCATCACACCATTTTTAAACAAATCAAAATCATTGAGTAAGGATATTAGAAAGGTGAGAAATGAATTTGTTTATTTTGATAGGAGAAATATTAATAAAAAAAAGTTTCTTTTTAAATCTTAAATTAAATCTTATCTTGGTGTTGTGTGAAATGTCCACAAATATTTATTTATTTATCTAAGATTGACCATCAACCGGTGTGGCCGAGGATGGAGCTTGTTGATCTAGTAGGTATATATTTACAATAGCTTAACTTTTAAACTTTTAAGCTAAACTTTTTTCTCAATATTTCTCCTATTTAAATAAATAAATTGATTTCTCACTTTTCTAATATTCTTAATCAATGATTTTATATGTTTAAAAAGTTTAACAAGTATCTATGTTAAAAGAAAAACAAAATAACCGACTGCAGTAAAGAGGTTTTTGCTAGGCTGCAAAACGATACTTACGATTTCTTTACGCTTAATACGCTGTTGAGTGTACTTTTTTTGTGAGAAAGTATGCGTACAATCGCTGTAAAAGATTATTGCGCATTCTTTAGAAAAAAATCTAGTAAAATCACTTGTTCATTACGAAAAAGTTCGTTGGAAGTTACAAAAAACACGCGTTCTTTATATTTGTGAGAGATGTATGATTTTTATTACAAAAACATATAGCCTATAACACTCAGCAAGTGAAAACGAATCTAACGACACGTCTCACATCAAAATCGGTCAAGCCCTTTAGGCGATCATATAGAAACATACAGATATACATACATACCCACATACATACAAACACTCGAAACACCCCCCCCCCCTCTACCTCCCCCTCTCTTCTCCCCTCTCCTTACCTTAAAACACAATTATAATGGTACAGTTGTCGGTAATTTTTTTGAGGTAGGAAATAGGTTTATTCCTGTTTTACCCGTTTCCGCGGGAATACCGGGATAAAAAGTATTTTATGTGTTAATCCAGATTATTAACTACCTGTGTGCCAAATTTCAGCCAAACCCGTCATGTCGTTTTACCGTGAAGAAGTAACACACTGAGACAAACTTCGCATTTATTTAATAAGTGTGAAGTGTGATGTGATTTATTAGCATTTCCTATTCCAAACTACAATAAAACATATAAGTTATATATAATCGTAATCACTGTTAAAAATTCTTTATTTTGATACCACACTCGATGTTTTTGATAACATAATTTTTTTTGAGATTACTTTTTGCCGCCAAAAATCCTTAATTTTCGATTTTTTTTAATTTTGATGTACCCAGTGTCACTCTCACGACTAAGACGAATCTATTGACACCACTCACATAAAAATACGACAAGCCGTTTAGGCTCTAGGGCGTGCCAAAGAAATATACATACATACATACACTCGAAAAACATAACCCTCCTTCTTTCGCAGTCGGGTAGATAACTACGCGCGTTGAGCTCCACCTTAAGAAAGCCCGATATACATGTGCGCAGTCCAGTACGAAGTCTGTATATGGTATATTTATACAAAAGACCTTATTTGCAATCAAAAGGTATTATTATCGCATAGCTAAGTACCTGTTAAAAAGCTTAGTCTCTCCATCAAGACCAATAAACTCATTCACCTCAACTGAACCGAACAAGTATAGGTAGTAATGTTATTTATTGTGGCGCCCTCTGTTCTCCCATCCCGCTCACGCACGCGTTAACTCGAATTGACGTTTTAATGAATGTTTACACTTAATAACGTCTCGTACTGTACTCCCTGCCATTGTCGACACTGATTACAAACAGAGATGCAACTTTAGTGAAATTGAAGATTATTCAAAATCGTAACAGCGCGGTGCAGAATCTGTCAAATAAGAGAGAGAAGCGAGTAAGAAAGATGCTTACATTGTATCAATTACAAGTTCAGTCGTAAATGGAGTAATGTTCGCACCTTTGGAATCATTCGGCTAGGTACAAGCTTGGCGTGGCACTTTATCGTAGACCGCAATGTTCAGGTTACCGGTCAAGCGCAAGCCTACATATTTATAAATTAAAAAATTATGAAGTTGGCCATTGACTGAATTATAATTAGTGTGGGTCCAGGGTTAAGCTATAACCTTTACAAATTTCATTTTAATCTACTCAGGCGTGATACTTTTTCACACTGACAAATACAAACTTTTGTATTGAAATGAAACAAATTTTAACGGATTAATCGAATTTATTTATATAATTTTATGACCTGACGTCTGTCATCCAGTCTCACCTGTGACTACGGACACAGCAAAGTGTTCGAAACGTCAGCTCATACAATTATGTAAAATATACTAGATAAATATGTTAAAATTTGTTTAAATTTGTTCAATGAGTAACAATCGTGTAAACCTTAATTGTTTTCTACTTTTGAATTTATAATTTTAGTGAGATACGCGACAGTTATCCATCTGTAACAATATTCTGTTCCGCGCTGGTGTCAAGAGGACGTAATGAAGTGCACGTTTCGTTTCGTTTCCAATACAATAAATTTATTAAACTCCGACGAAAAAATGCGGGTGTTATAAGTTTTTAAATATGATCTGTCTGAATATCTGTGTGTTTGTCCGTGGCATCGTAGTTCAAACGGACGGACGTACCGATTTATGATCTAGTTTTTCTTTATTGGAAATGTGATCCGGTCGCTAGTTTCATTGTTATAATTCTAGAAAATAAAACTAATAAAAGTATTGCTCTTTTTTACCGACTTACATAAGAAGGAGGTTAATTATTCGGCTGTAATTTTTTATGTTTGTTGTCGCGTAACTCCGTCATATATTAAACGATTTCAAAAATTCATTTTTTGTTTCAAAAGATATACTTTCAGATTGGTCCCATAGAAATTTCGTTAAAATCGGTTCCGTAATTTGGATTTCAAAATAAAAATTTTAAGCCCCTGAGCCAAAAAGAGAGGTGTTATAAATTTGACGTGTGTATATCGACGGTTAAAAGGTAATAGGGTTTAAGCGACATTTGGTCGAAAGTCGAAAGGTAATAGGGTATAAGTGACATTTTAGTCAAAAATGAGTTATGATTGCTATCTTACTTAAAATTTTCTGCTTTTTTATTTAGCATTCATAACTCATTTTTGACTAAAATGTCGCTTATTACCTTTCGACTACAATGTCGCTTATACCCTATTACCTTTTAACCGTCGATATGTGTCTGTGTGTAGCATAGTAGCTACACTTACGATGAGTGAGTCAGTACATCATAGTTCGACGTCATATTACTAAACTATGACCGCGATATGAACACGTTATAAAGAATCCAAAAAGGAAACTTCAATAACCTTGCCATTTCTTAACGTAATATAACTCAGTCAAAAGAATTAACAGAGGCCACTTGGCGGTAAATTGCAAACCTATTACTACACAAAAAAAAACAATAAAATAATTTAAAAATATTGTACACTCCGACTTCTCGTACACCCAATTTGAACTTTTTTGAATAAATCTAAAAAAGCGCGAATATTTCGCGCAATTCGACGCATTTTCGTAGACTTTTGTGTTAGACCGCACCGTCAGTTAACATCATTCAGGTACCTAAGCAGAGGTAAAATGCCTAGCCTTGATAAAAACGTACATAATTTCCGTGAAACCCAGTAAATACGTGCGATTTGAAAATAGGGGAAATAAGGTTAAAATGTCACAAAACGCGTACGTTTTGGTTTGAATGTTCGTTCTGCTTATAAAAGGACTTCTCTCCTTTAAGCCCACGACACCCTTTTAAAGAAAAGGTAGAAGCCACTGATGTAGTAATAGGCTATGCACAACAACGGTCCTCTTAATGAGACAAAATTATCGATTTTGAACCGTTGAACTGTATGTACTTACGTACGAGAGCAGACACCACTCATACCTACTTTGTTACATTCAACTGCGGCGAGAGCGCCGCACCTCACTCAGTGGCTTATTAGTGAAGTGTAGCGCGTCACCCCTACACGACTCGCTTGGCGCGTGTTGTTTGTTGCTTACGCCTAAGCGCTTGGTATTATTTTTTACATAAATTTCACACACTCTTATGGTATTCTAAAAAATTAAAATAAAATGTTTTCAAAATCCTGCTAAAAATGTAATAGTCAAGTAAAGGTTGCATAAAACGATATTAAATTATTACTACCAACACAATGATCTAAATTATATACCTAATCTTTTGACCAGCTATAAGTGTGTACAAGTGTTTAACTTGATAACAGTTTTTTTTTTTTTAATATTTCTTGTGCCCTCTAAGATTTATTTATAATGTACACTAGAGACGTGCGATGTTTAGTAACTTATAATTAACAATAAAGATATTTCGATAATTTTGAAGTTGAAAAATTGCGTGAAGTGATTGCTTTCGACGTTTTGTTGGCGAGAAAACACACCATAAATACAATTCTGCGCTGCAAGTATCAATCGTATCGTATAATTGTAGATAAACGATGTTATTATTATTCCAGCGCTGTAACGTTGTTTTGTTTACTTTATCAAAAATTGACACAATAATTTTGCTTCTTTCTAGTACGTAAGTGCATACAAATACAAATACAAATACATATAATTTATTCATAACGCCCAAGTTACAAGTCAAGTTCATAATAAATCATGTGAAAAATCATGTGAAAGGGTGGTTGACAAAACTATTTTATATTAATAATTCATTAATTAATTGGAGTGCTAAAAATAATAATAATATAACAAAAAATATAATAATAGTCAAACATAATAATAATATAGAATAATAATCATAATAGTCAAAAATAATAATAATCAATAATCTCTTATTTTTAAATAATCGCTAATGTCATAAAACATGTGTTCTTGCAACCAAATTCTCAGCCACAGCTCAATGTTTTGAAAACCCATAATCATCATAGATAAAGATAAAGATATAGGTATTTATTTGTGAATACATGTGTACAGATAGGTGCAGATGTCAAACCACATAGGGTGTACAAATAGGTGTAAAGGATATTGAATTTATAGGCTGAAGCCGTGTTCTATTTTCCGACTATTATTTACATACCTGGTAAGTAACGTAAAATGGGTGTATCTATGCCTTCTAAATCAGCGGAACCCGGGGGGTTCATTTAAAATATCCATAAGTCCAGGGTTTTTGTTAAATCCATTTTAATACTGCAGGTGCTTTCAGCTTTGAAATAATTTAATTTTGTGCGAAATTTCTCGCGGAACCACTTACGGTGTTATATGTAGAGGTACTTTTATATTCAGGCGTGTGTTATGGTTACGGGGATGTGCGTTATTATTACCTGACTGCACAAGAAGGAGAAGTTTTTTAAGCGTATGTATGTACCTAGGTTACTAGGTTATATTACCTAGGTTGAAGGAGCCTAAACGGCTAGACCGATTTTGATGTGCGAGGTGTCGTTAGATGTGTCTTTACTCCCCGAGTGTCATAGGTTATTTTTTTCTAATAATGATAATAAAGTTCTGTAAAAAATAAAAAAATGTCTTTTTAGTAACGTACAACGAACTGTTTTGCAACAAATTAGTGATTTTATTAGAATTTTTCTGAAGAATGCGCATTTTTACCATTTTACAGCGATTTCGCGCATACTTTTTCACAGAAAACCTAAACCCAATATGGTAGCGTATCGAAAGTAAAAAAAACACGATTTAAAGACACCTATTACAACTATCGGAGGAGACCTATTCGGACAGAGTAATCCACATAGTTGTAGTACGTGTTATAGTTCAAAATCAGGCTTAGTAATGCACTGCGTTCGTCACTCCGAGATTCTATAAGTTAGTTCATATGATTCACGAAACTTTGCCCTAGCTAGCTAGAACATAGTAATTATTGCACACTGCTGTTCGGATGTTGAATAACTAGTAAAGGAGTGATACTTCCCCCAGCAGACTCTACAAGAGAGTCTACAACCCTACAACTACGTAATCTATGAATTACACAACACTCTCATGAATATAAGCACTAAACGACTAAAACTACATTATTAAAGCAACATTAGGAACACTTTCAGCTCAAAAGAAAAGCGTCCAGCTATCGACGAAGGCTTCTAGGGCTAGATTCGTACGGAGTAACGCAATGCGACGTACGCCTTTTTAGTACAAACCTACAACCATGCGCAAAAGGCACTCGCTCCTACGCCTCCGTACGGAGAGGCTGTGCTCACCCGGTACGGAACGGTACGGAACACGTCCGCAATCACGGGACGAAATCAAACTTTTCCAATTTCGAATGTGATTTTTTGACAGTGACATAATAAGAGTGTGATTTTGTTTTTTTTTTGGAAACAGTGTTTTGTGCCAGTGTTATTGTGTCGGTGTTTGACGTGAAGTCATAAATTTTGGGTATTGTCGTAAATTGTGAGTGTTGTGTTATATTTGGAGCATTTTGCGGTAAACGGTGAGTAGTTATGGATTTTTGGCAAGAATTCAATTTAGGTTGCTCTACTTTTATACTTATTCTGTGTTATTAGTGCTGGGTTAAGACTGAACAACCCTTATAATTTTACAACCCTTCGACCGATTTTTTAAATATTCGAGACTTATTATGTAATTGAAATGAACTACTAGTCTACCAAATTTTATGATCGGCGAATTAACAATTTTTAAGTTATCGTCGATCAAACATACAACACATTCAAGACTCTCTTCAAATTAAGGATCACTTCCACGAAATGTTTTTTATAGAGATCTTACTTCAATAAATTATAGAGATCATAAGTCAATTAATAGGTATATTAATTTATTATTAGGTATATGGTAATGTAGAGAATACAGTTATTTTTTATAGTTATAAGATATATATTGGGAGCAACACTAAAGGTATCAATAAGGTAATTAAAATTCTTAAAATAATTAATAATAAAAAAAAAAAAAAAAAAAAAATTATATAAAAAAAATTGTCTGATTTTAGATTTTGGATATTTAGAAATTATTTTTTAAATAAACATTTTAATTAGTTCAGCAGTGCCCTTAAAATTGATACTAATATTCTATTAGAGCTTGTTCAATATTATTGAATCAAAATTGATGAAATCCATCCATCATTAAAGTATCATTTCAATATTAAAAAAATATCGTAATGAATCGGAAATAATGTAGACTAAAATGTACAGAATAAAATAACAGTTGAATTCAATTTTCCTAAAAGACCTATTTTACATTTCTCATCGAAATGCCTTAAATCCGTACTCAGCGATACCGGTCCACGTTTTTAATGCGTATCGCACAGGGTCAGAATTCTTTGCCACCATCTCTGTTTAATGAGGACTACAATCTTGGACTTTTCAAGGCTAGAGTGAATACCCGGATAATTCTAGAACGACGTACTCCATCCTCGGCCACACCGTCGCTTAACGTCAGGCGAGGTGGCGGTCCATCGCAGATCTATCTAATATAAAAAAGATAGAATGATTGAATTTGAGAACTTCCATTCTGAAGTAGGATAAAAAAGAATATGTGAATCGCAGATAAGGTCACCTTGAATATAGACTTGGAGAATTTTTTGACGTGACGATACGAGTAATTTTAATGTATTGTAGTTGCAATGGGCATCTCTACGTTATCTTTATAAGCTCCTAAACACCAGCGAACTTACTTACGTTACCAGATAGACCACCAGTATTATATTAGTCCATAGGCGACAGCTGTCTTTTACCATCAGGCAAATTGTCTTAGCTGTTCTTTTTAGGGCTCCGTACCCAAACGGTAAAAACGGGACCCTATTACTGAGACTCCGCTGTCTGTCCGTCCGTCCGTCCGTCTGTCATTAGACTGTATCTCATGAACCGTGATAGTTAGAGAGTTGAAATTTTCACAGATGATGTATTTCTGTTGCCGCTATAACAACAAATACTAAAAAAACAGAATAAAATAAATATTTTAGCGGGCTCCCATACATCAGATATGATTTTTTTGCCGTTTCTAGGGTTCCATACCTCAATACTCAATAATACGCCGTGGGGTACCGGCTTAGAATAGTACCTCCCCCTCTCTTCCCGTGGGTGCCGTAAGAACCGGCTAAGGGAAATACTACCAGAGATGGGCAGCAGCATCCTCTGCGGAAAACGCTACCCACTGCGCTCGCCAACCCGCATGCCAAGCGTGGCGAGTAATGGCAAAACCCCCCTATGACAGACGACAAAAATACCAGGCCCCCAGTCCCCGGCAGCTCCGCTATTCCGGACTACGGTAGCGGTCCCGGTCACGGCGGAGCAAGGGGTGCTAAGAATCTCCGGAAGAGATCCGGCTACCACCCCCTGCATAAACGACGACTGGCCCTGGTAACACACAATATTCGCACGATGAGGACAGACGAGAAGCTAGCTGAGCTGGAAGAAGAAATGAGTAGGTTACATTGGGATATCCTGGGGTTATCGGAAGTCCGACGAGAGGGTGAGGACACGATAACCCTGAAATCCGGTAACCTACTATACTACCGGGAGGGCGACCAACAGTCCCAAGGTGGTGTCGGGTTTCTCGTCCACAAGTCCCTTGTTAACAACATTCTTGCCATCGACAGTGTATCGAGCAGGGTTGCGTACCTGATACTCAGAGTATCCAAGAGATATTCGTTGAAGGTCATCCAGGTATACGCACCGACCTCGGCACACTCGGATGATGAGGTGGAGGTGATGTATGAGGACATTAGTAGGGCCATACACACTTCTGAGACCTATTTTAATGTTGTTATGGGGGACTTCAATGCGAAGCTGGGCAGGAAATGCGAAAGTGAGTTGAGAGTGGGGCAATTTGGATATGGACAACGGAACCCCAGGGGACAGAGGTTGGCCGACTTTCTGGAGAAAGAGGGACTCTTCATGATGAACTCTTTCTTCCAGAAGCCACCTCATAGGAAATGGACCTGGTTGAGTCCCGATGGTTCTACTAGAAATGAGATAGACTTCATCCTGACCACCAAGAAACAAATATTCAATGATGTCTCTGTGATCAACATGGTTAAAACCGGAAGTGATCACCGAATGGTACGAGGCACTTTGAATATTAATGTTAAACTGGAGAGGTCCCGTATGATGAAGTCTACACTCCGACCCACTCGCGCCCATATCCAAAACCCCGAGAGCTTTCAGCTCGAACTATCAAATCGCTTCGAGTGCCTGGAGAGCTGCGCATCGGTGGATGAGATCAATAACAGGTTTGTGGAAACTGTCCGTACGGTGGGCGCGAAGTTTTATAAGCCCCACCGTACAAATAGACCGCAAAAGCTCTCGAGCCATACCCTCGACCTCATGGCTGAACGACGCTCATTGCAACTGCAGTCTTCTGGTGACGCCGAGTCATATAGGCGGCTCAATAGACTCATATCAAAGTCTATGCGACACGACATCCGTACCTTTAATACTAATCGTATTAAAGAGACGATAGAGCGGAATAAAGGCTCCAAAGTGTTCACAAGAGACATGTCTATTGGGCAGAGCCAGTTGACGAAGCTGAAGATGGAAGATGGCAGTATAGCGTCGACCAAAGCAGAAGTCTTGAGGGAAATCGAGAGGTTCTATGGACAGTTATACACATCGGTCGCAAAACCTGTTAGCAGTTTGGGCAAAGATCCAAGAGCCAAACTGACTCGACATTATACCGAAGATATCCCGGACATCAGCCTGTACGAGATTAGGATGGCCTTGAAACAGCTCAAGAACAACAAGGCACCGGGCGACGACGGAATTACATCAGAGCTACTGAAAGCGGGTGGAACACCGGTACTGAAAGTCCTTCAGAGGCTCTTTAATTCCGTCGTGCTTGAAGGTACAACGCCAGAAGCATGGAACAGAAGCGTGGTGGCGCTGTTCTTCAAAAAAGGAGACAACACTTTGCTGAAGAACTACAGACCCATCTCGCTTCTGAGCCATGTCTATAAGCTGTTTTCAAGGGTCATCACGAATCGTCTTGAACGCAGGTTTGATGACTTCCAGCCTCCCGAACAAGCCGGTTTCCGAAAAGGCTATAGTACCATAGACCACATCCATACGCTGCGGCAAGTGATACAGAAGACCGAAGAGTATAACTTGCCCCTTTGCTTAGCGTTTGTGGACTATGAGAAAGCCTTTGATTCGATCGAGACCTGGGCGGTGCTTGAGGCTCTCCAGCGATGCCGTATTGACTATCGGTATGTCGAAGTGCTGAAGTGCTTGTACAACAACGCCACCATGTCAGTCCGAGTACAAGACCAGAACTCAGAGGCAATTTCATTGAAAAGAGGCGTGAGGCAGGGAGACGTTGTCTCTCCGAAACTGTTTACCGCCGGTTTGGAAGATGCCTATAAGCTTCTGGAATGGAAAGGGCTCGGCATTAATATTAACGGCGAGTACATCACTCACCTTCGGTTTGCCGTCGATATAGTAGTCATGGCAAAGTCGATGGAAGAGCTCAGTACGATGCTCGAAGACCTCAATAGAGTTTCCCAACGGGTGGGCCTCAAAATGAACATGGACAAAACGAAGGTTATGTCGAACGCCCATGTAGTGCCCACCCCAATATCTGTGGGGAACTTCACTCTTGAAGTTGTTGACGAATACGTCTACTTAGGACAGACGGTCCGATTAGGCAGGTCCAACTTTACGAGGGAGGTCAATCGTCGTATCCAACTCGGCTGGGCAGCGTTCGGGAAACTTAAAAGCGTCTTCTCGTCCAATATTCCCCAGTCCCTCAAGTCGAAAGTTTACAACCAGTGTGTGTTACCAGTGATGACATACGGCACTGAAACGTGGTCCCTAACTATGGGCCTTATAAGGAAGCTCAAGGTCACGCAACGAGCTATGGAGAGGGCTATGCTCGGAGTCTCTCTACGAGATCGAATCAGAAATGAAGAGATACGTAGACGTACGAAAGTCATCGATATAGCACAGCGGATTAGCAAGTTGAAGTGGCAGTGGGCAGGGCACATAGCACGCAGAGCTGATGGCCGATGGGGCCGAAAGGTTCTCGAGTGGAGACCACGTACCGGCAAGCGCAGCGTAGGAAGACCAGCCACGAGATGGACAGACGACCTCATACAAGTGGCGGGAAGACGCTGGATGCAAGCCGCTTCCAATCGGTCTTTTTGGAAATCCATGGGGGAGGCCTATGTCCAACAGTGGACTTCTTATGGCTGAGATGATGATACCTCAATAGGAAAAAATGGAACCCTTATAGGATCACTTTGTTGTCCGTCTGTCCGTCTGTCCGTCCGTCGGGTGTCAAGATCTTTATCTCGGGAACGCGTAAAGGTATCAAATTGAAATTAAAACCATATACGCGGATCCATAGTATCTTGCTGCAGAAAGAAAAATAAAGTTTCTAAGTTATCGTAAAAAAAGTTACAGCCGAATATATCGTAAAAAACGCACATCGTCATTCGACACTCACAAGGGAATCGAAACCTATGGGGTACTTCCCGTTGACCTAGAACTATGAAATTTGGCAAGAAGCATTGTGTTAGAGTACACATATAGGAAAAAATCTGAAAATTGGTCTTTGTGCAAGGAATGAAGGTCCAAATTTTAAAGTGAATTAACCGTATCATGTGTGGTATCATATCAAAGAGCTTCAGTAGCATAAGCTAAAACAGGTTTTAAAATATTTTTACGATGTATATTTTTCGGTTAATGAAGGAAAATATAAAAAAAATATGTTTTCTCCCTTTTATCTACTAGTTTGTACGGAACCCTCGGTGGGCGAGTCTGAATCGTACTTGTCCGGTTTTTATTATAGATAATGGTATGCAACCCTTCGTGCGCGAGTCCGACTCGCACTTGGCCGGTTTTATTTTTTCTTCTGTCAAGAATGAGATTTGTCATTGAATGTCAAATATTTCGTCTTCGAAGATTAGAAAATGTGCAGATTTTTATACGATAATCATAAGTATTTGACACTTTTGCAAATAAAAACATGTCGGTAGAACTCTGCGATTCTATAATCTGACGCACTTCACTCAGGAATACAATGATAATTTTTATTTTTAGATATTATCCAAAAAATAATAAAGCAATGTCTATAAAATAATTATGGGACCAACTTGGGAGCTTTTTCTATATATTGATTCAAGAAACACAAAAATTGGTTCACGAATGACGGAGTAATCGGTGAACAAACATACAAATACATGCAGATCGAATTGATAACCTCCTTCTTTTTGGAAGTCGGTTAAAAAATCATTAATTACCTACCTACGGTTGCAAATTTTTTTGGGTTTTCAGCTAAAATTCTGTCACTGTCACTCAAACTGACATGTCCGTAAAAGTAAAAAGGATGGAAACAATGTAGGTAGATTGCCGAAGAAAAGGGTTAGCGAAGTGCGTGGAATGCGTGAGAACCTCCGGAATCTTAGACCGTCCGGAATTCGCGCAATGCAATGTCGGCCGTTGGGCAAACGTACGCGCTTTGGTTAGGACGAGGATTCAGGGGAGTTGGGATACTCCGGTCGAGATTTCCGGATCCGGAATCCAGGGGAAATTTAATTAAGCATGTTTTATTTTAGTAAATGTTTACTCGTGTTTTTATTAAATTCAATTTTACGCATGAAATATTAACTTAGTACTTTTGTTTGAACTCAATTTTGGACGTAATTTTCCGTGACTTGTTGGAAATATTAGGATTTTGTGTAACGCGAAAACTTACCGTTTACCTTGTTTTTTGAAAGCAACTGACTTTCAATAGAGCAAAGTTTTTAGTGAAAATATTCCAGGATATTCATGAAATTAGGAATTTGATAAAAATTCTGAAAATATGTAATAAATCCAGCAAAGTTCGCACATTTCATTCGCACGCTGAGGCTTCCGTATCCTTATGCATGACACAATACACGCGAACATGAACACTGACACCAGGGCTAGTTACTCAATAAAAAGTGCTGTATATCTGAGAATATTTGTAACTTCACATATTTATAACATATGCCAACAGCCTGAAATGCTGGGCGTTCACATACAATATCAAATTCAAATAAATAAATGTTATTTATATATCTAGAAACCAGATATTCGATCAAACACTAGTCGTACTTCTGATTATCTTATCTTATCTAGGGTCCGATTGCCGGCTGCACTTCGGCTTATTGTGCTTTTTGTGCTTCCTTAGGATTGCGATGAAATTACTATCTTCTTATTATATTATGATTATTTACTAAAAAGTTAGAATTTAGGCCAAAATACTGGTTCTATCACAATCCTACGACATAATTACACTATGCTTCACTGAATAAAATGGGTACTTTTTAGTGCTCAGCTAATACTGAACAAATTTTTACCGACTTCAAAAAGAAGGAGTTTAACAATTTGGCTGTTTTTAGGGTTCCGTACCTCAAAAAGAAAGAAAAACGGAACCCTTATAGGATCACTTTGTTGTCCGTCTGTCCGTTTGTCAAGACCTGTATCTCGGGAACGCGTGAAGGTATCGAGTTGAAATTAAAACCATATACGCAGTCCATAGTCTCTTACTGCAGAGAGAAAAATCAAACTTCTCAGTTTTCATAAAAAAAGTTACAGCCGAATATATCGAAAAAAAAAACGCACATTTCGACACTCACAAGGGAATCAAAACATATGGGGTACTTCCTGTTGACCTAGTACTATGAAATTTGGCAAGAAGCATTGTGTTATAGTATAGATTTATGAAAAAAACTGAAACTGGTCTTTTTTAATTTATGCACAAAAAATAATGTCTTTATGCAAGGAATGAAGGTCCAAATTTTAAAGTGAATTAACCGTATCATGTGAGGTATCATATGAATATGCTTCATTTAAAACAGGTTTTTAAATATTTTTACGATGTATATTTAATGAAAATATAATAAAACATATAATTTCCCCCTTTTATCTACTAGATTGTACGGATCCCTCGGTGGGCGAGTTTGACTCATACTTGTCCGGTTTTAATTAAAACAAAAGTCCGATTTGTAAAAAAAAAAGTTGAACCGATTGTAATGATATTTGGTACAAAGAAAGCTGAGAACCTGGAAACGGACCAAGGCTACATTTTATCGTCATCACCTCTCACCATCAACATTGTTTTTCATCACTACACAGGTTAAACTGCGGGTCACGGCTTGTGTAAAACAAACGGTGTAGACGTTAAATGTTGTCTAATTTCAGAAGTTTAAAATAACAGCCATTAAGCGGATATTCATGTGCGTTCATACCGCAAGCAGGACGTAGGGAGAGCCGCTAGCTTCCGCGAATTCCTAGACGCAGTCACGCCAGCATACCGGGTATAATGCGGCGCTCGCAGGATTAGCTTAATGGTACTTCACGTTATAACTACCGAGTAAAGTACTATTTGTCAATCCTGATTTACGTATTAGCTAAATAAAAAAAGGAGGAGATTCTCAATACGGTTGTACTTTTTTTACCCGACTGCGCAAGAAGGAGGGTTATGTTTTTCGAGTGTATATATGTTTGTCCGTATGTATGTATGTCTGTATATCTATATATTTTCGCTCACAGTCTAAACGGCTTGACCGATTTTGATGTACAAGTTGTCGTTTGATTTGTCTTCACTTCTTGAGTGTTATGGGCTATATTTTTTTGTGATAATAATAATACAATTCTCACAAAAATAAAAAAGTACGACACCAAGATATACATACCTATAAGGCCAAGATACTAAAAGTTCGTAAGGATGTGTTTTATTCACGAAAGTACTGTGAACTGAGATTTGCCATGCTTTTACTTCATATTCAATAAGCATAACTACTCTATGGATGAAATCTCATTGATCGAACCAGACTTCCGTATTATTCCTAATATGTATTATAATTCTCCAGGAACCGTCCTCGCCTCGTTCCTTCCTACAGCTAGATATCGGACCTCTCTATCCGAAGAATAAGAACATAATATTTTATCCCGCATTCGTTAATTCAATTGAACAAGGAGGAAGAGGGGGGGGGAAACGGGGGAAATATATCTTTCTCCCTCTCTCCCCCCCCTCCGTCCCAGGGTAGTGTGATAGTGTTCGTTTGCCAAAAAGCTGGATATTTATGTGTCGTTACGGAGTTATTTATATAAGCACATTGCTTGAGACTGATCAGGTGTGCTTAATGTTTTGCATGGTGGAGTCGCAAATATTATAACCTTCGCATATGAGTAAGCGCAGGATAGAGCTCTCGCTCTTTGTTAACAATACATGTGGTGGATCCATTTATGTCTGTCTGCAAAGCTGTGGGTTATGGGTTCGATTCTCAGCCAGGACAAACATTTGTGTGCTTAGCATGGATGTTTGTTCTTTGTATGTGTGTTTCTGTGTATAATAACATAAAAAAAATTGTATTCTATGAGGCATCTAGTCTCCATAGTACAAACATTGCTTAGTGTCGTGTGAAATGTCCACCAATAGTTAATATTAAACAAAAAAATTTATTGTCTGGTCTTTTGTGAGGCTTTCAAAACATTAGACATTTAATATTCTGTCAGCTAAAATAGCTAAAAAGGTGAAGTATACATTTGTATTTTTTTATATTGTTTGTGTTTAAGTATTTTTTTCAGTATAATTACATTTGTTTATATATAAACAAAAAAAAGTCAAAGAAACTGATAGATTTTTTAGGAAGCATTAACTTAATATTTTGTAAAATTGGATTTGTATTTAGAAATTTTCGTTGCGGGCCGCAATCACAAAAATATTAAAAGCGGGCCGGCATTTGAGCAAGACTGCAGTATCAAGCCAGAGTAGTCAAAATTAAACGTCTTTATTAGTCGCCCGCTAAATGCCATTTTAGTAGTAACTATTATTCAGAAGTCTATTTAAAATAGCTAATTTGAAGTTTTAGCGTCGTTTGAAGGTTGTTTGCATAAATCAGAATAGTTGCGACTTAGTTTTAGGGTTTCGTTAGTAATTTTATTATACAAGGGGTTAGTATTCATCTCTTAGTTTATCGGTGATATTGGGTTCGAGCGGGTAGTGTATTTTTTTTATCAGCCCTGTTTGTACAAACTGTCCCACTGCTGGGAACGGACCATCTTCTCATTGTGAGAAGGGTTACGCCATAGTCTGCCACGCTGGTCAAGTGCGGGTTGGCAGATTTCACACATCTTCAAGATCATTGAGAACTCTCAGACATGTAGATTTCCTCACGATGTTTTCCTTCACCATTTGAAGTTGGCGGCAATCAACAATACGCACATAACTTCGAAAAGACAGAGGTGCGTGCCGCGGGATTCGAACCCAGGACCTGCGGATCGCAAGTCAGACGGTTTCCCGACTAGGCTGCCGGAAACTTCAATATTTATAAATGTATGTGTATTTTTATGTATGTATTTGCCATTGTCGAATGGAAACGGAATTTAAAAAAAATTCATCATACTATATTTCTTACTCTCATCTTCTATCTCTCACTTTTCTTATATCCCTAGTCAATGATTTTTTATGTTAAAAAATGTTGTGATGCGCGACAGAGATAGCTGCGTGTTTTGAGCCCCAACTTAAGGATGCGCTCAACGTGCGCAGCTATCTCTCTCGCTCATCACAACATTTTTAACAATCATTGAGTAGGGATATTAGAAAAATGAGAAATGAATTTGTTTAGTTTGTTAGGAGAAATATTTTAAAATCAGTTTTTCTTTGATATATTTTAAATTGGCTGAGGCGTAGGAAAATGTATGTTTTTTTCGCTACTACTGACTGGCCTTGTGGCTTAGTTGGTAGTGTGTTTACGTCTACCTGCTGAACTGAAAGGTCGTGGGTTCAATCCCCACCCAGGGCAAACATTTGTGTGATGAGCATGGATGTTTGTTCTGTGTCTGGGTGTTTCTATGTATCATATGTATATATTTACAAAAAAAAAGTATATATGTATTCTATCAGCCATCTAGTTCCATAGATACAAGCTTTGCTTAGTTTGGGCTAGATGGAGTTGTGTGAAATGTCAAAAAAAAAAAAAAAAAAACTTTTTTTTTAAATTGTTTATTAAGATCAACAAACAGTACACAACAAAGTTTAGGGTTAATAAATACAGTAATTGTTAAGAATATAGTTCGATTATGTACCAGCAACGTTGACCACGGATTAATTATTTATCAAATATACTTCAACAGAGTGTGAAACGTCTAATAAATTACTGACAAATGCTATAATGCTTCGAGTCTCAGTCTTATAGACTGGCACTCAAAACACTAACATAGCTAATTTTACTTATAAATTGAATAACAAAGTAGACGAGTGATGAAAGGAAACTAATTGTTATGGTACTAGAAGGATAATGGGCAATGAATGAAGCAAAACATTTAGGAACTAAAGATAAGCATCATACAAAAGAAACTTTTCTAACAACTTTTTTTAGTTGTTTTTTAGGTTGTCACATTTTTTTCTTGTTTACTGTACTATATTGGCACACTATTATTATTAACGGGATATTTACCGTAAAAGAAAAACACGCTAAGTATCAAACAAGCGAACCACTGACAGTTTCTGACAACTGTCAGTTAGAAGGGTTTTGACGTTTAGGGACTGAGTCTTCATTTGTTTTTTTCTGCTTATGACCTGTTTGGGATCCGACCACTTCTTGATGTGGCTAGTTCACTAAGCGACCGTTTCTGCTTTTGAATCGGTCCAAAACCATGATTAACCCTATAACGGGCACGTAGTTAACCCTCGCATATCAATATTAGCCGAACTAGGAAGTTTCACTGCCGTTACTAAGACATCAAGTCTTGTGGCGTATTCAGGCTAAGCTATACCAAGTACAAATAAAGTAACACTAGAAATAATGGTTCGCCATGAACTGAGGTTTTTATTTATTTACTAGCTGCCCGCCGCGACTTCGTACGCGTAATAAAATCGTTCATGTCACGCTCCTACCCGCACTCACTACCCCTGCCAAGCTAATGCTGCAGTACCACATCTGCCCTGCTCGTGTTTCGCTCCTAGCTCAATCTCGCCGCACTGCCACCCTGCTTCAACCAAACTTCAGACCCAATCTATTAATGTCGAGTCAGTGGTCAAACTTAGATTTATGTATTTGAATAAAACTAACTCCAATCCCTTTCTCGCCCCGCTTCTTCCTAATGGCAATTTTTTTACACCTGGGGTTACATTATTGAAGTTTAGTAGGGATCCCTAATTTTTTCTAATACTAAATATAACCTATATTACTAAAGAATAATGTAGCATTGTAATGGCGAAAGAATTTTTGAAATCGGTCCAATAGTTATTGAGTTACAAATCTTTCCTCTTTATATTAGTGTAGATGGACGGCTAGACTGATGTTTTGACTGATATTTTTTTTTATTGATGAATATCATATTTTTAATACTTATTATCCTATTCCGGACGAAGACAAATGTAAAAAAACAAAAATCATAAAAATTGGTCCTGCCGTTCTTAAGTAATAAATGGTGTACTAACACGACTTTCTTTTATATATAGATTACAAATTTTATTTAACACTGATATATTTCAGATTTAGAATTGTTGGGATTTGCTCAATAATAAGCATCATTGCAATTATAGTTTAAATAATAATTGTAATTAGATTTTAGGTTCACAGTTTTGTTGGTTGAGTTTATATACTGTATATATTATATAGCCTAATATTTGTATTTGAACCTTTTCCAATATAAAATAAAATAAACAACCGACTTCAAAATATGCATATTTTGAAGTCGGTTGTTTGTTGTATATCATTTGACATACAATTTCCATTTTGTTTTAAAAACCAAAGTACTGAACCGATTTTAATAAAATTTATATCAAAACCAACTCTGAAGAATGAATTATATGTACACAATAATTAAAATTAATTATATTAATTAATAATTGCCGAGGTAATCGCGTAACGAACACATACAAACATACAGTCGAATCGAGAACCTCCTCCTTTTTAAGAGTCTGTTAAAATATAGACATTGTTTATTTATACAGTACTATACTTACGAAGTACTCACTACTCAACAATTTATTGGCATAATGCGACTAAACCTTAGTTTCAGTTATACCTAAACGTCGTGGTGCCAAATATAGCGTAGTGTGAAATCTCCAAACACAATAATCACATCACAGTTTGTATAATAGTTGCAGCCCTTTGAACCTCAGCAAGTTTGTGCGTAATCAGCAAGCCGAGTCACTTAGTTATCAGTAACTTGGGATTACTAAGTACCTACTACTGGCGAGAAATGGCCTGGGATTGTTTGACCGTGACTTTGTAAGTCAACTACTGAATTTATTTTGATTGAGATTGGGGTTTTTAAACTAGTTTTTTTTTGTTTAAAAGAAAATGTAATCGAGAGTTTTCTTATTTACGTTTCATAAAAATTGGTTCAGACGTTTTTTTGTTGTTGTCGGGAATTTAAATAGTTTTGTGTTTATACTTCCACAACAAAGAATAAAAAATAAAGACAACCTATCATCCAGACTAGTGACCATGGACACTGAAAATAATTTGAAACCTTAGCTCCTATAGTACATTGTTATATCGGGACTAAATGAGTTACTTTCATCCCTAGGAAAGTAACTCATTTAGTCCCGAGACGGGGCTTGGCGCACGAAGGAAGTGAGGGCGCCAATAGTTAGAGGGACTAAATAAGTCTTTAACCTGAGGTAAACACTGTGTTTTTCATTACGAATACAAGGAAAGCAAAAATAAAAACACGAATTAGCTACAGAAAAAATTAGTAAATTTTATTTTACATAGATCTAAAACTTTGGTAAGATAATTTTATTTAAATATTATATTCTTTAATCAATACTGTTTTTTTTTTATAGAAGATAGATCTACGATTGACGACCAACTCGCCTGATGTTAAGCGACGGTGTGGCCGAGGATGGAGCTCGTCGATCTAGAAGATATCTATTCACTCTAGCCTTGAAAATTCCAAGATTGAAGGTTGATACTTATCTTTATGTTACTTCAATTTTACATCGCGCTGTAATTGAGTGGCTTTAAAGAAAGTTGCACATGGCTCAATAGAAACGTGAAAATAGAACTAGTTTTTTTTTTTATTTGACAGCTGGCAGTTGAAAGCGATTCTCCCTAGGGCTGAAAGTATTACTTTCAACCCACTCCTCAGGCAACTTCAGACCTACTTTCAGAGTACAAGTAATGAAAAAATATGTAAAATATACAAATCTGTTATAAGCTGCTAATTAGATTCAATAAGTATTCATATCAATTGATTGACCGAGCGAGGGAAGCGATTCCCCATCAACTGGCAAAATTTTCTTTCGTCTGTCAGATTGTTTGTGATTTGTGAGATTGTTTGTATGTTCGTACTCACGTACAGGGCGTAATTTTGAACCAATTTTGATGAAACTAGGTTCTATGGATTATTATTTTTTTGTCATCAGTGATTTTTGATAAGAGGGGTGGTTCCCATAAAAAAAGGGGAAGTTTATTGCGGCGCTTATTACCAAGCGATATCAATGATATTTGGTAGGTAGATTAAGTACACAGTTGTTACAACTTGACGTAAAAATAAACAGAATTGGTCAAGTGGCTGTCGAAATATGACAATCAACTTGAGATTGTGTGTTACAGTGAGGGCGCGTGGATGTGCTTGATGCATATTAGCGCTGAATAATTTTCTTGATTTTACGTTTTCTCCATTTATAAAATTATTTGATGATGGAGCGAGCGAAGCGTCTCTGCATCAATTAGCCAAATTTCCGTTCGTTTTTAATACGGCTTTCTAAACCAACTTTATGTACCTAGGTATTATGTACAGACGACCCAAGGTGAGCTGCTTGCTACTAAGTTCTCTCGCGAGGTCTACTGTTCGTAGAACTACTAGTTATACATGTATTTGAATTATTAAAGCGCAGGTAATGTATATGATTTCAATAAACGCTGTTTCTATTGAAGTTCGGTTGTTTGGACAGAAGACAGCTGTTTGCGCTTCAAAGCCGCGCCGTATTAAATCTAACCGCGCTCCGCCGCTGTACTACAGTTTCATTTGTAAGTTTACCTTAAGCCAGTTAAATGAGCAAGTGGAACGCTACTTTTACACCAGTAATGCCGGACGTCGTACTGCTTCATATAGAAGAATAGTTCTTCTGTGCTCGTTGCCATTAAGTGTATTGTTATTATCTTAAGGGCTTCTTTCATCACCCCCGAGTAAAGATCAAAGTTGGCTACTTGCCACTTGAACCGCCAAGTAATTGTAGATTGTAATTTCATAATGTCTGAGTAGCCATAACCATCTCATAAACTGGCCCGTAACTTACGTGCGACTTCATCTGCCGAGTATCGGAGATAATCGACGAGTAAGGCCATTGTCAGTCATAAACAGATGTGCCATTCGTACAGCCTCTATTGTAGATACCCCTGGCTGGATTTTATTATTTTATGACCTTTTGTTCAAATGTGGAGAAAGGACTCTATTTCCAGGTAAACTACGATATCTTACCTACTAAATATAAACATGAATTGATATATAAAATCGTAGTATTAAGAGTGTACTGAGAGCCAAAACCAAACACATCTCAAAAAAATTGGGTTTTAATTCTATTCTGTTTATTTCTAACAAATATAAAGAACAAATAACATCAAAAATTTAATAGTTCGAATTATAGAACTTGATACTAACCTCATAAAATTATCATATTTCGTACCTCAGTTGTCAGTTAATATTTTCATATTAAGTACCATGTAAAGTATGCGATTGTGGCGCTACGTGTGTTTGACTAACTAAACAGTTGTAACAAAGGAATTTGAACGAACAATGAATGTTTTCGTTCTTTCATTCGGCTAACCCCTGAGTTATTACTCGGAGCTAGGTTTTCGTTTGTGAAACTGACAAAAGTTAATCGGGACTATTACTCGCTGAGTAACATTACTCGGCACGTAGCTACTTCTCACTTTACTCAAAGATTATGAAAGAGGCACTTAATCTTAAAAATAACTGAAAAAATATGTCATCCAAGTAAACAATGTTGCGTATTTCGAAATCGGTTGTTTTAGTTATTTTGAAATATAACAATTATAGATACAATACACTGTGATCTCGGTGATTCTCTCAGTAATTTAGAATGAGTATTTTATATTTTTAAATTAATATTACTGCAAAATGTGTACATGATAATTAATGTATACGTAGGTAATGTATTGATGTTTTATTACATTAGTTTTTTTTATTATGCAAGATAGATATACGATTGGCCACCAACTCGCGTGATGCTTAGCGACGGTGTGGCCGAGGATGGAGCTCGTCCTTCGTGGTTTCGATCCCACTGGATCAGTTCAAACGCGCCATCAAGTAACCAAAGCGTACCTACCTTGATTTCCGTTTCTACTGCAAAATCATTGATCGAAACATTACTACGGGTTTACCTCACCGACATTTGTGTTCACTTTGGTTTATCTATAAGCTTATTGGGTTTAACCGAAAAACTCACTAAAATTTTAGCAATGCTCAATATATTTTGTCAACTTCTCGCTGACAGGTAATGACACTTGCAGAAAGAAGACAGAGAATTTGAGATGTTGATAAAGCTAAGTTACGTTTTTCGGCAAGGAAGTTGGTTCAAAATGGAAAGAGCCATAAACTTTGCTAAAATAAATTAATTGCTAAAATACATGATATTTTAATGCATTACATTATGCCGCCTAACTAGTGACGGACTAAAACGCACGTACAAAAATATGGACATATTTTTATAACCGCTGTCAGCAATTTTTATATTTCCATATGTTTTTGGCAATAAATAGTGGACACAGTGTGTAATACTACACCATCCATCTATTGAGGGAGTGAAAAATTCTTCATCCATGTTGTTCGGTAAGGCCTATTGAGATTATAATAACACAAGCTGTGTACTGCGGTTGTGCTCGCGATTTCACGAACAAGACCGAAATATTCTAAAACGTTTTTTCATTAGGCTGAATTGGAATCGGTTTGTGTCAGAACCAATCATCATCATCTCAGCCATAAGAAGTCCACTGCTGGACATAGGCCTCCCCCATGGATTTCCAAAATGACCGATTGGAAGCGGCTTGCATCCAGCGTCTTCCCGCCACTTGTACGAGGTCATCTCATGACCTCATACAAGTTATGGTTATGGTGGTATGAGCTATGCTCGAAGTCTCTCTACGAGATCGAATCAGAAATGAAGAGATACGTAGACGTACAAAAGTCACCGATATAGCACAGCGGATTAGTAAGTTGAAGTGGCAGTGGGCAGGGCACATAGCACGTAGAACTGATGGCCGATGGGGCCGAAAGGTTCTCGAGTGGAGACCACGTACCGGCAAGCGCAGCGTAGGAAGACCAGCCACGAGATGGACAGAACCAATAGTTTTATGTAATTGGAATCGGTTTGTGTCAGAACCAATAGTTTTATGTAATTGGAATCGGTTTGTGTCAGAACCAATATGTTTTATGTTTTTTGTTGACTAATATTTTCATTTATCATTGTAATTGTTTTGTCATAAAATAAAAATATGTTTATGTCTTTTCGTTGCATTATGCCCACTATGGTAATTACGTGACTTTTCACATTCTTATCATAAACTCAACATACAACATAACTAAACATTCTATCTATTCATCAATCACATTCATCATTCACCTTATCATTTTTAAACAAAAGTTTACACATAGCTATTTAAATAATGCATACTACGATAATTTTATTATATTATTTTTTATTATTTGTTATGTTTTTTTATTGGATCGATAAAATAGAAATGGTAAAATCTAATGCGATTATACCCGTTGTGCCCCAGTACTGTGATTTAAAAAATTGAGCACAATTTATTTGAACATAATGAAAAGTTAAGTAAGTGCCATAGTGGGCATAGTGCGACGATACCATACTACATGTACATCATATTCACTTAAATTTTTGTAAAAATCGGTTCAGTAGTTTAGTATTATCAAAATAACTGGAAAATATAAGTGATCTAAGTAAATGAAAATGAAATTTTATGTTTTAAACTAAAATAATAAAATAATTGCCGTGGGGTACCGGCTTAGAATAGTACCTCCCCCTCTCTTCCCGTGGGTGCCGTAAGAACCGGCTAAGGGAAATACTACCAGAGATGGGCAGCAGCATCCTCTGCGGAAAACGTTACCCACTGCGCTCGCCAACCCGCATGCCAAGCGTGGCGAGTAATGACAAAACCCCCCCTATGACAGACGACAAAAATACCAGGCCCCCAGTCCCCGGCAGCTCCGCTATTCCGGACTACGGTAGCGGTCCCGGTCACGGCGGAGCAAGGGGTGCTAAGAATCTCCGGAAGAGATCCGGCTACCACCCCCTGCATAAACGACGACTGGCCCTGGTAACACACAATATTCGCACGATGAGGACAGACGAGAAGCTAGCTGAGCTGGAAGAAGAAATGAGTAGGTTACATTGGGATATCCTGGGGTTATCGGAAGTCCGACGAGAGGGTGAGGACACGATAACCCTGAAATCCGGTAACCTACTCTACTACCGGGAGGGCGACCAACAGTCCCAAGGTGGTGTCGGGTTTCTCGTCCACAAGTCCCTTGTTAACAACATTCTTGCCATCGACAGTGTATCGAGCAGGGTTGCGTACCTGATACTCAGAGTATCCAAGAGATATTCGTTGAAGGTCATCCAGGTATACGCACCAACCTCGGCACACTCGGATGATGAGGTGGAGGTGATGTATGAGGACATTAGTAGGGCCATACACACTTCTGAGACCTATTTTAGTGTTGTTATGGGGGACTTCAATGCGAAGCTGGGCAGGAAATGCGAAAGTGAGTTGAGAGTGGGGCAATTTGGATATGGACAACGGAACCCCAGGGGACAGAGGTTGGCCGACTTTTTGGAGAAAGAGGGACTCTACATGATGAACTCTTTCTTCCAGAAGCCACCTCATAGGAAATGGACCTGGTTGAGTCCCGATGGTTCTACGAGAAATGAGATAGACTTCATCCTGACCACCAAGAAACAAATATTCAATGATGTTTCTGTGATCAACATGGTTAAAACCGGAAGTGATCACCGAATGGTACGAGGCACTTTGAATATTAATGTTAAACTGGAGAGGTCCCGTATGATGAAGTCTACACTCCGACCCACTCGCGCCCATATCCAAAACCCCGAGAGCTTTCAGCTCGAACTATCAAATCGCTTCGAGTGCCTGGAGAGCTGCACATCGGTGGATGAGATCAATAACAGGTTTGTGGAAACTGTCCGTACGGTGGGCGCGAAGTTTTATAAACCCAACCGTACAAATAGACCGCAAAAGCTCTCGAGCCATACCCTCGACCTCATGGCTGAACGACGCTCATTGCAACTGCAGTCTTCCGGTGACGCCGAGTCATATAGGCGGCTCAATAGACTCATATCAAAGTCTATGCGACACGACATCCGTACATTTAATACTAATCGTATTAAAGAGACGATAGAGCGGAATAAAGGCTCCAAAGTGTTCGCAAGAGACATGTCTATTGGGCAGAGCCAGTTGACGAAGCTGAAGATGGAAGATGGCAGTATAGCGTCGACCAAAGCAGAAGTCTTGAGGGAAATCGAGAGGTTCTATGGACAGTTATACACATCGGTCGCAAAACCTGTTAGCAGTTTGGGCAAAGATCCAAGAGCCAAACTGACTCGACATTATACCGAAGATATCCCGGACATCAGCCTGTACGAGATTAGGATGGCCTTGAAACAGCTCAAGAACAACAAGGCACCGGGCGACGACGGAATTACATCAGAGCTACTGAAAGCGGGTGGAACACCGGTACTAAAAGTCCTTCAGAGGCTCTTTAATTCCGTCGTGCTTGAAGGTACAACGCCAGAAGCATGGAACAGAAGCGTGGTGGCGCTGTTCTTCAAAAAAGGAGACAACACTTTGCTGAAGAACTACAGACCCATCTCGCTTCTGAGCCATGTCTATAAGCTGTTTTCAAGGGTCATCACGAATCGTCTTGAACGGAGGTTTGATGACTTCCAGCCTCCCGAACAAGCCGGTTTCCGAAAAGGCTATAGTACCATAGACCACATCCATACGCTGCGGCAAGTGATACAGAAGACCGAAGAGTATAACTTGCCCCTTTGCTTAGCGTTTGTGGACTATGAGAAAGCCTTTGATTCGATCGAGACCTGGGCGGTGCTTGAGGCTCTCCAGCGATGCCGTATTGACTATCGGTATGTCGAAGTGCTGAAGTGCTTGTACAACAACGCCACCATGTCAGTCCGAGTACAAGACCAGAACTCAGAGGCAATTTCATTGAAAAGAGGCGTGAGGCAGGGAGACGTTGTCTCTCCGAAACTGTTTACCGCCGGTTTGGAAGATGCCTATAAGCTTCTGGAATGGAAAGGGCTCGGCATTAATATTAACGGCGAGTACATCACTCACCTTCGGTTTGCCGACGATATAGTAGTCATGGCAAAGTCGATGGAAGAGCTCAGTACGATGCTCGAAGACCTCAATAGAGTTTCCCAACGGGTGGGCCTCAAAATGAACATGGACAAAACGAAGGTTATGTCGAACGCCCATGTAGTGCCCACCCCAATATCTGTGGGGAACTTCACTCTTGAAGTTGTTGACGAATACGTCTACCTAGGACAGACGGTCCGATTAGGCAGGTCCAACTTTACGAGGGAGGTCAATCGTCGTATCCAACTCGGCTGGGCAGCGTTCGGGAAACTTAAAAGCGTCTTCTCGTCCAATATTCCTCAGTCCCTCAAGTCGAAAGTTTACAACCAGTGTGTGTTACCAGTGATGACATACGGCACTGAAACGTGGTCCCTAACTATGGGCCTTATAAGGAAGCTCAAGGTCACGCAACGAGCTATGGAGAGGGCTATGCTCGGAGTCTCTCTGCGAGATCGAATCAGAAATGAAGAGATACGTAGACGTACAAAAGTCACCGATATAGCACAGCGGATTAGCAAGTTGAAGTGGCAGTGGGCAGGACACATAGCACGTAGAACTGATGGCCGATGGGGCCGAAAGGTTCTTGAGTGGAGACCACGTACCGGCAAGCGCAGCGTAGGAAGACCAGCCACGAGATGGACAGACGACCTCATACAAGTGGCGGGAAGACGCTGGATGCAAGCCGCTTCCAATCGGTCTTTTTGGAAATCCATGGGGGAGGCCTATGTCCAACAGTGGACTTCTTATGGCTGAGATGATGATGAAACTAAAATAATGATTGAAGTAAAACAGTGCATTGTACTTGGCACGCTCGCTGTATAATACGAGAAAGCCTACCAAGCACAATGAAATATAACTTAAACTCACTTAGTATTCCGTCCATTATAATCATACCTGAATGATAATTACTTAAGCACAACTTAGCGAATTAACAGATAATTACAATGGCGGTCACGTCACCGAGGTAACTTGGAATGTACATAATAAGCTATAACTTGTAAGCTACGACGTGGGGAGGAAGCTAATATCAGCGTTAAGTTAATTTTAAGTGATGCTTAATAAGACACGATGAGATTTGTTAATAAATAAGAAAATTAAAAAAAAAAGATACAAAAACAAGAAGCATGAAAACACCATGTTCTATCAGGATGGATATTCCAAAAATACGAACTAAACGCTTTGTTTCTTTGCTTTTTGTACGAACATCTATATTACGAAAAATGGAAGCTCATTCCCAAGATTAAAAATGTTACTAAAACTTAAATGATAAGTTACATATTTACTCCTCTAAGTGCCAAACACAAAACCGGAAGAAGCTTTTTAAAGTCGCTTCCAACGGGTCTTTTTGGTAATCCATGATAGGCCTTTGTCCAACAGTGAACTTCTTGTGTCTGAGATAATGATCATGATGATTAAGAAAAATAAAATTAGCCTAACCTTTAGTTATAAACGTAGTCTGGGAGTTTTGGCGGGAACATCTAAGTAACGTGTTGTTGCTTTGTTTTATTTTCTTAAACTTGTGTTATTTTGAACATTAATGCTATAAAAATGGTGGTGTTTTATTCATTAAGTGTTCGATAAGGTGCGTGAGTGTGGGCAAGTGAAATAAAGCTGTAAAACGTGTGATTTTTCGTTGTCGGCAAAACTCCATAGAAGCTTCTAGTAAAGTCGCCACCACTTTACTGAAGCAGGACTCGACTTATAAAATGACTGTATACGTGATTTAGATTGTGACTAGAACATTTACAACTTGTTTTATTCAAGAAACTTGAAAAAATCCTAATACTTGACACTGGCAAATGCTTTAATGCGGGTCCAATACAAAAAAGAAGAAGAACGTAGTCTGTCAAGTGTCAGCTATAAAAGAAACATAAAAACTTTTTATTCGTCACCCAAAAAGTTTTATAGAGTCGTCTAGTCTCATAATTAGATCTATTTCAATAAAAAAAGGTTGGTTGTAACGTTTCCGCTTTCACCAAGATAATCCCAAATCCTTTAGATAAACATCAAGATATCTGATTATGGGAGAGGAAGATATTTTACCAGTATGGATCTTCTATAGGCCGGGAGGAAAACAGAACAAGCTTCTTGTCTTGCCAGACACTTCTTTGCTCACAGTGTTTGACGCATAGATTTAGAACTTTTTGCTACGCTCAATAGATATAATGTATTGTGTTAGATTGTACACTACATCCACTATTTATTGCCAAAAATATATGAAAATATTAATACAAATATTTTTGACAGCGGTAATAAAAATATGTCCATTGGATATTTCTGTACGTGCGTTTGAGTACATCGCTAGTTAGGTGGCATAAAACAATTACATTATCATTTATTTTAGTAACTAATTTTTCTTCATGTGCCGTCCAAGTTATGTATGACCGGAAAGTCGGAATGAAGCGGACATGTTTTATGCAGCTGAGTAACGGAACAAGGAAACTTTATAGCTATTTCTATTGTGATGAAACTTCCTTGGTCCAACAAAAAACAAGATATAAAGAAAGAAAGAGAAAAGTAGAGCAGTACCAATATGAGAGAGTAGGTGGTACCTTTTTTAGGGTTCCGTACCCAAAGGGTAAAACAGGATCCTATTATTAAGACTCCGCTGTCTGTTTGTCTGTCTGTCCATTTGTCACCAGGCTGTATCTCATGGACCGTGATATTTAGACAGTTAAAAATTTCCCAGATGATGTATTTCTGTTGCCCCTATAACAACACATACTAAAAACTAAAATAAAATTAATATTTAAGGGGGCTCCTATACAACAAACGTGATTTTTTTGCTCATTTTTGCTCGATATTGATAACGGCAACAGGTAGACGCCTGAAATATTCACAGAATAATGAGTTATATTATTCACTTTAGAAATAAATAATTAAATTAAAATAAAATTAATATTTAAGGGGGTCCCCATACAACAGACATGATTTTTTGCCGTTTTATAGATAATGGTACGGAACCCTTCGTGCGTGATTCCGACTCGCACTTGGCCGGTTTTATTATAAGTAATTTTCCCTTGAGTCAAATAAGTCAGTCATGTCTCTATATTGCGTAAAAAAATGACCATTGCTCATACTGTGAATGTGTCAGTTACAGCTGTACCGATAAAGGCTTGCGTGCTTTAACTCTGTCTGTCAGCGCCAAGCAGTTAATTAACTTCTGTACCCACCTACCTAGCACCGGCGCGCCGGGGGCGGCGGTGGCGGCGGTGGTTCACGTGCTGGGATTGCTACTTGCTGGTTTTGGGTTCACATTACAACAATGAATTTCACATTTTTTCACATTACAACGAGGAATCGAATAAATATTCTATCTGTCTATTCCGTTTGTGTGTCCACCCGTGGCTGTTCCGGTCTTAATAAATATTCTATCTATCTATTCCGTTTGTGTGTCCACCCGTGGGTGTTCCAGTCTTAATAAATATTCTATCTGTCTATTCCGTTTGTGTGTCCACCCGTGGCTGTTCCGGTCTTAATAAATATTCTATCTGTCTATTCCGTTTGTGTGTCCACCCGTGGCTGTTCTGGTCTTAATAAATATTCTATCTGTCTATTCCGTTTGTGTGTCCACCCGTGGCTGTTCCGGTCTTAATAAATATTCTATCTGTCTATTCCGTTTGTGTGTCCACCCGTGGCTGTTCCGGTCTTAATAAATATTCTATCTGTCTATTCCGTTTGTGTCCACCCGTGGCTGTTCCGGTCTTAATAAATATTCTATCTGTCTATTCCGTTTGTGTGTCCACCCGTGGCTGTTCCGGTCTTAATAAATATTCTATCTGTCTATTCCGTTTGTGTGTCCACCCGTGGCTGTTCCGGTCTTAATTCTCCCTCTAACTTTTATTCGAAAGCATTAACATAAATTATTGAACCCAATTTCACTTTTACTATTATGATAATTCATATGACACCTCACATGTCGAAATTCATCAACCCGTTTAAACTGCAAGGAGTGCTAAATACGCATACTCTCGAAAAACATAAGCCTCCTTCGACAATCGGGTAAAAACATATAACTCATTGTAAACGAAATGCGGACAAAACCGTTTAGTTAAGGAAAACTAGCACAAATAGTTACCTTATAAACCCTTTCCTGCCGCGTGCCGTGTCGGGGACAATTAAAGAAAACAACATGGCAACAATTACTGTGTGTTTTCAGGACTTCTCAGACGGTTTTGCCTCACCCGCTGAGCTTTGGGGAATTATTCTTCAGTTACACGATAACATTAAAAAGGTGTATTATATTTGATGTGTAATTTAAGTTCCGCACTTTAAAATAATTATGAGAAGCTAAGTGTACAGTTTGTCGGACTGTCTGTCAACTTGTTTATCCTACACTAAGTGAGAGTATCTCTTGAATTGTACTAATAGATAAAAAGTTATAATTTTCCCAGAATGTGTGATGTTGCGGTGGATTTATCAATAAATAGTACCAATAAACATGATAATCTAAACTAAACAAACCTTTTTAGGCACAAGCTTTTACTAATGATAAGTGTATATATGTATATTATAATTCTTGTAAACTCGCTTATTACGAAAAAGTTCGTTGAACGTTACAAAAAAGCATTTTTATTTTTGCGAGGGATGTAGGTATTATTATTAGATGAATCTAACGACACCTCGCACATCTAAATCAGTTAAGTCGCTTAGACTGTAGGCGATCATATAAAAATATGCATACATACATACACTAAAACAAATAATCCTCCTTCTTTCGCAGTCATATAAAAAATTTCTTTCAACTTGATGACAAAAAGACACCAAGACAGGTAAAACTAAATAAAAGTTTGTATAACCTAAGCCGTAATCCTTTCAAGTTACACTCAGTTACACTGAGTTGAAATGAAACATATTTTAACGGACTTATCGCGTATATTTCACATAATTCTATGAACTCATAATAAATCTATATATATAAAAGAAAGTCGTGTTAGTTACATCATTTATAACTCAAGAACGGCTGGACCAATTTTTATGATTTTTGTGTTTTTGGATTGGTCTTCGTCCGGAATTTTGTATGAATATGAATGTTGTGTATGAAAAAAAAATATCAGTCAAAACATCAGTCTAGCCGTCCATCTACATCTACAGTAATATAAAGATGAAAGATTTGTAACTCAAAAACTGCTGGACCGCTTTCAAAAATTCTTTCACCATTAGAATGCTACATTATTCTTGAGTAACATAGGTTATATTTAGTATTAGAAAAAATTAGGGATCCCTACTAAAACTTCAATAATGTAACCCAAGATGTAAAAACATTTGCCATAAAATGTCGTTTTAATGCTAGTGACATGAAATGTAAGATTTGGATCAACTAAATGATATAAATGAATACTGCCATTATAGTTTTGCAATAGGGACAAACACGAGCAGGCCAGGTATAGTACCGGAGCATTAGCTTGGCGGGGGTGCATTGAGTACATTGATTTTCTTACGCGTACGAAGTCGCAGCGGGCAGCTAGTAAATCATATTTTAAAAAAACATAATTTTACGAGTTCATAAAATATTCGATATGTATCGATTACTGAATAAACAACTTACATGTAATAAATTACACTAAAACCAATAAATAAATAATAAAAAATTTAATACCTTGTAATTAGAGATTATACATTTAAAATATTCATAGGCACCAAAAGCATAATAGTTTAAATAATCTCCAGTTTCAGGCAAAGTGCCCTAAATGCTGTCCGCATATCCTCGCTGTATGAAATCATAAAATGATGTAAAATATACGCGATACATCCGTTACAATTTGTTACATTTCAACGAGTAACAAACGTGAAAACCTTTGAAAAGATTTACCCTGAATTACTAAACACCCTGTCTTCAAACTGATACATTATGTAAATGCTATACATAACGTTGTAGACCTCCTCCTACAAAGCCATCGACATATACAATCCAATTATCGACACCCTATGTTAGTTGAATTATGATTATAGGATATATTATAATGTTGACATGATCCGTTGATCTTTATCTTCGGAATCATGCGATTATCATAATTCCTTACAATGTTTACATGTAGGACGAATTTTACCCACTTCAAAAAAGGAGAAAAGGAGGTAAGAAATGGATGAATAAACTTGTCACCATAGAATTCGTAGCCCTATTTACTTGACACCTTTCACAAAAACTGCTGCATGTGAAAGGTTGCAGGAAACCCTGGAAAGGTTGCAGGATGCCCAACTTTGTTCTGTTTTGTCATTGACAACAAAACTGTCAACCCTCAACCCTGAAAAGGTTGCAGGATGCCCAACTTTGTTCTGTTTTGCACAGCAGTGGGTCACTACAGGATAACAACAATAAATGTAATTACTACTATTCAAAATAATTTTGTGAGAAATGATGCTGCTTAAGTGTTAGCAGAGCTTTAGGTTTATCTATTGTTGTTTTGCTTACTTCGATGTCGGATGAATAGCTGTCCTTCTTGTGTAGTCGGTTAAAAATAAACTTATGAGTTTTTAATACGACTCGTGTATCATTGAACCATAAACCAAAATTATTGCTTTTAGGTTTATACGACATCTGTAATTCATTGTAATTATCTTTCAATGAAAGCGTGTATAAAAAGCTTTTTTTTTTTTTTATATAGAAATCATTTTTTTTTTTATTTTACTGGAAATTTACGTAGTGTCCACTGTTTTAATATAAAAACTGCGGGTCACTCACGTTTGAGTAAAGAACGAAACGAACAAAAAATCCGACCGTAGTTTCAACCGCATTTAGTAGTCCTTTTCAATGGAACGGTGAAAACTTTACTTGCGGACGGTGTGCCTTGCACTAGAAATTGTACTCGGACTTTTCTTTCAATTCAAAATAGACGTAAGTTATTCGTACATTCTATTAAAGTAATAAAACACTGAAAAAACGAACTTTAAAATGCTCAATTTTATTTTTAAAAACAAACTACTAAACAGGTTTTGATGAAATTTCTATAGGACAACTATGAAAGTATATCCTTTCAAACATAAAAGTATTTTACAAATCGGTTTAAATAATAGTTATAGTTTGATAAACTTAAAAAAAAACGACTTCAAAATACGCAATTTGTTAATTTGGATGATATTTTACCAGTTATTTTGTTAAAAAACCAAACCACTGAACCGATTTTGATAAAATTTATATGGGACCACCTCTTTGAAGTCTAATTGATAACCTTCTTCTTTTTGGAAGTCGGTTAATGATAGAGTTATGTGGTAACAAATATATTAAAAAAATAGTTGGACTGAGAACATCCTCTTTTGACGGATAAAAAAAAATGTGATGTCATTAGATTCGTTTCACTAGAAGTACTGATATAGAAACTGTATTTTCTTTAATGTGGTGTCATTAGATTCGTTTCACTAGAAGTACCTACTGATATGGAAACTGTATTTTCTTTAATGGTACTTGCTACGCAAAGATGTGTCACTAGTACCATTGAATGTACTTCGTAAAGACAGTGAAAATATAATTGTCAGTTTTTTAATGGTATTAGCGACGTATTGTTGTATCAGTAGTAGTGACGTATCGCTGACGAGAACCCCCATTTAGTAATAGAGGGTTGAAATAGAAACGAAAGTTGCCGTCGTCCCTTAACGGGGGGACGAAGAGAAAAAATAACCCACTTGGATCACGTTGGTCCCCCTAGAGGAGACGACGCGGTCGCAGGGGCTGAAGTGGAATCTCTTTATTATAATACCCAATTGCCTATTTAAAGTCTGATGTTTAGTATTTTTTATCATTATATATATGTCTTCAATGTGCACATCGCTTGTCTGAATTTTAAATCCACAATTACATTGTCTATTCATTATTTCGTCCACGATCTCCCTACGCGACAGACTATGGAAATCCGATACTGCGAGCGCATACGAATATGAATAAATCCACAGTTTATAAAATAGGCGTCACTCTATAACACATTTAGATCTTATCGTTCAGAAATATCGCAGCAATTTAGTTCGAAATTTGAAAAAAACTCGTTCATAAACAGATTTACGAGGCGATATAATTAACTCACATATTTATTTTAACTTAAATTGTTTAGTTTAAAATGGTAATAATGCATTATAAATTTTATTGCCGAATTGCGGCCTTCTTCGTGTTTCAAATTTATTGTTACGGCATTTTGTGTCGTATATCAAGTGTGCTAATGACGTTTTCTGTGTGCTGGAATAATGTTGTGTGATTTTTATCTTGCCGCCGTGAAATGGAAAGTTCGGGCCTATCTCAATAGGCTCGGTTCACATTTAATTACAAAATCGATATTTTGAACGGTTTTACGATGTCGGGTGTCCGATTTGTGATTATTGACGTAGTGATGGCTAACTATTAAAAATCATATGAAATTTTCATTTTCGTTTCAGTAGCATAAGCTTGATGAATGAGTACCTAAATTTAATTTAATAGAATGATTAAAATAAAATGTTGTAGTTCTAGTACTGTTTCCTCGGGAACTAATGCAACGCATAAAGATAGTAGTTTGCGATTATAGAACGATGTCTATGAGAATAGAAAATTTGACTATATTTTATTAGAAAAATAAAAGGGGAATTAAGTTTTTTATGAAGACTTTTTTAAGAAATTAGGACAATCCAGACATATCGCGATTACAGCATGCTTTCATGTCCTTAAGGGACCAAAATGTTGAAAAAACTGAGAAACATATTTCAAAATGCGCAATTTGGTTTTAAAACCAAACTACTGCACCGATTTTGATAAAATTTGTATGGGACTAATCTGAAAGTGAATACTTTTGAAGAAAAAGGTTTTTAAATTCGGTTCTAAAAAGTTATGCGGTAACTACGATAAAAAAATATACAGCCGAATTGTAAACTTTTTTTTTAAAGTCAGATAAAATACATCTGCATTTAGTAGTCCGCATTTTAGTATATTAAAAATTATTTCATTGCTGTATTGCTGTATGCAATAGTTTTCGAAATGCGTGTCTGTTCGTTTCGTCTTTTGTTTTTGTGACAACTTAAACATACGATGCAACTCGAAACCGATAAAACTTCAACTTGAGTCACTTTTGGGTTTCATATAGTATTACATTATTTATTATTTGTGTTGTCCACCTAAGTAGAAATTACCTTGAAAGCTTCAAAAGCGTTTCATGAAAAAAAAACACATTGTAGGTGATATTAACATATTAACATATTTATTTTGCATTAATGAATGAAATATATTATGCTATAATAATATTATCCATCACTAGCTTGTACGAGTTGACCGCAACATGCCATGGTGAATGAATGTAAAATGAAAGCTTAGTTTCAATAT
Source organism: Lycia hirtaria (assembly GCA_947563715.1). Classification (NCBI taxonomy): domain Eukaryota; kingdom Metazoa; phylum Arthropoda; class Insecta; order Lepidoptera; family Geometridae; genus Lycia; species Lycia hirtaria. Next base: position 31,003,090 of record OX387377.1, on the reverse strand, counting down.
AATTAAGTTATAAATAAAAGTGTAGGTGCATTATGGCGGTAGGTTAAAAAGTAAAGGTCACATCGGCTGGTGGAACCTACGACGTCATTAGAGGCGGCTTTTATTGACATTTGGGTTAAAATAGTAATTGTTTCGTATTCAGAAATTATATTTATATGGAAATAATTATAGTTTATAAAACTGAAAAAACCGGCTTCAAAATACGCAATTCGTTTACTTGGATGATATTTATTCAGTTATTTTGTTATAAAACTAACAACTTTTTTACTTACTGCGAAGGAAGGGTTATGTTTTCCGCGCGTATTTTATATGTTTGTAATTTTCTTAATTATCTTGCATTTTCCAAACGGCTAAACGGATATTAACAGTTAAAGTATCATCAGATTTGTCTAAAAAATCCAAGTGTTATAGATAGGTATTTGAAAAAATTGTGCGGGCTAAATTTTTAGTCTATCCAGTATTCCGCGCGAGAAAATTACAACCGACTTCAAAATGTGCAGTTTTGTTTTAAAAACCAAACTACTGAACCAATTTTGATAATATAACTATGGGACTAATCTGAAAATACCCGCCTACAGAAAAAAAGTTTTTCAAATCGATTTATAAATGACACAGACAGTCAGACATGCAAACAAACAAAAAATGGCGACTGAGCTTAGAAACTCATTCCTTTTTGAAGTCGTGATTTTTTTGTCCAAGGAGCTTAGCTTAGCTTTGTTGGACAGTCTCTATCCCAAATACCTACTTATAAAATCTACTTAAACCTAACCAAAATAACTCCTCGAAGCTCCTGCAATTTTACGATTCCTTGACCGATTTTTCTCGCATTAAACTTACAAAATGTTAAGAAGGCCGGGGAACGAAATGTTATTTATTTCTTGTATTAGGTTGGAAAGCTGTATTATGCAAAGAACCTACGTATGCAAAGAGGAACCAACCAGCAGTATCAAACCTATAGGTAGATAAACTCTGTATTGTACACCATTGAACAAATACAATACTACAGACAACTTTCAAAACTAGTGTGACAACAGTCGGCATTATCGCTAAAAGCGATCTCTTCCAGGCAACCGTGAGTAATCTCTTCCAGGCAACCTATTAGCGGCGCCACCCTACTCTGAGTTATAATAAATATACTTGTTATATAATATGTTCTTTTAATGAAAGCGCATTCATCACGAAATTGCGAAATTGAATGAAAACAGTAATTGCGAATGTTTAGAAACATGTAAATTATGATTCGTGCCTAATTAGCTACGGAACCAGTCCGTTTGTTTGGATAATCCGCTTGTTTTCATAATTAGCACAGACAGATTTATGCTAAATGCTAAGCTAATGCTAATGTTATTAATTATTTTGGTCAATTAGTTTAATTTTTTGTGTAAGTAGATGAGACCGTGATACTTATTTCTTATTTGAACGAATGAAACTAAATATTTTAATATTGTTCCTTACGATGTTTTGGTGGTTTAGGTTAAAAAGTTACAGCCGAATATATTGCAAATAATCGGCCAAGTGCGAGTCGGACTCGCGCACGAAGGGTTCCGTACTATCATCTATAATACTACAAAGTTTAGTTCTGTTTATAAAATAACGAGAAATCAACGAAATTCCAAGTAGTAAATTGCAAACTTATAGGTAGGTTTTCGATACACATCCGGGCAGCATGACGATGCTCGCGCGAATACGCGCGGCTATGGCTCGCTCCGTGATGTTACCTCCCCCGCTACCCGCGCAGCCGTTGCTTAGCAACCGCCTCGCGCTCGCGCCACCACCACACCTCGGCGCGGCGCTCGCACCGCGTTTAGATGCACGGATTATTTTCATTTTGTGAGTTTTTATGTATTAGATTAGGTATTTATTTTTATAGTTAATATATTTCTAAATATTTACTTACAAATATTCAAGTTTCTACCTGTTAATTAAGATCGAGTAAAAATTGCTTAAAAATTACGTTTGTTGTATGGGAGACCCCCTTTAATATTTACTTTATTGTTATTTAATTATTTATTTTGAAAGGTAATATACAAGTAAATATTCTGTGAAAATTTGAAGCGTCTACCTGTTACCGTTTTTAATATTGAGCAAAAAAATACGAAAAAAACACGTTTATTGTATGGGGACCCCCCTTAATATTTTTTTTTTTTTAATTTTTAGTATTTGTTGTTATAGCGGCAACGGAAATACATCATTTGTGAAAATTTCAGCTTTCTAGCTATCACGGTTTATGAGATACAGCCTGGAGACAGACAGACAGACAGACAGACAGACAGACAGACAGACAGACAGACAGACAGACAGACAGCGAAGTCTTAGTAATAGGGTCCCGTTTTTACCCTTTGGGTACGGAACCCTAAAAACGCATATTTCGACACTCGCAAGGGAATCAAAACCTGTGGGGTACTTCCCGTTGACCTATAAGCGTGAAATTTTGGCAAGAAGCATTGTCATATAGTACACATAAAGGAAAAAATCCGAAAACTGTACATTTTAAATTTAATCACAAAAATAGGGTCTTATGCAAGGAAGGAGGGCCCAAATTTTAAAGTGCTTTAACCATATCATGTGGGGTATCATATGAAAGAGCTTAGTTAGCACAAGCTAAAACAGGTTTTTAAATATTTTTACGATGTATATTTTTCTATTTATGAAGGAACATATAAAAAATATATAATTTCCCCCTTTTATCTACTAGTTTGCACGGAACCCTCGGTAGGCGAGTCTGACTCGCACTTGTACGGTTTTATTTTCTTTCTGTATTAGTGTATGATTCATGTTTGAATGTGACATATTGCCAATGTGACGATTTGAGATCTTTTTGGATACAACGCAGCACGCATACAGAGTCTAGAGTGATTAGATAATATCTTTTAGATCGACGAGCTCCATCTTCAGCCACACCGTGGCTTAACATCAGGCGAGTTGGTGGTCAATCGTAGATCTATCATGCATAAAAAAATTACATATAAAAAGTTGTTAAAAAATAAGTGTACCATTTATTTTGCTCGTCATAATGTCGATACCCTTACCAATATATTTTTGAACATACAATGGTTGATCATCCGAAAATTGGAAATAACTGCCTAAGGTGATAAGACCGTCGCAAAACTACCGGAGCTTCCTTTATTGACTTATAACAACATGTCAATCAGTCAATCGAAATTGTTTTTTTACTAGTTTTATATTTAAATTTCATTGTAATGTTTTGGTCGCAAGGTCTACGAAGAATAAATAATAGTATTTTTATTCGTAGTTCAAGATATATTTACTATTGATATGTTACGAGAAACAAACAAACCAATAACAAATAATATATTAGCAAAGAAAGCTAAATATAAAATATAATCTGCCCTAAATTCTGTTAGGCACGAGACCCAAGCTCTTCCTTACCTCGTAACTTTATCGATAAATCATAAATACCGATATCGATATCGACATCTCCGAGATACATCACTACGAAGCCTGCGAATGTTGAATACGGAATGAAATAAAAGCTTTTCAAAGGTTGGGGGAGGGCGTGACATTTGGGATGAATTTTAAGAGGGAAGTATAAAATATTAACCCTTTTTCCTTTGGCATCCCGAGTGGAAGGTGGGAATTGGACAGGGGTGGACTTAGTACTGTTTCAGAGGGGCGTAATTTTGTAAATTGTTTGTGGGTAATTGAATTATTCCATTATTGGATATTCGACTATTTCATAAATTTGTTACCTGAGTGTGTTTATTTCTAATTGAGTTCACATAAAAAATTACATCTAATTAATACATCAATGCCAAACATATTATTTTTGTTTAGTAAGCGCTTTTTACCCGACTGCATAAGAAGGAGGGTTATATTTTTCAAATGCATGTATGTAGGTATATATGTATGTATGTTTCAGCCTAAACGGCTTGACAGATTTTGATGTGCGAGGTGTCGTTAATTTGATTTACTCATTGAGTGTCATAGTCTTCAATTTTTGGTAACAATAAAAATATAACTTTCGTTTCTTTATAACTTTTAAATTTATTTTATTTTAATTTGGTGAAACTCAAGCATAAACTGCTAATATATATTTTATTGTAATTGAAACGATACTGTACGAAATAAATAGAAAAACTTCTATAAAATATATTTTTTATAAGTTTATTATAATGTATTTTTCAACACACTTGCTCATAAAGTGGCTCTAATTTCACCAAAATTAGGCACAATGACACCTGTAATCAAACTGTGACTTTTTCATTGGTATGATTCATAAGTGAGTTATAGAGATTTTTATTTTATTTTATTGGTTGAGTTGCTTTGTTCTTAAAAAAGTTTCGATACAAAAAAGATCGTGTTCAATAGCACAAATAAAAATAATGTACCTATTGCTTGCTCATTTCATGCAACTTCGTATTTAAATAGTTAATTTCAACGTGTACGTTTTTACAAATACAAGTTATATCCTTTAATCATAATATTAATGCATAATAAAAAACATCTTGATCGATAGATTTTCGATAAAATGTTAAGCTGTTTCATACAATTTCACGAAAATCAATAAACGATTCTTTTTTTTCCGTTAATGTTCCCATACTAACATTGCGATTATAAGTTGAGTCATTGAAGTCGAAATGGTTGTCGTCTTTTCGCCCAACATTACGCATTATGGCGTGATGTTTAGCCCCTTGACCGTTTCATCCTGAGTACGTCCACAAATCGTGCGAAATTTTCGTTTAGATTTCTGATGAAAAGGATCCGTGATACGTATGTAATAGGGAACGTATTTTTAGGGATTTTTGTGGGGATACCTACTTTACCTTCCAATGTTTGTGAAACGGATATCTTTGTGGTCAATGTTTACTTATAACTGTCTAACTGGGGAATTTCAAATGTTCTGTTTCCGGGCATAAAATAGAAATAGCTTGTAGTCTCTGCGTTACCCAGATGCTTTGATAACGTAATTTTAAGACCAGCTCAGTTGAAAGGCTTAATTGAACTTAACTATCTACCGAAGTAAAAGAAGGAACTAAAAAAACTGAACTGAGCATTGTTTTCGGGTGTTTTTTTTTTGTTGCAACCTGAGGATTGACCTCGCTAAGGTCGGGCGAAAAAAATATTGTCGCACTCGATTGTAAAGTTATTTTGTGCCTTGTCTTCTTGAATCCATCGCTAGTACACTCGGTCTACTCAAGATGCAAAAGACATCCGTTATATTTATTAAACACTCACTATGAACAGAATATTTTAAAACCACGAGCGAACTTGCTTTGATTCCACTTCAGGCATTCGATGGTAAAATACCTACCCTATAGTATGTAATAGGCTGGGTATTTTAACAGACATTACAACAAATACCAGTCTTTTCTTATTATATCTCTATTTTTTCGCAAATAAAAATTACCCTCCATCAGCAAAAAAGAGAGTAGGTATTTATTTTTTGCGAGCAATATTTTATTTTATGTATTATAAAATATATTAAAGTCATGACACTCAGGAGGTATAAATAAGTAAAATACTTACATACGTTAACATGCACAAGTATATCTGCACATATTGTCAAAAAAAATATCTCCCCTCCACTCCTATCTGGGGCCAATATTATACATATTGGAATTTAAATAGAAATGTTGTATCAAAAAATCAAAGTGCTGTTTTTTCAAGAGCTTAATTTACCATTAGATAATTTCGGGCTCTGCCTAAACATAATTCAATTAGGTATATTAATATCAAACAAGAATTTATGGCTGGGATAAGTATAAAGACGCTATCACATTGGGCGATTCAGTCGTGAGGCATCAGTGCGGCAGCAGCAGGAGCCGTTCCTTTACTGTGGTTCCAGCACTACTTGGTGGCATTGAGATGGCGCGGATTGTGTGGAAAGCTTAACCTATCAGGTAAAATCAAGAGTGATTAAGATTTAAGTAATAAATAAATCAGGTTACTATTTCCGTATATTCCACGATAGCGTCTAAATTACTCATTCGGTTTTGATAAACGATGTGTCTATAGATTAATTATTAAAGGCCAGATGATACAGGCTGTTTGACGTCACAAAAAATTGAACATGGCGGTGCATAAAGATCTTGTAACTTAATTTCACTATATTTTTTATTTAGATATATGTTTAATATAAAACAATCTATTTTTGATTTTAATACAGATTCTAGTATATAAATAAACTTAAGTATAAAAATATCGATATTAGGCTTAAAAAGATGCAATGCTCAAAAATCAAGGCAGATTATTGTTTAAAACGTATGGCTTCTTTAAATATAACTTTTAATTGAGAAAAAAACCTTATTTCTATTATTGCACCTGTTATTTTTGATACCTGTCCGATACAGATTGGCCGTATGTGACAATGTTGTGCGCATCTTGTTCGCAGCGCTCCGGTGTAGCTGCAGCGCTGCTATGTTTTATTATATGGCCGCTAGCGGCAGGACTGGTGCGGTACTTGGCGGCGCTGCTGAAGCGTCTAGTGTGAAGGCACCCCAATAGTAAAGCTAATTTAATTATCTTCGAAGGTCCAAGGCTCATTTGGTAACTAAATGTTGAACTAGCAGCGTTTCGTGGTTTTATTTCACGATACGATACACAGTTAGAAACATGCAAAAGTCAAACTTAGAGCACCCCTCTTCTTCGGTCGGAGGTTAAAATATGCTTGTTGATTTATCGACTTATAGTCTTCTATTACTTCTTAGGAACTTCTTGGACTTCTAGGAGTTCTTATGGCTGAGATGATGATGATGAGTCTTCTATTGGATCAAATATTTCTTTAACAAAAGAAAAAGAAATAAATTGTTTTTTCCGAAAAAAAAAAATTTTTTTTTTCGGAATAATCGGAATAATCGGAATATCTCGATTTTGAAATATTCGGAGTACTTCCTTTAGCCGGTTATACCAACTCACCATTTCTGACGTACAAAGGAAATTAAAACAAAGTATCTCCAATAATAAGTTTAAAAATTGACTTAATTAAAATGATTATAGAGTTTTCTTTGAAACGGCAAGAAACGCGGCAAAATGTTAATTTCGTAGGTAAAGTTAATTTTAGGGACGCCAATTCAATTTCATATAATTTGGTGATGCCCAAAGGATAAAGGGATAGGTTTAATTTTGTATGAAAAGGTGCTTCTGTCATCAAAATTAAAAATACAAGATGGGATGAGCGGAATTTCGTTTGTCTGGATTTTTTTAATGTTATATGTCGATATCTCTATTTTATACATATTTTACATATTAATTTCTCATTAAAATGGCATAAATGCGTATTAAATTTCGGTCGACGTTCTTTATGTTTACTGTACAGGAAAGGAATGGAACTCCCTGTCGCCTTGATGTTTCCTGAGCACTATCTTAGAATCATTAAAGCTAGAGTGAATAGATTTCTAATGAATCGACGAGCTCCATCCTCGGCCACACCCTCGCTCTCCATCGGGCGAGATTTTAGTCAACCGTAAATCTGTTTCATGTAAAAAAGATACATTCTTAGGCTGATAACATATTTCCCTCCTTACTGTCACGCAGTCGGGTAAAAATTTAAATCTAAAGATAAACTGTAGAATTAATACCGTAGATCTACAGGTGTAACTGTGTATCTACAGCATGTCACACAGACAGCTATCTTATATTAAACATTTTCAACATAGTATTACATTTTGTTAACCAAAATTAATTCAAATATTACAAAACTGGCATCAATAGTGTGCTCGTTAAAACAACAATTTAATTTCGATAACGGCTAAGCTCCGCCGCACACTTTACACTATTTATATTGGAGCGGCGATTTACGATTTTGGAGTTACGAGCGTCGCCATTTTGGCTACTAAGCAAACATAAAATGGCTTTATGGCGACCGGTTGCATTTCAGTGTTTGCTTTTATTTTATCTAAACTACAAACTCAATAAGCTATGTATGTCGTTAAAGTTAACTCTTTTAATCATACTCAAAACAAATGACTTTCCTTAGATTTATAATATTGGTTAGGTTATTTTATAATTTTAGAGATAGTTGAGAATTTAGAAACTATAGAAACAATACATCATGTTCACAGTTTACCAATACTACACGTATGTAGCACGGAGAATCACTAGTTGTTATTTAAAGATAATGACAGTTTCTAGTATATTAAAAAAAAAAATCTTCTGCTTAATTATTGCTTAGGATAGATATAAATATGAACTAGCAACAGTTGCCCGCAACTTTGCACGTGTAGAAAAAACATTTTATATTTTCTGGCCCACTATCGCACACGCATAACTTATCCAAGCTGCATACTTAAAATAGCACAAAATAAAGCATCGTATCCACTAGGAAACACTTGACGCATGACACACAACATTTTTACGCAACATGTCGCGTGGCAACGTTCTAATTGTTTATCATTTGTTGTCAGTCCATGCATGACAAGTCGTAAGAGCAAGCAACATGTCGCTAGATGAATTAGTGTTGATTTCACGTTGCGCGTCACGTCTGCATTTGACAACATTTAATGCTAAACTGATCTTGTTGAGCGTCAATTATTGGCTAGTAGATATAGTTGCTACGTTACATATTTATTATAATTCTAAAATTTTAACTACACTCAACACATAAACAACAAATACCGACATGTCAAAACTAAGTTTACGAGACGCCACAAACACAAGTGGAAGGCAACTACCGGCCACAGAAAGTTCCGAGCGCGCGGGGCTTCTTACCAAACAATTTAATTCAAAATAATCTAAACTGCTTCTACTACAAGACAAGTCGATTTTCGTTATCGCCGGTAGGAAATCCGCGATACATTATTAATGGGCAGTCCCTTCGTATGGTAATCGAAATTCAGTGTTTGACCCTTCGGAACTTTTGAGGGCTACCACGGGTCACTGTAGTTGTCACGCGAACGTTTGTTGAGAGTGTGCGTTATTCTACGTTTGACCAAACTCAGTGTTAACGCTTTGAGCACAGTGGTTTTTAACCGACTTCCAAAAATAAGGTTCTCAATTCTATTGTATTTATTTTTTCTATGTTTTCAGCGATTACCCCGCCATTTATGAATTGTTTCTGATGATTCTTTTTTGTTTGGTAGGTAATACCACAGAAGTGGTCTCATATAATTTTTATCGAAATTGGTTCAGGTACTTTGTTTTTTATACCAAAATAACTGATAAAATGACAAATTGCGTATTTTACTTCAAAAATAAATCTACTGACTGGTGGAATCCTATTACTAAAACTCCGCTGTCTGTCCGTCCGTCCGTCCGTCTGTCAACAAGCTGTATCTCATGAACCGTGATAGTTAGACAGTTGAAATTTTCACAGATGATGCATTTCTGTTGCCGCTGTAACAACAAATACTAAAAAACAGAATAAAATAAATATTTAAGGGGGCTCCCATACAACAAACGTGATTTTTTTGCTCGTTTTTGCTCGATATTGATAACGGCAATAGGTAGACGCTTGAAATATTCACAGAATATTGAGTTATATTAAAACTAATTTACTTACACTTTAAAAATAAATAATTAAATTAAATTAAAATTAATATTTAAGGGGAGCTCCCATGCAACAAACGTGATAAAAAAAATAATTATAGATAATGGTACGGAACCCTTCGTGCGCGAGTCCGACTCGCACTTGGCCGGTTTTATTTATTTTAAACTATAATTAAATTATTTTTTGGTACATGAAATTTGCTACAGAGTTAGATAGATAGATAAATTCTTTATTGTACACCATTAAAAAAAACAAAATACAATTATACAGAGAACTTATAAAACTAGTGTGACAATAGCCGGCCTTATCGCGATCTCTTCCAGGCATCCGTGGTATGGAGATCGATTTATAGAAGAGGTAAAGCGGGTGTGCAATAGCAGAGACACTGGGTATGGTTATCATTATAATTATAACAAACAATATAATAAAATTAAACGCTAAATACTTAAATAAAATAATACACACTAATCTATATAATACAATATATACAAATATTACGAACATATATAGGATATCTGGAAAAGTTCCTACTATTAGTAAGAAATCAAAAATAGCACCAAAACAATGTATTTTTAGGGTAAGACATTATAGAAGTAAAATAAATTTACTTGATTTTTGAACACAGTGAGCGACTGAGCACGTCTGACAGATACAGGTAATGCGTTCCACAGCTGAACTGCCTGGAATGCGAAAGATATATATATATATATTTAAATTTTAACACATTTACACATATTACGTGAACGTAACGTGATGTCTTGATAATGAAAATTAGACTTTAAGTTTAAAACACTAAGTCTAATTTTCATTGTCAACGAATATTTTCATGTAAAGCGTCCTATGGTCATATGGAATAAGGCCCAGAAAAGTAAATGTATGGGTTTGACAATAGCTAACGAAATGTCACGTGACGGCACGTCACAGTTTCTTAGCATTTCGAAGCGAAATTGCGTTTTGCGTTTGTAGAAATACAAACGTTTACCGCTTGTGTAAGGCTGCTGGAGATGAATATAGGCTACATTTTATCATCATTATTACTATTGTTTTTCAATGCAGGTTATAGCTGGTACGGTATAGATTCGATCGTGAACTAATGGTTACCCCCTTAGAGCAGCACTGACGTAATTGTGGAGAAATAGGGCGAACACTCAGACTTACGATTAATTATTAAATCTTAGTAGCTCCCACAATTTGTATACATGTACTTAGCTATAAGCCTCTATGACGAAGGTTACCTACTTACTAGTAAAATGGTAGCCAAGGAAAAAAAAAGTATGATTATCTCTAAAAACGCCCACCGAGAGTTCCGTACAAAAAAAATAAAAGGGGGAAATCATATATATTTTCCTTTATAAACCGATAAATATACATTGTAAAAATATTTAAAAACCTGTTTTCTTTGAAGCTCTTTCATATGATACCTCACATGGTACGGTTAATTCACTTTAAAATTTGGACCCTCATTCCTTGCATAAAGACACTATTTTTTTGTGATTAAATTAAAAATGTCCAGTTTTCGGATTTTTTCCTATATGTGTATTGTGTTGTGTACTCTAACACAATGCTCCTTGCAAAATTTAATAGTTCTAGGTCAACGGGAAATACATAGGTTTTGATTCCCCTTTAAATGAACTATGGATCTGCGTACATATATGGTTTTAATTTCAACTCGATACCTGCACGCGTTCCCGAGATTAAGGTCTTGTCACCCGGACAGACGGACAGACGGACAACAAAGTGATCCTATAAGGGTTCCGTTTTTATTAAGCGGTTTTATTTAGCTTGACCTGAATGTTTATTTGTTTGTTTGGGTCAAATTTAGTAATTAAAATTTTACCCCCCTCACAGTTGACGGATCGATCTGAAATTTGGTATACACCATTAGTCCTGATGACAATACAATTTAGTATATTCTGTATTATTGTAAATCCAAGATGGCTGCCGCCACAAAATGGCGGATTTCATATTTTAACACAACCCCCACAATATAGGTATCAAATGAAAGGGCTTTTCTAGTAAAATACAGTTAATACATTACCTACATCATTATCTTTCTTTTCAATAAAACCGTTTAACTTAAAAAGTTTTTTTTTAGTAATTATTTGTTTCCTTTTGAGGTACGGAACCCTAAAAATAATCGTTGATAATCTAAACAATATACTATAGTAATAATATCATAATAAACAGCGGATTAGCAAGTTGAAGTGGCAGTGGGCACATATTAGCACGTAGAACTGATGGCCGATGGGGCCGAAAGGTTCTCGAGTGGAGACCACGCACCGGCAAGCGCAGCGTAGGAAGACCAGCCACGAGATGGACAGATGACCTCATACAAGTGGCGGGAAGACGCTGGATGCAAGCCGCTTCCCAGCGGTCTTTTTGGAAATCCATGGGGGAGGCCTATGTCCAGCAGTGGACTTCTTATGGCTGATATGATAATGATGATGATGATGAGCTCATACTTCAGAGGTAGTCCCATATAAGTTTTATCAAAATTGGTTCAGTACTTTGGTTTTTAACCAAAAAACAGCTGGTAAAATTTCATCCAAGTAAACAAATTACGTATTTTGAAATCGTTGTTTTTTTCAGTTTTTAAGCTATAATTATTTAATCAATCAATCAATAACACTTTATCGACACCACATAAAGTAATAAGACAATAAACACATAAGAAAATGGCACAAAAGGCGGTCTTATCGCTATAAGCGATCTCTTCCAGACAACCTTGGGATGTGATGGAAAAGTATATGCAAAGGTGGGCGGTGTTTAACCGAGATTTTAGAAACTTGTGTCACGACAACCTCTTGACCGATTGATGAACCTCTTTACTGATATTTAAAATTTTTGTTTACGCTGTATTTTTTTAATCGAGCAAAGTGTACGGTGAAGATAATATTTATGTTATGTACGCGTTGCGCGGGTAAAGCCGCAGCCCGGCACTAGTGAGACGAGGGTGGTTCACCCGGGGCGGGCGACATGCAGTAACATGTCTATACCTTGTTAGCAAGTTCTATCTGCAACGCCTTTGTAGTCTGCGGACGGTTGTTTGTGCATATCGTTATAGTCAACTGCATTTTGTAGCGGTTACATACAGTCAACGTGGGTAACTTTGAATCCGTGTCAAACATCCTCCTCCTATTTGGAAGTCGGTTAAAAATTGAATATTTATAAATAAATAAAAGATACAACACCAACATCAATCATAAAAATATTGAAATCAATTCCGTAAAATAATTTAAAATTTCAAATATAAGTCTAAATTACATACATAAAAGTTGACTTTACAGAAAATATACCAAAATAGCTTCAGTTAAACGATACCACGAAACCTGATATTAAATTAGCAATTTCAAAACAACTTGTTTCTGAAATTCGATAATATTTGATTTAGTACTAGATAAATCCCGCGATTTCACCCGCTGCCTAAAATTAATTTTAATGGATACTTGCCTACATTTCGCAAAGAAAATACCCTAAATTGCGCCGGTAGTGTGTGTGGTATCTGTCAGCTATTCTAGAAACTATTGATTTTTGGCACTAAGTAAATAGTTATAATGAAAACTAAAATAAACTTTGTTAGCCCATAATACACTCCTACCAAAAATTGTATCATCGGAACCCAAATTTAATAAACGGTCAACAAATTTTAATTAATTTTATTAGCAAAAAAATGGTGCTGGAAAAATAATGTAACCTCAAAAGAAGGTTAGGTTAGGTTTATACTACACCAACACAGTCAAACACTTTGATATTAATTTTGATTGTAATTTACAAATTTTGGCACTAACAAGTACATACGTTTGGAAAATTAAAAAAAAAAAATGAACAAATAAAAACGACTGAAACGATTTTCATGAGAACACTCTCGATAAAATCCTATATGAAATAAAATAAAATAAAAACTACATCAAAATCGGTCCATCCGAAGGCTACAATGCCACAGACAGACACACATCATACGAGTATATACAGATACACAAGTTAATCTTATAAAATCCCCCTTTTAGGGTTGGGGTTTAAAATAAATGTTTTAGTTTTGAAAGTTTTATTTGCTCCCATACATCAAGCGTGATTTTTTTCAATTTTTATAGATAATGGTACGGAACCCTAACCACCTAATAACCATTCTAATAACCTTAGGTCGTCAATAAATCTCTCACTGTCAACACCAACTCACACAAGCTCCCTGTTTTATGGTTGTTCGTTCTCCGTGCGTGCTGCTGCTGCTCTCTGGAATGACCTTCCGGTGGCCATCAGGCGTGCGCAGAGCGTGGAATCGTTTAATCATTATATCTCTAGACTATAATATGAATAATATATGCTCATTCATAATTATTACTATCGTACCTACATACATAATATTTATGTAAGTTTATGTATAAGCCCATATATATGTTTATATATAGTATCTGTGTACACAATATTTGTATTTAGTATATTTTTATAAATATTTATGTATGCTTACATTTTTACTATAGTATTTATATAAACACCACCGCGCAATCATTATATAATCTCTTACATCCTAGGGTTGTCTGGAAGAGATCGCTGTTAGCGATAAGACCGCCCTTTGTACCATTGTTTTATAAGTGTTTTTTGTTATTTTTTTATTCTTTTTATGGTGTCAATAAAGGGTTATTGAATGATTGATTGAACTATTCGTGCGCGCGTCCGACTCGCACTTGGCCGGTTTTATTGAACTATACTTATCCAAATTTATTTAGTGCTAAATGAATTTTGATGAACATTCTCACACAACGGTTTATCTTTTTTATTGTTCGTTAATAGGTTTGACCGCCAGCTCGTCTGATGTGCATTTGACCGCCAGTTCGCCTGATGTTTAGCGACGCTGCGGTCAACGATATTTAGTCAAACTAAACAAAACTTGTGTGCGTGCTTGCTGTGCGTATTGTTGATTGCCGCCAACTTCAAACGGTAAAGGAAAACATCGTGAGGAAACCTACATGTCTGAGAGTTCTCAATGATCAATGAAGATGTATGAAGTCTGCCAACCCGCACTTGGCCAGCGTAGTAAACATTGGCCTTACCCTGCTCACAATGAGAAGATGGCCTGCGCCCAGCAGTGGGACAGCTTATACAAACAGGGCTACAACGCTGCTTACTTTCAGGAGCTAGGCGCATGCAAACAATAATTTTGAGTTCAATTATTAAGTACTTACTAAACTTAACTTAGTGAGTATTAATTGTTGGGCAATAAGATTAAATAATAAATAAATTATTTATCAGAGTATTATCTTACTTGAGTATTATCTTTCCGATTGTCACTTATTTTTGAATTCACCAACGCTTACGGATTCTAACAGTGTACACCGCCATCTAGCGACTACGAGAAGAAACTAATTTCTGTCAACGTTCGAAAAAAAACTCTTTTATAAATAGGTAGAAAAACAACTTTATCATGAAATCGACTTTTGTATAGATATTAAGGGAGATGTCAAATATTTGGTTTATGAACGAAAACAGCCATCGACTTGATTTGCTGATAAATGGTTATATTCAAGTTGCACAACTCCTTATATTATCACAATTTTGGAATTTTCATGGCTAAAGTGAACTGATATTTTCATTCGCGCGGTCTACAGGTGGTAAAACTATCAGCATAGATACTTGTTTGTGTTAACACGACACTCGCTTGCTCGGTTAATATAGTTAACAATACCGCATATAATATAATAATCTGTACGGTATCGATCCCAAACCCATAAAATATTCAAAGCTGCCCGCCATCCGTGGATGTAGCCATGGATCGTAAACCATATCATCCCATCTTGTAGAAATATTAATAATAAATGTCACTTTGTCTGTCTGCATGTGTTTAGTCTAGCACTGTCTTGTATTTATACCCGACTGCATGAGAAGGGAGGTCAAGTTTTTAAATTACCTCCGCCTAAACGGCTTAGCTGATTCTAATGTGCTTTGTGTAGTGAGATTTGTTTTTTATTACAGAAGTCTAAAAATGTAGTCATAGGCTACATTTTTAGACACTGTACTAAGAGTGTACGGTATACGGTTCACATTGATATAAATCGACAAATAATAATTAAATAACAAACACTAAATATTATCAGTTTTTTGTCATAAAAAAATAAACAAATTACTTCACGTTGTCGTAAGACATAAACGAGTGACGCTAGATGGCGCCACTCGTTCAACTCACGTCTTCATCGATATATTTTTAAATTATGCGCACTGGCGTACTGACACTCGCCGTACAGTCATCTTGTTTTACTAAAGCCCACTAGATGGCGCTTTGCATGAGAGTACGGACGCCTCGGTGGGCGAGTGAAACTCGTACTTTGCCTTATAGCACATTTTGCTAATTGGTCCTGTTTTCTGTGATGTTGCATGAGAGTACGGACGCCTCGGTGGGCGAGTGAAACTAGTACTTTGCCGGAATTTCGTATTCCTCGCAACATTGTAAAAATTGTACTTTAATGTTAATTCGTTGACTTTAATGAAGTCTGCGAAAAAAGAAATGATTTTACCAATATTATATTGTTTTATTCTTACTTCAGAGAATTATACAACTGTTTTGTAGATATTTTCTCGCGAAAAACATCCAATCAACATCATTAATGACTTTATTTCAACTAGTAAAACTCACTAAGTATTATAATTATCCCTATCATTGTATGTTATTATGACATCTCCGACACAGGGTATCCTAGTGGATAGAGAGAGGGGACTACGAGTGAGAAGTGTCATTTAATTTAAGAAAATAAATTCTACTAAAACTTATATAAGTTTATAATGCGACGAGTGAATTCGGAAGGCTCGGTTAGTGTCTAAATATATCGGTCACTCCCCCTACCCTTCTATTAGGGGTAAGATGACTATATCTGAAGTTACAGCGTTTACTGCTGTAGGGAGGGGATCAATTCATTATTGTGTCCGGATTATTCGGAACCTATCCGGCAAATTTTAAATACAGGTCATAATTACATAGACATAGACATAGACATAGACAGAAATTAAAAAAAATAAAACAAAAAAAATTATTATTAATTTATTTTAATTTATTTTTTTGAAATTTTAATTAGGGTTTAGACCTTTAGATTTAGATTTAGATTCTTAAATGAGTATCTAAGTTGTCAGTCATCCGAGCTAGTCTTTGGTCTTATGACTACAAAATTACACTCTGAAAAAATGGAGTAATATAATGTAGTATGGTGTTTATTGTGTATTACATTTAATGTTCTTATTCAAAACAAAAAAATATAATGAAATTAGTACCTATCTTAAAATCGTTTTATTTATGATACTGGAACCATTTTCTGTATTTTAAATAAAACTAAGTCATCTAAGCTGCGGATGAACAGAAAGATGGACCATCTGTACCTACATGGATAAAACAAAACTATGTATAAGGATTCTTTGTTGATTACGGAACCCTAAAACTCAGTCAGTTTTTTTAGATAGTTTGAGAATAATTATGGTAATATTACAAAAACTAGTGTTTATACGATGTGTAAAAGACACGGAGAGTAATTTACACAAATTTAACTAATTACTTAATAGTACATTGTTACCCTAGGGGTTAAAGTAACTTATTTAGTCCAGAGACGGGGTTTGGCGCACGAACGAAGTGAGGGCGCCAATAGTTCGAGGGACTAAATAAGTCTTTAACCCGAGGTAAACACTGTGCTTTTCATTACGAATACAATGAAAGTAAAAATAAAAACACGAATTAGCTACAGAAAAAATGAGTAAATTTTATTTTGAAGAAATTGTTGAAATTAAATTATAATAGTTATTTATAAAATATATATTCTTTAATCAATACTTATCTAGTTATTTCAATTTTACATCGCGCTGTAATTGAGTGGCTTTAAAGAAAGTTGGACATGGTTCAATAGAAACGTGAAAATAGAACTAGTTTTTTTTTGTATTTGACTGCTGGCATATGAAAGCGATTCTCCCTAGGGCTGAAAGTATTACTTTCAACTCGCTCCTCAGGCAACTTCAGACCTATACTTTTAGAGTATGAGTAATGAAAAATACTTTTTACTTTAAAGTTATTGATCTTCTTAATATCGAAATTGTATTGGTTGATAGATAGATAGATAGATAAACTCTTTGTTGTACCGCTATATATATTTTTAGAATAAAAATATATATTTTCATATCCTGCAAATCGTGTTTTATCCCATCCCTAAGGCGGCCGTTCGTAAAAGGAACCGTAATTGTTCCGGACATGTTGCTAATTATCTCCTTTACAGTAGGACCAAGTTATGTATACAGTTAACTGGTGGCGCCACAATTGCAATCATCCAACAATACTGATAACTTATAAGTAATGATAAGTTTGTTCGCTTAAATATAAGTTGGTCGGTGTTCATAGAATAACGTTGCAAAGATGTTTGACTAGGATTATCTTGAATGGAGTTAATTTAGGTTATGTTTATGTTCATTTTGTTGGTTATTTATTAAAAAAAGTTAGAATTTCTTTGAATGTCGAATATTCATAATTCATAAATATTTTGTTTTGGCGGGAATGGGGAAAAATATATGATTGTCCTATTTTATTTTCCTAAGCTGGGGTTTGTTTGTAACGTGTAATAATAATTGTATAGTAAAAACTGAAACAACTGCCTTCTAATTACTTACGTAATTTTGTTTACTTCTACGGCATATTTTTTCCAGTTATTTTGTTTTAAAAACCATTGAACCGATTTCAATAAACTGCCTTACCGAAAAATGTTACATAACTTTAAACATATTTTGTCAACTTCTTGCTGACACGTAATGACACTTGCGGAACCAAGACATAGAACTTTAGACGTTGGTTAAAGTTAAGTACGTTTTTCGGTAAGGCTCAAAATTTGTATGGAACCATTAAAATCTACAAAATGTCAATACAATCCTGGGATCACGCTTTACAAAACCTAAAATCCTGGGATTGAGTAGGGGTTTACATTGTATTCCTTATTCATGTGCAAAAACTATTTTTATTACCTTTTCTCTATCAATTCCATCCTAAACTTGTAAGATATCACTTTTAGCGATAAAGTCAGCTTTAGTTTCTAAATCAGTGTATAATAAATGGAGAAAAACTATAGCTATCGGGCTACAAATGGCATGCATAGTTAGACATGCGGCGGGAAATTCAAATTTCAAACAGTCTTTTTGTCCATAAAGCTAGCTCCGTTAATTATTGTATAGGTATGTAAATATTGTCATATGTAAGTGATCACAATATTTCCGACAATCTAAGATTATTTTTTATACTATAACGTTAATTTAACAATTAATAATACGCCGCGTTGTATACATATCCCGAGAAATTGCTTGAACTGGTGAAAATGGATTTCTAAGTTAATATAAGTAACACGGTGTATAATTGGTAAACAAAATGACTTGATAATATATAGAATAATCTTGGATTGTCGCAAACATTATGATCAACTACAGATACCTGACTTGGTTACAATGAAAAAAAAAACTGTTAGAAATTTGAATTTCGCGCCGTATACGAATAGCATACCACCTTAATCTAAAACATTACCCATTTTCTACAAAGTCGGGTGAAATAGGTATTTTGCATTGTTGTAATATTTGAAGCCGGAGTACGGATTAAAAATAAGAAAAAAAAACACTTCCACAAAAACAAAGGCCCATTACACATCCCAACAGAAAGACAAACAAGACCATAAACAACGTATTTCGTGTGGAATCTTTTGAGTGTAAAATTTCGCGCCGCGCCGCAGTTGAACTCATGTGTAACTTTGACGAGGGTGTGGCCAGAGTTATAGCATTAAGAGTAACTGAAGTTTCTTCTGAAAAGAAAAAGTAAACGTCGTGAAAAAATAAAATGAAAAATATCGCGTCGCGCTGCAGTTGTGCGTTGAGTAATTTTGATGAGGGGTGCGACTATAATAATGATAGTCATACCAAGTAGGACAATTTATATTTCTATCGAGAGAATAGAATAGACGATAATTGCTACAAGCGCAAAAAAAATTAGAATAATGATTTTACAGGATTTTCAGATAAATATCCGACTTTTCCCTGATGGTAAGCGGTATCCACCCACCATAGAAAAATAAAGGTATAATAAAAAACAGAACATTCTACGCTTTACTAATAAACAGTGTATTTCATTCAGAGAGAGAAAGAGAGAGAAAAAGAGAGAGAGCGAGCGAGCGACAGGTTCAATAGGTTTACTATAGCTACATCTGCAATGTGCATAAAATGCTACGCGTTATACGACAGAGGCATTATACCTCTATAGATGAAATAGTAGCGGGTAGTGGGATTGTTTGTTGAAGAAAGTTTACTCAATGACAAACTAGATGGCGTTGGTAAGTGTTAAAACACGCTATTGATTGTCGAACATTCAGCTAGACATGCTTTAATAATAATAAAAAAAAAAAAATTGTTTAATTTTTTTCATACTGGCTATTTGACTAGGATTATGTAGGAAACGAGGAAGATATCTAGAGATTTTTCTTTACGGAAACAAATCTGTTTTAAGAACCTTTCTATACTCAATTTTGCATTTAACCCGCTAGAAGTAGCACTCGACCCCAAGCCGGTGGTGAGTTTTCAACTCGCTCATACAAAGGGCTTTCTTGAGAAAATTTTCATATTACTTTAGCGGCAATAAGTGTAGCCGCTTCGAGAACTACCACAATACATGCGCGATGCAGTAAGGACAGATATGAGAAGCACCACAGCTATGCCAATTATTCATCTGGCAAGCAGTAATATGCAAAAATTACTGTATGTGAGCCATTTAGTCACGACCACTGAGAATTTATACCAATCCTGAGAATTTAAGTCAGTACTGCATCTTTATCACTTTCATACGATTGTGCAAGAGAGAGGGATATTAGCTTGTTTCGTTGGACGGACTATAGTGTGATGGACAGTTCGAGTGATATTATCTGGCATAACGATCGAATTTAAGATCTAATATCTCGAAGTGACGAGCGCGCAGTTGCCAGGAGATTTCGAACTGTTCTGCCATAAAGTTGGGTGGTGTTAATTTGAATAATTACTTAAGTAACAAAAAAGAAATGTATGTGCTTGACAAAACAAATGTATGTGCTTTACTCTTGGAGCTCTTGTGCTCGAAGAGTCAAGAAGTCCTGAAGATGCCTCGTGAAGAGGTGAAACACGTGTCGACAAGAGTACCAGCTTGAAGACATCGAAGCCGTCAAGAGTACCAGCTTGAAGACTTCGAAGTAGGAAAGAGTACCAGCTTGAATACCTCGAAGCGGAAACACACTAGATACATAAGTTAGATTTAAGTTTTTGAATATGAATTTCCGCAAAGTAACGCCTGATTCAATTAATATTTTGGTAGATTCAATTTTTTGCGTTTGACTAAGGGCCCATACTGCGATTAGTGTCAGTTTGTTTCCATCCCAGTCCCAGTGGAGATTTTATTATGGCCTCAAAATAAGATGTTTTTATTAGTTGGTATTACAGCCCATCCACTGTTGGAGCTGTTTTTGTACATAATTTGATTGTCGGAGGTTTTCCGGTGGAAAAACACTTGTAGGATCAAAGGTGGATTACGAGATTACCCGGCTCGGAAAATGTAAATAGAGATTTGTTATTCTTTTACGGGTTTCCAGATTTTAGTGGATTAATGTCAAAACATTATAAATATTCCTGTTTAGTTTTTTGATGACAAAAATTTAGTACAAACTATTTTGAGACGAATCGAGACGTGTGCTTTTCATACTTAATTATAGTTAAAAAAAAATAAAAAAACGACTTCAAAATATATAATTCATAGTTGGCAAATTAATCGGTGAACAAACATACAAAAAACAATACTGTCGAATTGAGAACTATCGATTTTTTGATAGTCGGTTAAAAATATATCTATGTTTAACTAACTCAACACTAACCAGTGGAGCACCTAATCTAAAATACTTACTCCAGCTCTGCAATATTCCAAGATTGTCGCTCTCAGAGAACAATCTTATACTCGTACACACGATCTTAGTTAGCGTTTGAATAGCTGACGAGAGTTTAGTACTTCTTCTGTAGGACTCGGTAAATATAAAAACCCTATCGAAATTACAAAACTACTAAATAATTGTGTGTCTTTAACAACTTCCCTATGTCTATTGGAACTACATATACCAGTACTTATAGGTAAGTCGCAGCATATGAAGATTTCCGGATTTTTATCAAAATCCTAGGATTGTAATCAAAAATATTTTGAGCAAAGAAAATGTATAGCTTGCTTCGCGATTGATCGACGCAACTCGACACCAAAATGCTGGACGGTACTTTGCACACAGAATAAGCATTGTTTTTCAACGTGACAATGCGCCAGCATTTTGGGCACACTCCCTACTGCTGGTAGTGGTTTGTTAGATTAGTTTTCGTTTTTACTCGACTGCGTAAGAAGGAGGGTTATGTTTTTAGTTTAGTATATATAGTAGTTTAATTTTGATTTTTTAGGGTTCCGTACCCAAAGGGTAAAACAGGACCCTATTACTAAGACTCCTCTGCCTGTCTGTCCGTCCATCCGTCCGTCCGTTTGTCACCAGGCTGTATCTCATGAACCGTGATAGTAGGACAGTTGAAATTTTCACAGATTATGTATTTCTGTTGCCGCTATAACAACAAATACTAAAAAACAGAATAAAATAAACATTTATGGGGGCTCCCATACAACAAACGTGATATTTTTGCAGTTTTTATAGATAATGGTATGGAACCCTTCGTGCGCGCGTGTAACTCGCACTTGGGCGGTTTTTAGGGTTCCGTACCCAAAGGGTAAAAACGGGACCCTATTACTAAGACTTCGCTGTCTGTCTGTCTGTCTGTCTGTCTGTCTGTCTCCAGGCTGTATCTCATAAACCGTGATAGCTAGAAAGCTGAAATTTTCACAAATGATGTATTACCGTTGCCGCTATAACAACAAATACTAAAAATTAAAAAAAAAAAATATTAAGGGGGGTTCCCATACAATAAACGTGTTTTTTTCGTATTTTTTTGCTCAATATTAAAAACGGTAACAGGTAGACGCTTCAAATTTTCACAGAATATTTACTGGTATATTACCTTTCAAAATAAATAATTAAATAATAATAAAGTAAATATTAAAGGGGGGCTCCCATACAACAAACGTAATTTTTAAGCAATTTTTACTCGATCTTAATTAACAGGTAGAAACTTGAATATTTGTAAGTAAATATTTAGAAATATACTAACTATATATATAAATACCTAATCTAATACATAAAAACTCACAAAATGAAAATAATTCGTGCATCTAAACGCGGTGCGAGCGCCGCGCCGCGGTGTGGTGGTGGCGCGAGTACGAGGCGGTTGCTAAGCAACGGGTACGCGGGTAGCGGGGGAGGTAACATCACGGAGCGAGCCATAGCCGCGCGTATTCGCGCGAGCGTCATCGTGCTGCCCGGATGTGTATCGAAAACCTACCTATAAGTTTGCAATTTACTACTTTTGGAATTTCGTTGATTTCTCGTTATTTTATAAACAGAACTAAACTTTGTAGTATTATAGATGATAGTACGGAACCCTTCGTGCGCGAGTCCGACTCGCACTTGGCCGATTATTACTATATAGTTAGTCTCACTTGTTGCTATGTAGTACCAATTTATTTTGATTATGTAAAATATATCTTTTTCCTTTATAAAGTATTTTATAGTGTTTATATTTTAGAATTCGTAAGGTAAGTAGGTATAATGTTCATATCATGTAAAAGTAATGTTTGAAATATTAACAACACATATATACATATAATACGACGTAGACACAGACATAATATTTATTTGTGGAAGGCAATAAGTAAATACATAACAAAACAAAAATACAAAACATGTCCTATGACATTGTGCCAGCCACTAATCGGTTCCAGGTCAGCATGTGGGTACATACATTTACATACAGCTATATCTGTACCGAATATTAAAACATTCAATTCAGCGGTTCAGTCGTGGAAAGATATCAAACCGACAGACAGACAGACAGAATTACATTCGCTTTTATATTATTAGTTAGGATCACAATCATAATTTTTTAACCCCCGACGCAAAAACGACGGGGAGTTATACCTAAGTTTGACGTGTCTGTGTGTGTGTGTCTGTGGCATCGTAGCTCCCGAACGGATGAACCGATTTTGATTTGCTTTTGTTTTATTTTATTTGAAAGGTGAATTAGTCAGGAGTGTTCTTAACTATGTTTCATCAAAATCGGTTCAGCCGTTTTTTTGTCGAGGGTTTTGAGTTTTCTAAACTTATACTTGTATAACGTTCAGCTTTTTGGCTAAAATTCTGATTTCAAAGCAATCCCACAACATAACTAAATAATTTAAGCTATATCTCATATATTATTACCAATGTATTCCACCCCTCATTCCAACCACAAAGCTCCGGATTCTTACCGAAATCAATCGGCAAACTTCGACCTTTTCGAATTACCAATTCTACGCTAACCCTTACAAATAAAGGCCTGAAATTATAATGAAACTTTCACTACAAAACGATGAAATTATGTAGTTGGTGTGAGGGAGCCACTGTTGAAGTTTCTTTATGAAATTGGTGACCTGTCGTTGCAAATGTAGGTCTTATTTTCAAAGGTTTACTGGGTGTTCGCTACTTAATCTCAAATCTGTCTAATCTAATACCTTTAAACAAGCAATTCTTGTATATAAAACATGTATATACATATATATATATATATATATCGTCGTATCCGTCGAAGACAGCCAAAATTACAATACCCTAGGTTTTCAGGACGAGGTTTGACATATAGACAACATATATGTTTTTGTATTCTAAATTAATTAATGACACAACCGGCAGTTGATGATATTTATTTATTTATTTTTATACACGTTTTTATACATATTTTGTCCCTTACGACTGTATTCCCCGGAATGTTATCACGTTCACGTCAATTTAATCGCATTTATCGCTCTTTTCCGCGGTTAAATTGCTGTACACGCTTGAATCTAATAAGTAGACGTAACGACTTTTTTCGTCTTCAGCCGCGAGTCTCAGGCAGCAATTTTCACGTGGAATAAGGCCGCGCAGGCGTTAATGGCTGTTTGCGACAGCAAAAATCGGACGCAGTGGCGTTAGTGGCTCTTTTCGACGGACAGTATTGTTATGTGGCTCCTTGCAAAAAAATTAAAAAAACTCTTTTTTTTAAGGCTAATTAAGGGTTTTTAATTTTCTTTCGATGTGGATAGATGCAAATGCATAGAACAAAAAAATGCATTAAAAATAAAAAGCCCTAGCGGTCACTGTGGCTGTCTTCCACGGATAGGGTGTTATTATATATATACCTATATAATCTGAATCTCGGAAACGGCTCCAACGATTTTAATGAAATTTGGTTTGTAGGGGACGATAAATCGATCTTGCTATGTTTCATTTTTAGTGAACCCGGCTTTGCTCGTATTTTCAGTCATAAAAAATCTGAGTGGAAATCGATCGCCCAGGTACTACCTATTTAAAGTAGCATGTCTGTCTATATTCTATAAGATTCATTTCGGATACTTTATTTACTCTCTCCATTACTACAGGATTATCTGAAAGTCGGCACACTACCACCCATTTTTCATTGAAAAGTCAAAAATCCATTCTCAACGATTACGGTCCCCGTTTTTGATGCGTACTGAACAAGAATTATTTTTTTTGCCGCGTTGTCCGTTTCCGGAAATAACATCACGCGAGTTGTTGATCAATCAGAGATCTATTAATGTAAATTAATAGTATGCAATGAATTTAATATAATTAATATTAAATATTTATTCTGTATTTATTTAGAGATTCTGTGATTATACATTAATAATAAATGCTCGGTAATATAAAAAAAAATCGGACAAGTGCGACATTCTAGGTCAACGGGAAGTACCCCAAACGGGAAGTAGTAGGTTTTGATTCCCTTGTTAGTGTCGAAATGTGCGTTTTATACGATATATTCGGCTGTAACTTTTTTAGCTTAACTCCGCTGTCTGTCCGTCCGTCCGTCTGTCACCAGGCTGTATCTCACGAACCGTGATTGTTAGACAGTTGAAATTTTAAATTTTCACAGATGATGTATTTCTGTTGCCGCTATAACAACAAATACTAAAAAACAGAATAAAATAAATATTTAAGGAGGCTCCCATACAACAAACGTGATTTTTTTTCTCGATATTGATAACGGCAACAGGTAGATGCTTGAAATATTCACAGAATTCTCATACAGCAAACGTGATTTTTTGCCGTTTTTAGGGTTCCGTAACCAAAGGGTAAAACGGAACTCTATTACTGAGACTTCATTCTCTGTCTGTCTGTCTGTCCGTCTGTCCGTCTGTCGCCAGGCTGGTTCTTATGAACCGTGATAGTTAGAGAGTTGAATACAAATACAAATATTTATTTATAACTCCATAGTTACATGTCAAATAAATTCAATAAACAGTGTAAAGTACAACATACAACATTAATTCTGAGTCTTCGATAATAATAATAATAATTGATCATTCAATAATATTAAATAATAAAATTTATAATTCAATAATAATAAAACAATAAAATAATTCAATTGTATTAAAATTAGCATGTCAAACAAAAAATCATAAAAATAGAGAATTAATTTAATTACGAACAAACTTCTGGCAATTTCAATATGTCATGATTGTCGTAGAATAACTGTTCCAGAAGCCATGTTTTAAGCCTTGTTTTAAACAAAACAATGGAAGGTGCATCACGCACATGAACGGGCAATCGGTTATATATCGCAGGTCCTGCAATGTAGACGGATTTCTCCGACTTCACGAGCTTATGATGTGGTAGAGAATATTATCATTAGGTACCTATTGTAGAATATTATCTACAATAGGTACCTACCTATAACTTTGCACGCCGCAAGGAGATTATGGCAATCTACTTTTTAGGGTTCCGTACCCAAAGGGTAAAAACGGGACCCTATTACTAAGACTTCGCTGTCTGTCTGTCTGTCTGTCTGTCTGTCTCCAGGCTGTATCTCATAAACCGTGATAGCTAGAAAGCTGAAATTTTCACAAATGATGTATTTCCGTTGCCGCTATAACAACAAATACTAAAAATTAAAAAAAAAAATATTAAGGGGGGTCCCCATACAATAAACGTGTTTTTTTCGTATTTTTTTGCTCAATATTAAAAACGGTAACAGTTAGACGCTTCAAATGTTCACAGAATATTAACTTGTATATTACCTTTCGAAATAAATAATTAAAAAACAATAAAGTAAATATTAAAGGGGGCTCCCATACAACAAACGTAATTTTTAAGCAATTTTTACTCGATCTTAATTAACAGGTAGAAACTTGAATATTTGTAAGTAAATATTTAGAAGTATATTAACTATAAAAATAAATACCTAATCTAATACATAAAAACTCACAAAATGAAAATAATCCGTGCATCTAAACGCGATGCGAGCGCCGCACCGCGGTGTGGTGGTGATGCGAGCGCGAGGCGGTTGCTAAGCAACGGCCGCGTGGGTAGCGGGGGAGGTAACATTACGGAGCGAGCCATAGGCGCGCGTATTCGCGCGAGCGTCGTCATGCTGCCCGGATGTGTATCGAAAACCTACCTATAAGTTTGCAATTTACTACTTGGAATTTCGTTGATTTCTCGTTATTTTATAAACAGAACTAAACTTTGTAGTATTATAGATGATAGTACGGAACCCTTCGTGCGCGAGTCCGACTCGCACTTGGCCGATTTTTTTATGTTCCGCCAACTGTATGTATACCCATAACCGCAAATAAAGAATTTATTTATTTATTTATTTGAAATTTTCACAGATGATGTATTTCTGTTGCCGCTATAACAACAAATAGGTACTAAAACAGAATAAAATAAATATTTAAGGGAGGCTCTCTTATAACAGACATGAATTTTTGCCGTTTTTATAGATGCGCGAGTCCGACTCGCACTTGGCCGGTTTTTTTTTTAGTATATTAGTAGTGCACTGTAGCAGTGTATTAAAATTGTTATGTTCAAAATAAGTGTTAACTAAAATGTGAAATGTGGAATACTTAAACTAATTTTCATCCATAAACATTAATAAATATCAAAACTAGCAATCAGTGGAGTATGTCATAAGTTAATCAGTGGAGTGTGTGTGTGTATAAGTTAATCAGTGGAGTGTGTCATAAGTTAATCAGTGGAGTGTGTCATGCAAATACAGTGCTTAAAAAGGAGTCGACGATAGACGGCTTTTTACTAGTTTAAAGAGCCCAACCGTACTACGATATGGTTATCGAAACAAGCGAATAATCCGGCTGCAGCCGTACGCCTGCATTAAAGGCGGTAGGTGTGGAGTTCGCGGCTTACCAAGGTGTCGGTGTAATTTTCTTTTACTGCTAACTCCACATATTTACATGTACTATTTTCTGGATACAACATGGATTATACTGAAAATGTTTTTTCAATGGTTGTCAAAAAGTAAACATTACCTTGCAATTCGTCCGCCGAAATCATTGGAAATCACTAGTTATTCAGCGCTATTGAAACACAAAAATTGAGGGACAATTGAAACTACTTTTCGACCAAATGAAAATAGAGATGGAAAAGCAAACAAATTACTAGATTCGAAAAAATGGACGAAAAACTAGAACCACTAATAAATGAAAACAAAATTTTGAAAAATAAAATTAGAAATATTAGAAAAGAAAATTGAGTATTTCGAAAAGGAAAAAAAGAAAAACATCACCTGTATTTTGGTTTGGTTGAGAAAAGGGACTCTTCTTCTGAGTTGCTGAGAGAGAGATTACCAATCGGCGAATTACCACCCATTTCTCGTTGAAATGCCAAAAATCCGTACTCAGCGATATCGATCCACATTCCTGTTGCGTACTGCACAAGAATGGAATTCGTTGCCGCCATCTCTGTTTCCTGAGACCTACAATCTTGGAATTTTCAAGGCTAGAGTGAATAGATATCTTCTAGATCGACGAGCTCCATCCTCGGCCACACCGTCGCTTAACATCAGGCGAGTTGGTGGTCAATCGTAGATCTATAGTGTATAAAAAATAAAAAAAAGAGATTCCAATAAATTTTTAAACAAGATCTAAAAATAACCTTGGAAGTTAGCGATGTATCAAAAATCCACCGCATCGGTCCCATCAAAGAGAATTGAAAATTATTTGTAAATGGAATAAGATATCATCTGGTTTGTAATGTAATATCAAATCTACCCGAACACTGGGTATAACGTATTTGGTTATTTTCTAGTTACTGATACGAAATCTGAATTCAAAGACAAACTTATTATATGATCGCAGAAGCCTTTGATCTTTTCTTGAAGCATCGATTCGAGCGGCTTTGTCGAACTCTGCCAATTCCGCCCTTTGTAAACTCTGAAATACTGATCGCTGTGGTTATAGCGAGGGCTGCAAGAAATTTCGCTGCGACCCACAAGGGGCCTTTTACATATTTTATGTGTATTTTTTGTTAAATCCTTGATAATAAAATCTCCAAAAAAAGACTAAATTAAACACTTTCTTGTTAATTAAATGTCAATTTAACACAATCCTGAAATTCAATGGTGAATTAAAAATTAATACTTATTTTGTAGACTGCTCATCAGTTCGCCATTTTGAATACAATATTTTGTACACAAAAGATATTACCTACCTATAATTATTGTAAGTGATAGTGTTAGAAGATGATATTCATTACAAACAAGTAGTTTAGTTTGCCGTGGGGTACCGGCTTAGAATAGTACCTCCCCCTCTCTTCCCGTGGGTGCCGTAAGAACCGGCTAAGGGAAATATTACCAGAAGTGGGCAGCAGCACATTCTGAGTAAAACGCCAAGTACTGCGCTCGCCAACCCGCCTGCCAAGCGTGGCGAGTACTGGCAAAAACCCCCTATGACAGACGAAAAAAATACCAGGCCCCCAGTCCCCGGCAGCTCCGCTATTCCGGGCTATGGTAGCGGTTCCGGTCACGGCGGAGCAAGGGGTGCTAAGAATCTCCGGAAGAGATCCGGCTACCACCCCCTGCATAAACGACGACTGGCCCTGGTAACACACAACATTCGTACGATGAGGACAGACGAGAAGCTAGCTGAGCTGGAAGAAGAAATGGGTAGGTTACATTGGGATATCCTGGGGTTATCAGAAGTCCGACGAGAGGGGGAGGACACGATAACCCTGAAATCTGGCAACCTACTCTACTACCGGGAGGGCGACCAACAATCCCAAGGTGGTGTCGGGTTTCTCGTCCACAAGTCCCTTGTTAACAACATTCTTGCCATCGACAGTGTATCGAGCAGGGTTGCGTACCTGATACTCAGAGTATCCAAGAGGTATTCGCTGAAGGTCATCCAGGTATACGCACCGACCTCGGCACACTCCGATGATGAGGTAGAGGTGATGTATGAGGACATTAGTAGGGCCATACACACTTCTGAGACCTATTTTAATGTTGTTATGGGAGACTTCAATGCGAAGCTGGGCAGGAAATGCGAAAATGAGCTGAAAGTGGGGCAATTTGGACATGGACAACGGAACCCCAGGGGACAGAGGTTGGCCGACTTCCTGGAGAAAGAGGGACTCTTCATGATGAACTCTTTCTTCCAGAAGCCACCTCATAGGAAATGGACCTGGTTGAGTCCCGATGGTTCTACGAGAAATGAGATAGACTTCGTCCTGACCACCAAGAAACAAATATTCAATGATGTCTCTGTGATCAACATGGTTAAAACCGGAAGTGATCACCGAATGGTACGAGGCACTTTGAATATTAATGTTAAACTTGAGAGGTCCCGTATGATGAAGTCTACACTCCGACCTACTCGCGCTCATATCCAAGACCCCGAGAGCTTTCAGCTCGAACTATCAAATCGCTTCGAGTGCCTGGAGAGCTGCGCATCAGTGGATGAGATCAATAACAGGTTTGTGGAAACTGTCCGTACGGTGGGCGCGAAGTTTTATAAACCCCACCGTACAAATAGACCGCAAAAGCTCTCGAGCCATACCCTCGACCTCATGGCTGAACGACGCTCATTGAAACTGCAGTCTTCTGGTGACGCCGAATCATATAGGCGGCTCAATAGACTCATATCAAAGTCTATGCGACACGACATCCGTACCTTTAATACTAATCGTATTAAAGAGACGATAGAGCGGAATAAAGGCTCCAAAGTGTTCGCAAAAGACATGTCTATTGGGCAGAGCCAGTTGACGAAGCTGAAGATGGAAGATGGCAGTCTAGCGTCGACCAAAGCAGAAGTCTTGAGGGAAATCGAGAGGTTCTATGGACAGTTATACACATCGGTCGCAAAACCTGTTAGCAGTTTGGGCAAAGATCCAAGAGCCAAGCTGACTCGACATTATACCGAAGATATCCCGGACATCAGCCTGTACGAGATTAGGATGGCCTTGAAACAGCTAAAGAACAACAAGGCACCGGGTGATGACGGAATTACATCAGAGCTACTGAAAGCGGGTGGAACACCGGTACTGAAAGTCCTTCAGAGGCTCTTCAATTCAGTCGTGCTTGAAGGTACAACGCCAGAAGCATGGAACAGAAGCGTGGTGGCGCTGTTCTTCAAAAAAGGAGACAACACTTTGCTGAAGAACTACAGACCCATCTCGCTTCTGAGCCATGTCTATAAGCTGTTTTCAAGGGTCATCACGAATCGTCTTGAACGCAGGTTCGATGACTTCCAGCCTCCCGAACAAGCCGGTTTCCGAAAAGGCTATAGCACCATAGACCACATCCACACGCTGCGGCAAGTGATACAGAAGACCGAAGAGTATAACTTGCCCCTTTGCTTAGCGTTTGTGGACTATGAGAAAGCCTTTGATTCGATTGAGACCTGGGCGGTGCTTGAGGCTCTCCAACGATGCTGTATTGACTATCGGTATGTCGAAGTGCTGAAGTGTTTGTACAACAACGCCACCATGTCAGTCCGAGTACAAGACCAGAACTCAGAGGCAATTTCATTGAAAAGAGGCGTGAGGCAGGGAGACGTTGTCTCTCCGAAACTGTTTACCGCTGGTTTGGAAGATGCCTATAAGCTTCTGGAATGGGAAGGGCTTGGCATCAATATTAACGGCGAGTACATCACTCACCTTCGGTTTGCCGACGATATAGTAGTCATGGCAGAGTCGATGGAAGACCTCAGTACGATGCTCGAAGACCTCAATAGAGTTTCCCAACGGGTGGGCCTCAAAATGAACATGGACAAAACGAAGGTTATGTCGAACGCCCATGTAGTGCCCACCCAAATATCTGTGGGGAACTCCACTCTTGAAGTTGTTGACGAATACGTCTACCTAGGACAAACGGTCCGATTAGGCAGGTCCAACTTTGCGAGGGAGGTCAATCGTCGTATCCAACTCGGCTGGGCAGCGTTCGGGAAACTTAAAAGCGTCTTCTCGTCCAATATACCCCAATCCCTCAAGTCGAAAGTTTACAACCAGTGTGTGTTACCAGTGATGACATACGGCACTGAAACGTGGTCCCTAACTATGGGCCTCATAAGGAAGCTCAAGGTCGTGCAACGAGCTATGGAGAGGGCTATGCTCGGAGTCTCTCTACGAGATCGAATCAGAAATGAAGAGATACGTAGACGTACAGGAGTCACCGATATTGCACAGCGGATTAGCAAGTTGAAGTGGCAGTGGGCAGGGCACATAGCACGCAGAACTGATGGCCGATGGGGCCGAAAGGTTCTCGAGTGGAGACCACGTACCGGCAAGCGCAGCGTAGGAAGACCAGCCACGAGATGGACAGATGACCTCATACAAGTGGCGGGAAGACGCTGGATGCAAGCCGCTTCCAATCGGTCTTTTTGGAAATCCATGGGGGAGGCCTATGTCCAGCAGTGGACTTCTTATGGCTGAGATGAAGTTTAGAACACTAAAAAAAAAACACTAATATACAAAACGGCTTAATCAATTTTCATCAAACATAGCTAAGTATGCTCTTAATTAAATCTTCTATCAAACAAAAAAAACAACGGGTTGCATTCCGGCAGTGCCGGCAAAGTGACAACTAAAAAATAAAATAGCGAAAAGACTGACTCGTGAAGGATTTGAACCTCCGCCCTCCGATTGACAAATTGAAATTTATATCGGTGCTCTAACCTATTGAGCTAACGAGTCTTACGTGCATGTGTCGAAAATAAGCATTCGGCGCAACAAATTAAATGCCGTCATGCTAGAAGGACAAACTTATATATACAATAATGAACTTTAAATGCAGAACGTTAGAATAGGTTTCTGACTGTCCATCTTACGATCTGACGCGAGTTTAACATTTTTTACCCATTCCAAAAATGCACAACGCCGCTAAAGAAGTTTTCACTTTAAAACAAAAACTAAGTAAGTACATCAAAATTGGTTCATCCGTTTGAGAGCTACGATTCCACTGACAGACACACAAATATACAAGTATGCAGATATGCAGGTACACAGATACATACGTCAAACTAATAACACCCTTATTTTTTGGTCGGGGGTCAAGAAGTGAATATACAGGTTTCTTGTAAGGGGGTTAGAAAAAAAAACAAAATCGGTTAAACCATTTTACAACTAAGATGTTATTGTTATAACACTCATTTTTAGGGTTCCGTACCTCGAAAGGAAAAAACGGAACCCTTATAGGATCATTTTGATGTCCGTCTGTCCGTCTGTCTGTCTGTCTGTACGTCAGTCCGGGTGTCAAGACCTTTATCTCGGAAACGCGTAAAGGTATCGTGTTGAAAAATTAAAACCATATACGCAGATCCATAGTATCTTGCTGCAGAAAGAAAAATAAAATTTCTCAGTTTTCGTAAAAAAAAAAGTTCCAGTCGAATATGTCGTAAAAATGCACATTTCGACACTCCAAGGGAATCAAAACCTATGGGGTACTTCCCGTTGACCTAGACCTATGAAATTTGGCAAGAAGCATTATGTTAGAGTACACATATAGGAAAAAATCCGAAAAGTGGATATTTTTTATTAAATCAGAAAAAAATTATGCAAGGAATGAGGGTCCAAATTTTAAAGAGAATTAACCGTATCATGTGGGGTATCATATGAAAGAGCTTAAATAGCATAAGTTAAAACAGGTTTTGAAATATTTTTACGATGTATATTTTTCGGTTTATGAAGGAAAATATAAAAAAATATATGATTTCCCCCGTTTATCTACTAGTTTGTACGGAACCCTCGGTGGGCGAGTCTGACTCGCACTTGTCCGGTTTTATTTTTTTATTTGGAATTAAGTTGATTCAGCCCCTAAACTAAAAAAGTTGAGAACAACTGCAAAGGCTGTCGAGATTGGCAGGTAACTAGACAAACTTACATAGATAGGTCTTAGAAACAGGCTTCACTCTCAAGTTAGGAACTGTCGGCAACTCAAAAGGCCTTCAAAACAAGATAAAGGTCTTAATATAAGACATAATAGTATATAGATAATTAATGTTTTGGGACTAGAGCGGCATAACGACGTCCCTATTTAATAATTAATTGATTAGCCTATATTACTTTTATCAGATTGGTCTTTAGATTACCTTCAAGTTTGCATTACCAAAAAGCCGTACAAAACGACTTAATTTCACTATCAGATCGCAGATCGCTTTTAGCGATAAGTCGGCTTATTTTCACACTAGTTTTGATGTTCTGTGATTTTTGTACTTGTTTAATAGATGAGAAGTGCGCGTCGAGCGATTTTCACTCCATGCTACTATTCAATTCTTTTCGATAGGTACAAATCCATTGAGGTTACGTACGAGAGCAGACACCAATTGCTGGCGAGAAAACACACCATAGATAATTTTGCGTCAGGTAGCTTCCTCTGGTAAGTAAGTACCTACATACAGCTCAATGAACATATCCTCAACTTAGGTCAATTTTGTCAAGTTTACTTGACAAAGTTAAGTGGTTAGATAAGAAGCTATAATCAAATAATTTCGTCGCATAAAGTTAGTATTTTGAAGCATATCACCCCTTTCTACCCTATTAATAAGCTAAAAGGCATGTTGCGTTCAATTTACTTTCAGTATAATTATGTATCATAATCGATGCTGCAACCCTTGAATCTAGTTATATTTTATGGGAACCGGCGCGCGGCGCGAAATCCATCCCAGATTCATCGTTCCTTCTAGGCAAGTATTGCCCACTGTAGGTCATTACGGTCGATCGGGCGAATTAACGGTCAATCGTAAGCTGTAAAAAAACTGTAAGGTATAAGTTTTGTTTTTAAACATTTTCAATCATTGATCTCAATATACATTATTCACGTGCCAAAGTTTTTGACGCTTCTGTTCCAATCTCAACCCATTACCAACAAGTTTCCAAAGGTAATAAAATCACAAAACAGTCGTATTTACGCTTTAAACAATTAATTTAAACTTCTCTATCCCACAATACCTGTCTACTAACCGCAGAGTTCGGGAGCATTTCCAATGACAGATTGGACTCGCCCGAGACGTCGCGTGCCGTCCAACTTTGACGATTATAGGGATGGGACAGTAATCGGGTCAAATCATCGATCATGAATCAATCGATCTTACCCCAGCGTATCAAGTCGTAATTTTTTGGCCGGTGTTTGTTACCTGTGATGACGGCACTGAAACGTGGTCACTAGCTATGGGGACTTTATAAGAAAGCTTAAAGTCTCGCAACGAGCTATGAACAGGGCTATGCTCGGCGCGATCGAATCAGAAAAAAAGAGATCCGTGATTGTACGAAAGTTAACGAGATAGCACAGCAGATTAGTAAGTTGAAGTGGCAACGAGCAGGGCATATAGCACGTAGAACTGATGCCCGATGAAGGTGAAAAGATCTAGAGTGGATACCATGCTCCGGCAATCGTAGCGTAGGAAGACTCACCACAAGATGGATAGACGATTTACACAAGAGGTAAGGAGACGCTGGACGCAAGCCGCTTCCATCAGGCTTTTTTGGAAATCCATGGGGAGGCTTATGTCTATCAGTGAACTATTTGTGGCTGAGATGATGATTAAGTTTATATAAACACATACACACATCTGCATATTCTCACATACATAGACTCGGAAAATATGGAGTTCTTTCGCAGTCGGTCAAAAATACATAACGTTAAATGTAGGCATTCTAATCTTTATCGTATAACCCGGCATAAAGCGACCACATTTCTAGCTAGAATCTTTGAAGGGGTAAAACTTTGATACAATTAAATATTCCCTTGAATATAGGCCCCTTGGAAAATTTATTAGACCCTCAGCTCGATCCGCTACTAATTGTTTTCGGCGTACGTGACGTTTTTGTGAGATGAACTCGATTGTGATTGGCCGAAAGGGTTCGCTAGTGAGGGGCCGAGTCGATGGAGATATCGATTATATATAAAGGAGACGTGACCTGATCCACTGATGACATATGAGAGTACAGATTGAATGCTTACAATATAATTTCTGCGTTATTTAATTATATAAATAAACGGATATTTAATTTTGTAAGTAGTTTAATTTTATAGCCGATTTTCAAAGAATTGAAAAAGCATGTGTAACAACCATACAACGCGTTACAAAGTTTCCTTCAAATCTATAACAATACTACATGAGCCTGATGGATAGACTAGATAAATATTTAGATGTTATTTAAACGCTACTGTGTACCTTTATATTTTTGATTTGAATACATTTGTATTTGTATTATTACGGAATCTGACTAACGGTCATTGCATAATTAAATTACCCTAGTTGAGAAAATCGATCGAGTTTCAAGTGAATACCGCACCCGTAGTAGGAGGGCGGAAGGGGGTCCAGCAAATTACAGTAAGTGCACCCCTCCCGAGTAATTGACGTGCTTTTTGTGTTATTAAAGCGTTTCGAGATTGTTTTGCTTTAATCGTCAGAGGTACCTGCACAGTATTTACCTTTCATTTGACAATCTCTGATGGAATTCGATTGAGCTTCCGGTTTTGGTTGAAATGTGGATTTTGGCTGTTTTGATGGAGAGGGGGGAGAATGGTTTTGGTTGATGCGGTTTATTTAAAAATACTCTAGGTTCGCGCTTGACCGCTTATTCTTATAATGTTAAGCAAAATGTTAATGGTGTTTGATGGAGTGTGCTTTGTTAGAATAAGCAAAAAGGATTTTTGTACTTAAATTATTATAAAAGCGAAATTAATTTTGTCTGTCTCTCTCTGTCTATTTGTTATCTTTTATTGGCTGAAAAACTTAACCTATTCCGTACCATTATCTATAAAAACGGCAAAAAAGAAATACGTTTGTTGTATGGGAGCCCCCCTTAAATACTAATTTTATTCTAAGATAATTATTTATTTTTAAAGTGAATAATATAACTCAATATTCAGTGAATATTTCAAACGTCTACGTGTTGCCGTTATCAATATCGAGCAAAAACGAGCAAAAAATTTACGTTTGTTGTATAAGAGCCCCCTTAAATATTTATTTTATTCTGTTTTTTAGTATTTGTTGTTATAGCGGCAACAGAAATACATCATCTGTAAAAATTTAAACTCTCTAACTATCACGGTTCATGAGATACAGCCTGGTGACAGACGGACGGACGGACGGATGGACAGACAGCGGAGTCTCAGTAATAGGGTCTCGTTTTTACCCTTTGGGTACGGAACCCTGAAAAAGTTGTATAAGATCATTGGTTAGGGTTATTAGAAAACTTAGAAATGAATTTGTTTAGATATTGTAGACAGGAGATATATATTTACAAAAAGTTTCATTCAGATATCACACTGGCGACGGAGTAGTGAAAAAATTATACCTAGATTTTTATAAATTTTTATCCTATGAAAACAAACTCATTAATTTCTCATTTTTCTAATATCCCTACTCAATGATTTTATATGTTTAAAAACACTATAATGCGTGAAAGAGATAGCTGCGCGCGTTGAGTTTATCCTTTAAACCTGGAGATAGACATACGAGTAGATTACATTTTATCATCATTTTCATCAGCATCACCATTGTTCGGTATTACGCGAATGTAATCACAGGACTCAGCTAGTATACCTAAAGTAATTAAATCTGTGTATCAACACATAACTTTGAAATGCAATAAGACAGCAGCTCTGGTGATCAATAAATGCTCTTATTTTTTAAATCACGAGATTTTCTTGGTTATATTTGGTAATATTTAATTAAAATATAAAAAATACATTGCGTTAATATAAATAGTTAAATACAAAAGTTGGGTTTTGGCAGGAACGCAAAGACGTCATGTTGCTCCCCTGTTTCAATTCTTTTTAAACGTTTGTTTATTTTTTCGTGGCAATCCCCGGTTTCTTAATTTCATGATTTCAATAGAAAAAAAAAATTTTACCGACTTCAAAAACAGGAGGTTATCAATTCGACCTGTATGTTTGTAATATTGTCCAGATTTTAAATATGTGTGCCAAATTTCTTTTGGCACACATATTTAAAATGTTTGTAGGTTTATATGTTTGTCCACGCATTACGCAGAAACTAGGAGTCGTATTTCAAAAATTCTTTATTTATTGAATAAAGTATCTTTCAACTTAGGAGTCACTATAAGTTTTATCAAAATCGGTTCAGTAGTTTTCAAGATATGGGCTTTTGAACACTCACTTCGTTCATCGCAACTGCAGAGCAGTGTCTACACCTTATACTTCAATTGTTTGATAGACAGTGACATGAGCGGTGATGAGCTTTGACGACCGTTTTTAACCGATTTCATAATAATTTTTAATTTCAAATAAACGAGTAAATACCATTAAAAATGAATTAATAAAAGTAATTTAAAAAAATTAAACCGACTTCAAACTTAAAATAGAGAAATAACACGAAGAAAATCAATACTAGGCGTCTCCCTAAGTAGGTACGTTATCCAACTATTTTTGAGGTCGATGTCTGTATAGGACTTACTTGATGACAGTTTAGGTCCTGACACCGACCTCAAAAATAGTTGGCTTACGTACCTACTTAGGTAGACGCCTAGCATTGATTTTCTTCGTGTTATTTCTCTCTCTTCAGTTTGAAGTCGTTTTTTTTTTTTTTAAATTACTTTTTAATCATAAGAGGGTTGTCAAATTCGTCATATCGATTTTGCGTCTAAATCTACCAATATTTGAGGTGATTCTTTTTACAGTAATTTGACATTCAGTAGGTAATACTAACCTCGAAATTTTTTTTTAACTTTAATGTCAGAGGTAAATAAAATCCGAATGAACTACAGTTATAATTAGTTTAGGCCTCTGTACTTCTATTTAAGTAAGTAATATGTTTTCGTTATTATCTTCAAGGAGCAATAGTTCTTTGAAACACAATTGCGTAGAAGAAAACAAAGTTCTACTAACCAACTTGTTTGAAGGCTCATTACGCGAGTACTCACGAAAGATACTTGTACTAGTGATGTACAACGTCGGTATCGATATTTTTGTTATAGTTGTTGACTATCATTCAAAATAAATAATAAGTTTGTTATGTGTTGCTATTTTCGTTATTTTATTCGTGACATTTATTTATTTAATCGAAAAATTAGTTGATGTTGTTAACACATAACTAATATTATAGTAATATAAAACAGATGACGGATTTTTGTAGATTTTTTATTTAGCTACTTTAATATTAAGTAAGCAGTCTGAATTAGAAAGTGGCACTTAAAATCTGAAGAATAAAATAAAAGTGTAATTTGATATGGTATGATTATTTATATCTGAATTAACATTAATTATATCACTATCGAAACGAGATATACTTTGTTTTTTTAGCTTTAGTAAATTTTTTAAATGAAAGATTTTTGTAATATATATATGAATATATGTAAACCATTATGAGTTTCCGGCAGCCTAGTGGTGAGACCGTCTGACTTGCGATCCGCAGGTCCTGGGTTCGAATCCCACGGCACGCACCTCTGTCTTTTCGAAGTTATGTGCGTATTGTTGACTGCCGCCAACTTCAAACGGTGAAGGAAAACATCGTGAGGAAACCCACATGTCTGAGAGTTCTCAATGATCTTGAAGATGTGTGAAGTCTGCCAGCCCGCACTTGGCCAGCGTGGCAGACTATGGCCTAACCCTTCTCACAATGAGAAGATGGCCCGTTCCCAGCAGTGGGACAGTTTGTACAAACAGGGCTGATAAAAAAAAACATTATGTCGAAAGAAGATATATTTTGTTTTTCATGTTTCTGGATATATATAAGCAAAAGTGCTTTAAAACATATATGAATTTCATTATTTAATATCTTTTTATATATGTACTTTTTGTATCGAATTTCTAATATAGCCAAACATTTTCCAAAACGTGCATCGATATCGATAAAGCGGCGCGCACATCACTACGCATGTTTACCGAAACAGTTCCCATTCGCTGTGTATTTTACGAGACGCTACTTTATCGTAAATAAGCGAGAATAAATGTTGTTTTTCTCGCGAGAAATATTTCTCTGTTTACTTCGAAGCAGAAATTGGGTTTTTGACATTGAACGTTTTGCGGTGAGACGTTTGTTTCATTCGTAACTCGTAATAAATAATTTTACGAGAAACCGTCCCGGGGCAGGCGCTGAATTGTAACCTTATTGTGTTAAAATAAGTGCTTTTGGAATTATATAATAGGCTTTTGTATTTAGACAACTTCTAAGGTTGATGCGCTGTAGAAGAACGTGAGATTTATATCTTCATTTTCATCTCCAATTTAATAAGAACTGGATAAATAAGTAACTATGGAACTCATGTGGAAATAACTATTCTTTGTCATACTCTGAAGTCTGTTCTAAATATATTGTACAATATACGTGCATACAAACAAACAGTTTCTTATTTATCCTATATATAGATTTAGGAAAAAAATATATAGATATAGATAGATGCTTTATAGATCTTATCTATAGAGAGGTTATACTTACATACATATATACCTTGGTTTTTTATACAAGATAGATCTACGTTTGACCACCAACTCGCCTGATGGCCTTTAAAATTCCAAGATTGTAGGTCTCAGGAAACAGAGATGGCGCAAGGAATTCCATTCTTGTGCAGTACGCAACAGGAATGTGGATCGATATCGCTGAGTACGGATTTTTGGCATTTCAATGAGAAATGGGTGGTAATTCGTCTTATATAAATATAAGCGTTTCAAGCATATTGTCGAAATCGGTCAGTAAAAGGTGCCACGGCAAACTTCTCGAATTTTTGGGGTAAAACTGCTTATGTCGCAGTGTGGACATATATATAAATAGAGTTAGTACTGTTATATATATAGGAATACCAATAATGAGTGCTGCTTTGATAAATACCACTGAATATGGTTAAAATTATAGCCGGAGATTTTGGCTTAAGTAAACTGTTTTTGTACATCTACGAGAGACGAAACGAGGAATAAAAAATTCATAAAAAAAAAAACATGTCATATTCAATGTAAATTCAAATTAACGTGATCGTCTCAAATTTTTTCGTTATTTTGAGATAGGTGTCGCGCTTTGTTTTGAAAAAGACTATTAAATACTGGTGAAACTACAGCCGCAGATTTCAGTTCAGTATAAAAGTAAATTAGGTATCAACAAAACGCCGCATACATCGCAGTGCGTCAAGTGTGAGCCTTTATGGTTCCGTACAAACGTCGCAGTAAAAACCGCGTCATTTCAAATCTCATTTCAGCAGATTTAGTCTCACTACCAGAGGCTAATAATGCACAAAGCACAAAAACTTCATCTTCTGCGAGCGAAGAAAATCTACTTTCTTACCTACGGACAAAAATAGAACAAAAATTTTGTAAAGAAAACTTTTAGCGTTGTTAAGAGAAATGCGATTGTAGCGCTCTAAGTAGACGGTGACAATAGCTCGGTTGCTCTGTGTCGAGTACAGGGTTGTCACGCCGTGGAAATTGGAACGGAAGGATCGGTAGAAACGTCGGCGGAAGCACTCACGGATTGTGTCAAGTGAAATGACATATTCTTGGTTGTCTATTTCGTTTCAATTTCTTGAAAATAAATAGGAGCTGAATTTGAGAAATAAAGGTGTTGTGGCTTTTTGGCTTAAAGAAAAAACACTGAGGCTTTAAACTATGGAAACATGGCTCAAAAGAAAAAAGAAATACGTTTAATATTAAGTTGGTAAAAAATGTTCGAACGTAGAACTGATGGCCGATGGGGCCGAAAGGTTCTCGAGTGGAGACCACGTACCGGCAAGCGCAGCGTAGGAAGACCAGCCACGAGATGGACAGACGACCTCATACAAGTGGCGGGAAGACGCTGGATGCAAGCCGCTTCCAATCGGTCTTTTTGGAAATCCATGGGGGAGGCCTATGTCCAACAGTGGACTTCTTATGGCTGAGATGATGATGATGATGATGATGATGAAAAAATGTTCAACTAATCGCATTTTTATCGCAAATTTGTTTTTTTTTCTTTTATTTGTACTCAAGTCATACGTATTTTCTTCTTCTTATAAAATTTTGTGGTTCGGGAGGTCAATGAAAAGTGCCCTATGGTTTGCATTAACTTTCCAGTATCAAAATGTACATGGTAAACATGGCCGTTTTTAGGGTTTATTTTTTATAGCTTTGAGTAAGTAGTAAGTTTTTATAATAATTCCAGCTTAAGACGTTGAATGCCTAAAATGGTCTTGACAAAAATACAGTCAATGAAGTGAGGAACCTTTATAAAACATTACAAGGGTTTCGTTTATCGTTTTGAGGTACGAACCCCTAAAATGTACAATAACATTGTTAGCTTCCATAGTTCCTAGCTTGCAAAAAATCCGATAAATTAATTTCAAAATGTTTCAAGAAGTTAGATGTATCTGAACTTTCTAGCACAGATTTGAAAGACAAACAGACTTACTCGAAATCTTACTAACTAAATATTATTTTAGTCTCTGAGTAACAGCCCTAGCTGAGCCGGGGGCAGAAACCAGGCGCCCTGCGAGTAAATTGTATTAGACTCAGCGCGCCCCACGGACACATACAGATTAGGACAGTATGGGTATCACGCGCTTGACCAAACTAGATTTTTATTTTATTTAAGTATCATTAAGGATGCGCTCAACGCGCACAGCTATCTTTCTCGTGCATCACAACATTTTTAAACATATAAAATCATTGACTAACGATATTAGACGATATTAACGATATTAGAGACGCTCATGGCCCTTGCCATACCTTTTGTGCTACTTGGATCTTGTGTGATACGGTCCATGTTTCAGCATCGTACTTATGTGGGAATATGCATGATGTCTTGGTTGTACACCTTGCTTTGCTGGATCTTTAACTTGAATAGTATTTAACGTAACGGGATAAATTCTAAAAGTCTGATATTTTTTAATGAACACACAAGGGAATACGTAAAACGTCGAAAATATTTTGCATAGTATATATGAATGAATGTTTAAAGATTTTTAATTAAAGAAAATTGTTATCAGTATTTTTAACCGACTTCAAAAAAGAAGGTGGTTATCAATTCGTAGCGTATATTTTTATGTAGATTACTTTCTCTGTTTTAAAAAATTGTGCTGGCGTGGTAGCTGGCTTAGTCAATGTGACCGTCGCATTCGATGTTTGACATCAAAAAGGAACCGTCCATACTGTTTGTAATGAGCGCAACGTCACAGTCCGGCGCCGTCGAGTCTGCCGTTAAAATTGTATGTATTTTGGCAGAGCGCCGCCCCGCCCGCGTCCCGCCCGCGTCCCGTCAGCGCCGCCTTAAAATATTTACACGTAGACTAAACTTTTGTTTCTAATATTTACGATCGCAATGCTGCACATAATATTAAAATAATATATTTAGTTGATTTATTTCGTTTGATTGCACGTTGT
This sequence comes from Lycia hirtaria, assembly GCA_947563715.1. Lineage (NCBI taxonomy): Eukaryota > Metazoa > Arthropoda > Insecta > Lepidoptera > Geometridae > Lycia > Lycia hirtaria. Next base: position 30,959,925 of record OX387377.1, on the reverse strand, counting down.
TTTTATGATTTTTGAAAAATTGACTGAACATTTAATATATTCAACTGCATACGAATGTAATATTTTGTTGTTGTTTCTTTTTTACCTCTTAAAGCTTGTATGGCTTGACCGTGAAGTACGAGGTGTGCATTTGTGTCTAATGAATGGCATAGACTATTGTTTTTTCTAAAAATAACATAATTATATCAATCGTAAAAAAGAAAATATTTATATTTTAGGCTTGTCCATTGTAAGTTGAACTCTTGGATCATATTAGCGGCGTACAATGAAACACATTTGGTATATTTACAAATATCTGTTTTTTATGGTTACTTAATTGATTCGACTTGTCATTGAATACAGGGGACTCCTAAGAAGGTCATGGATATCATATTGACATTGTCTCGAGGTCATCTACTGAGGACACAACTCTGCATATCGTGATAAAAACCGGCCAAGGGCGTGTCGAGCCATGCGCAGTGTAAGAGGCTAATAAGTACATTTTTATTACAGGTATAATATAACGTAAGTGTACGATACTTGGATAGTAAAGATGAATCTAACGATATTTTGCAAGTGAAAATCGGTCAGGTAGCTTACAGCACAGGAGGTATATCTCATAATATGTCATAACATACCTCTCTATCTTTCGCAGTCGGGTATATAAAGCGTATATAAATAAACGAACCGAAACACAAATCCGCTTCTATATTTCGCAATTATAACTTAACATAATTATTTTCCCAACACAAAATTTTACTCAAATTCTTCTCTTTTACGGTTTCAGCACATTATTTATTTTAACCTTTTTTCGCGCAAAAAGGGTCACTAAAATCATATTTCGCTCCGGAGGAAAAATGAATTATTTTGTCTATTTCCCCTGGACTAGAATTAGGCCGTTCCAGCGTTTCCAATCTCCCCTCTATCATATTGGAATATCTCCCGAGCTGGCCGCCTGGCCCGTGGTGCAGGACCGGGTGGCTCGGGTAAAGACGGGTAAAATAGGCCGGTAAACACGTCCGGACTTCGGGTAATGTAATTCACTAGTTAGGGTAACATTGCGCTGTGGCACGTGGACGCGATGCGACCAGTTTTAGGGATTTCATCTGACTGCGTAAGGAGGAATTTTTTGAGTGTATGTATGTATGGGTTGTGTATCTATGTATGTTTCTGTACTACCTCATACAACCTAAACAGCTCGACCGATTTTTATGTGCGACGTGTCGTTAGATTTACCTTCACTCTTTGAAAGTTATAGGCTACATTTTTTTTGTAATAAAAATAATAATGCAACTCTTGCGAAAAAAAACATTTTTTCGTAACCTCCTAGAGAATGTTCAACAGTAGCTTGGCGCATACTTTCTCACAAAAATGCACACTCAACAGAATATCAAGCGTAACGTAAGCTTAAGTTACAGTGCTCTTATGCAGTCGGGTATTTTGATTTTCTTTAAATATGATATATTATATTTGATTATTCGATAGTAATCGTATGTATTGTATCAGGTAAGATCCACTCAGGAAGCGTATTCCACCACAGTATTGGGCAGGCCACATAGCCGATGGTCGATGGGCCGAAAAGTTCTCAAGTGGAGACTAGGCACCGGCAAGCGTAGCGTAGGAAGATCAGCCACGAGATGGACAGATGACCTCATACAAGTGGTGGGAAGACGCTGAATGCAAAAAGCGCAATAACCGGTCTAATCGGCCTTATTGGAAATCTACAGAAGATGTCCATAATTAGCAGTTGATTTCTTGTGGATGAGATGATGATGAATGGAACTGGAATCTGGTGTATAAATATTTTGGCGGCTAAGAGAAGCAAGTGTTTAGTTAAGGACTTTTATCATGACTTTATGGCCATTCTGCTCGCAAAAAATGGGTTAAATGATTCAAGATCTATTTATTTTATTTATTTGTGTAAGATTTTTAACAATTTTGAATATAATCGCAGATATTATAACGTAGTGCATTTTCACCCTCGTTTCCCCTGGGGGTAGTTACAGGGGACATGGTCCGTCATTCCCCTAACGTACGGACGTACTGTCCACTGCTCATGTAGTTAATGATTGATTTACTCAAGGTACCTTTCGCTGAATGTAGGCCCTGCTTTCTTACCAACATTGATTACACAAAAATATTCTTATTGTGTAGAATAATGTTACAAAATAGATGATACTCCAGATTTGAAATACTAAATTTGAAATACGAAATTGTTAATATTTTCTAAGATTTTCATGATTGTTACTAATTGAAATGAAACAAATTTTAACGTATTTATCTCGTATATTTTACATAATTGTATGAGCTGACGATCCGAACACTGCAGCGTCGCCAGCGTCCGTGGTCACAGGTGAGACTAGAAGACAGTTGTCTTTTTTGTTATGAAAAAATAATCATCTTTTTGGGAATCCATAGGAGATACCCATAGCGCTCGTGGCGTAGCTTGACTAGGTGTTCCCGAACGATCACCAAAGTTAAGCAACGGACGGACCGGTCAGTCTTCGGATGGGTGACCGTGAGTGGTATTTCTTTCTGAGCGCTACCGTGGGTCGGATGACACGTTAAATTGTAGGTCCCGGTTGTTCAGCAATCGTCAAGCCAAGTCAGAGGCCTTTCGGCGGCTTAATAACTCTGACAATAGGGCTGGTCACTCAGTCTATACGAACTTACTTACTTACTTACCCATGACCAGCAGTTGACTTCTTATAGCTGAGCTGGTGATGATCATGTAATTACTTTATTACGATACAATTACTTGTACAATAATAATAATCATCACGAACCATTGATTCAAAGGAAAATAATACATTCAGCTAAGTTAGCATAGTGAAGAATAATTCTAATATTGTTATACCTATCGTAGATTTTTTTAGATAATTTTATCTTAGACAGGAAAGGCAAAGGGATCAAAGTTTATAGCTGTCTCAATATTTGTATTATTTTTGGTTACTTCTCCGTTGGGTAAAGAATTATTGTTTCAATAAACTTGGCTGAATAGACCAGAGACCTGTGCCAAACACGAACAAAAAAGGTGGTACATACATTTATTTTCATTTTCTATTGTTTATATGGTAAGTATTCTTACTTTCTTGAAAATAATGTTTCTTCCTTCCACTTTCCAGTCCCTTATTCATAAAGGTAAACATATTGACAGTTTTAATATATTAAGGTATATGTAAACGGCCCACAAGTTTCGGAGATAAAATGAAAATGGCGAATACAGAATATGGCAGAGCTTTATTCTACTTTACATTATTGTCTAGGATGGCCGTTTATTACAATAGTACAATAAAATGGCGTGCTTTACTGAAGATAGCTACGAATTTATTGTTTGTAATATCACTAACTTTTTTATTTTTGAGTGACTTCACAATGTGAGGGAGCGAAAGGAGTGTTGTCATTGTGAACAAAAATAATTGAATTGAATATGAATGAAATCTTAGTTCTCAGCACTTTCGAGGATAAGACACATACCTACTTAAAACCTTTTAGTAGTATCTTGATCTTATATATCTAGGTATTGGCATTGTCATTGTTCATATTATTATGTCATGACACAAAGCGTCTCAGCGTTGCCCGACGAGTCCGGCAATTACCTTATTTGAGGTTTTCCATGCAGAACCTGAGAAAACCTATCTACGTGTAATACATAATTTGGTTTTATCTATTTTGCCAAATCTGTTTTTGTACAACATAGAGCTAGTTACTATTATATGCAATCAGCAATGACTCTTTGTCACTATTTTGAAAAAGACCGCCGAAAGCGGGTGACACTATAGTTGGATGTTTCGGATCAAATCAGACGTGAGTGGCTCGTAAATAATTTGTATTCATCAATATTCACGCTATATATTACACGAGCTGTCAAGAAACGGAACGTAACTCTCATTACGTTTCATCTGTCTGTCTGTTAGCTTTTCGCACAAACGGCTGAATGGATTATTATGAAATTTAGTGCAGAGATAGCTGAAAACCTGAAGATGGACATAAACTATATATATTTCATCATCATCACGGTTTTACATCACTACAGCGATCAATCGCGGGGCGCAGTTATTTTCTTGGAATTAACTCATGCACTAGTTTCCATGTAGGTAAGTACTTCAGTTTCTGAATTCGTACGTAACTCTTGGAACTATGACGCAGCGCCGGACGGAAACCAGACATGTAGAAAATATTGGACAAGCCTGAGCGTGTATTTTATTAGTTTTCTTCACGTGAAACTTTTGCTTCGGCAGGTTCAGTAGCGGAGTGGAAGCGCCTTTCAAAACGCTACTTACATAGGTATATTACAGATTTCCTATTACCCGACTGCGCTAAAAGGAGTGTTATATTTTTCGTGTATATGTTAGTATGTATGTGTAGGTATAATTATATGGAAACCCTGCGTCACAGTTTCGAGAGTTACGAACGACTGGGGGAGCTTAGAAACTGAAGTACTTACCTACATGGAGACAAATGAACAAGTTACTTAAAAACAAATACATACCTAGTTAACTAGCTGCCAGCGCAGATTTGTTTCTTAGATAATCTCACCGCCCGCCGCGTGGTATACTTACATGTTCCTCTTTTATCATTTAAAGGTTGTCTGGAAGAGATTGCTATTACAAATAAGATCGCCTTCTTTGTTACGCCATAATCATGTACCTATTGTTATTTTATATATCATATGTATGTTTCTTCTATATTCTCTACAGCCCAAACTACTTAAATGATTTTGATGTGGGAGATGTCGTTTTATTTCATTGGTTGATATTTCGAAAACCCGTACGAAACGCTTTGGCTCGACTTTCATTGTGCGTACTGCCAAAATGTGGAATGCGCTTCCTGAATGGATCTTTCCGAATATATAATCTAGGTGTGTTTAAATGGCGAGTGAATAGGTTTCTACTAGGCGAGCGCGCTCCATCGTAGACCGTAACTGTTGCTTAACACCAGGTGAGTTGACGGTCAAGCGCAAGCCTATTTACGAATAAGAAAAAGCAATAACAAACAGACAAACGTTCATCCATATCGTTTTATATTTGCGCCAGTTAGATACAAGGTGCCATACAATGACCTTGCTCGCATCAGTTCTATTTTCAGGGTTTGATTTATTCTCTCCGCAAGCTGTTCAGTTGCTCGATAAACTGCGAACTCGGGCCGTTCTATTCAAAACTTGAAAGGGTGTTTATAAGAAAAGGTCATATTTATTAGAAACTTTATTGTTGGGGTTAACATCTATAATTTTTTGTTAAATAGAAATAGTTCTGATGACATTAAATGCACAATGTGTAGTGATTAAATACAGTGATGATAGCGATGATGATGAGAAGTAGCCTATATCAGCATTCAGGTTATCTCTGACCAAATTTGACTACGATCCGTTCAGCCAAGTCACGAGAAAGTAACAGAGAGACATACAGACAGACTAGTAAAGATTATGACGATTAGTGATGGCAGACTGATCTGTATTCTACCGTTTTGTATTGATATTGTTATCGTACATTTCATAAAATGAGTTGCTTTTAAAATACTTTACTCAAATAAGAGGGTAGATATTTGATTCCAAATGTTGACAGAAATTAAGTTTCCTCACTTAATCGCCAGATGGCGGTGTACAGAGTTAAAACACGCAAACATTAGTTGAAATTAAAAATAGGTGTCAATCACAAAGACAATTGCAATGTTAAACTGGTATTTAATTAAGTAAATAATTAGATACCCCTCAATGCACATTTTTTTGAAAGCGCCTTGCTTCTAAAAAAAAGCGGCGTTGTTTATAAATGGTAATTGATCATGGTGATGGTGGATAATCTCCTAATATATACCATCACTATATATATAGTATAATATATACTATTCGTCATAAGCCTGAGTGCTCAGCGAAAATAGAGGGGAAATTCACGCAGTGGAGAGAGGGATGTAAGGCTTATAATCCGAATAGGACCACATATCTACCAACAAACTTACGCGACGACTCTGTTTTTATGGTTCACGATCTAATTTGACCACGGCTCGCCCAATATTGATATGAAAACTGATTTCATAATAAATAGAGTTTAAAAAAACTTAAATTACCGATTTAAAAATACGCAATTTTGTTTTAAAAACCAGACCACAGAACCGATTTTGATGATAATTCTATGGGACTATTTGTAAATATAACTTTAAAAAAAAAAAAAACTTTTTCAAATCGGATTATGTGTGTGAATGGCGGAGTTGTGTGGTAACAAACAAAATACAACTGACTTGTTAACTTTTCGTTTTGAAGTCTGTAAAAAATATATTTTTTTTTACCTATTTTTACACAAAAGAAGAGGGTAGATATTTGATTTAAAATATTGACAGAAATTGGTTTGCTCGCATAGCCACTAGATGGCGGTGTACATAGTTAAAACACGTAGGCGTTAGGTGAAATGAAAAATAGGTGGCAATAAAAAAAATTAAGATAAATATTAGGTTAGACTGACATTTGTTCCTAAGTAAATCAATATTCGCAACATAATATTTGATTTTTGTAAGCGCCTAGGTTCTAAAAGAAAATGGCGTTGTTTATTAATCATAGCATCCAGGATGAAATTATTTATAAAAATGTAACATACCTATCTTTCATAATAATAAGAATCAAAATGGCACAATTTATAAAGATGAAGACAGCATGCATTAGATTAAAGGAATAAACAAAATAAATTGTAAAATATACTCATAAACTTTAATCAATCAATATATGTTACAGTCATAGTGATTAATTTGTTATCATACGTAATGACTGCTCATTATATATACGTAATTATTATATTGTCTAGATAATGTAATAAATTAATCACTTTATCCGGTTATTATTCAGAACATCAGGTAAAAGTTAGTCTAAGTACTAAATACGGTCCGACTCTCCTCCCTTCCCCTTCCGCTTCTCGTTGCTGAAATCCACGCCACGCGGCGTGGATTTCAGCTTTTCAACTGTACTGATTATTGTAGATGCAAATATACATAAATATATAAATATTTGTGGACATTTCACACAACAGCATGTACCTACAGTTACAAATATTTTTTTACGTAAGATTGATATTATATGATTGACCAACTCGCCTCATGTCAAGCGACGGTGCCCGCCGAAGAAGAATGTGAGAAATTAATTTTCTCTCATAGTCACTAGATGGCGCTGTGCAGAGTTAAAACACGTAGATGTTAAGTAGTTGAAATTAAAATGAAGTGTTTTAAGACTAATATTCTTACGATACTCAACACTAGTATATACTCATTAGTCTCGAAATTGACTACTTTTTGTAAACGCTTTGCTTCTGAAAGGCAGCAGCGTTGTTCTTGAACAATACTACAATACTCGTCGGAATATTTGGTAAAAACTAAGTATTGCCATGAGTATTGGAATTAATATCAAATAGTGGGGATACTCACGTAGTGGGGTGATGGTAGCACTGTTCTATGCCAATTAGTACTAAACTACAACTTTTATTATTAGTTAACAAGTAAATATACCTATTGAAAGAAAAACAAAATTCCCGACAGCAGAAAAGCAGTTTTTGCAGTCTAACTTACGATTTCGTGACGTGGTTCCATCGAACTGACCTGAGCTTCAAAGCTGCTATTCGAACTATCAATCGTTCGCCACTCGCTGATACAATGTAGCGACCATTTTGACAAATTTTTAGTTCATAACTATCTAATATGTAATAGGCTAGTGATTTGTCAAATTATCGCTAAATTGTATCGAGCTTGATTTTACGAATATGCACGAATACGTTTATTATTTGTTTTTCGAAAGTTATATTATTATTATTACAAACAAGTATCTATGTTAAAAGAAAAACAGAATACCCGACTGCAGAAAAGCAGTTTCGTGACGCTCTGGAGTGTACGTTTTTTGTGAGAAAGTATGTATGCCTAAAATCATCGTAAAATTATAAATGTGCATTATTTATAATAATTCTAGTAAAATCACTTGTTTATTACGAAAAAGTTCGTTGGAATTTCAAAAAAACGCAATTTTTAATTTTGGCGAGAGAACTATTATTATTGTAACATTGTAACGTTATTGTAAAATTGACAGACAGACAGACGGACAGACGGCCAATAAAGTGATCCTATAAGGGTCCCATTTTTCCATTTTGAGGTATGGATCCCTGTAAAACAATATTTAAACGCGATTTAAATATTTTTTGTTCGAAATTAAAAAAACCTCGGATACATCCAAGAAACACCGCTAGTCAATATAATAAATACTAAATTGGTATTCACAGATGATGATACAAGTTTTCTGTTTGATATAACCCGGGCATAACCCCCGAGACGGAGTATTTCCACAATATTCGATTAGGGATGAGCTTTGCAAAATTTATCGATGTTTTTTATTTATTTAAGTATTTTATTTTTATTTTGAAGCACGAAAAAGCGACAACGTTACATGGTTGATATTCCGAAAACACGTACGAAACGCTTTGACTCCACTTTCATTGTGCGTAACACCAAAATGTGGAATGCGTTTCTTGAATGGGTCTTTCCAAATACTATATATAATCTAAGTGTCTTCAAATCGCGAATGATTAGGTATCTTCTAGACAAGCGAGCTCCATCGTAGACCGTAACTGTCGCTTAACACCAGGTGAATTGAAGGTCAAACGCAAGCCTATAGTAAAAAAAAAAAAACAGTTTATTTTATTTGTTTTGACGATGATTTGCGGTTGAAGGAAAATAACGATGTAAGGAGTAACATTTTGATATCATGTTAAAAATATAACAATTTGTTAAATTGACCTGCAGTTTCACACTAATCTCACAATTATTTAAAAAAGGCGATACGAATGAAATGCATTACATTCACACACGCATTTTCACAGTTTTAAAAGATATATATCATAGTTTGTACAAGGAGTAGAAATACTTGGACAATCTGATAAAAACAAAATATTTTTCAAATGTCGATAAAACAAATTCCATCTCTATCTTCGAGGGATGATTTGGAAGCGTCTCATTTCTCGGCAGCCGATTTGTAGGCAAATTTAAATAGCGTCGGTGCTAACGAAACGCTCGATATTGGAGCGAATTGGGACGTATTTATGTACCATATTTGTGGGGAGGACCTCTGATAGCTTTCCAAGTTTTGGCGGCTTTTTACCGATTGCATAAGGAGTGTTAGGTTAGGTTAGGTTTTGAGTGTTGTTCCTTTATCAGTCTGTCTGTTTGTTGCCTGCCTATCCATTTTCAAACGGCAGAACCGGTCATTATGATATTTGGTACTATGATAGAAATGAAATATGAATGAATATGAAATTGGTAATGTGGAGCTGAAGATGGACAGCCTCCTTATTTTTGTCATTATCACCGTCTTTCTTAATTACGCGAGTGAAACCGCAGGACGCAGTTCATAAATCAGTAATTACTATAAATCTATGTTTTTTTAACTACTTTTAACCGACATCCAAACATAAGGAGGTTATGAATTCGGTTTGGATGTTTTTTATTTTGTTCACCGATTACTCAGCCAATTGTGCATTGATTTTGATGATTATTTTTGTATTTGGTAGGTCATACTTCAGAGGTGGTCCCATATACATTTTATCAAAATCGATGTAGTAATTTGGTTTTTATAACAAAATAACTGATAAAAAATCATCCAAGTGCCTATAGAAAAGTGAGTCTGAGAAACAGCAAGTCACGTATGTGCGTATATTGCGAATTTTGAAGTCGATTTTTCTTTAGTTTTTTAAACTATCTATAATTTATCTGTTACTAGCGGACCCGGCGAACTTCGTTTCGCCTAGAAGTCGAATTTCAAATCATCGTCAATAGTCACAAAACCGACCAAGAGAGAGTCGGAGAGTTCTGAACAAAATTTCGTCAATCAAGTACATATAATTGTCAAGAGTGCTGCTACCTAGAGACATCGTTTTATTTTTCCTGTAAAGTTTACGTAAACGTCTATCATGTCAAATTATTTCAGATAGTTGACCCGGTGATATTGTGTAGTCACCAAAAGTTACCAAAAATCGATATGAAGTGAAGTGAACTTACCGTGATTAACAAACACTTATTAGCAAACAAAAAACTACTTAGTCTTTAAAACAAAACGAACTTTATCAAAAACATAATAAAATTATTATTAACGCGGTTATGTGTTGTCACAGATTACCACAGATTCTTTTGTTTTAAATTGAATGACGTTGACATTCGTTACGCGCGTTTTTTAAAATATGCAAAATTAAATGTATATTTTTCAATCTTTCTGAGAGATTTTCTTAATATTTGTTTCCGTAAGAACCTTGTACAGAGTATTAGAAAACTACAAAAAAAAAAAAAGCCAAATCGGTCAAGCCGTTTTCATGTTATGTCGTGACAACGGAAAACGGGTTTCATTTTTATATATATAGAAGATAGATAAATACGAAGCTCAAGGTGACGCAACGAGCTATGGATATGGCTATGCTCGGAGTCTCTCTACGAGATCGAATCAGAAGTGAAGAGATACGTAGACGTACAAAAGTCACCGATATAGCTCAGCGGATTAGCAAGTTGAAGTGGTAGTGGGCAGGGCACATAGCACGTAGAACTGATAGCCGATGGGGCCGAAAGGTTCTCGAGTGGAGACCACGTACCGGCAAGCGCAGCGTAGGAAGGCCACGAGATGGACAGATGACCTCAAACAAGTGGCGGAAAGACGCTGGATGCAAGTCGCTTCCAATCGATCTTTTTGGAAATCCATGGGGTAGGCCTATGTCCAGCAGTGGACTTCTTATGGCTGAGATGATGATGAAATACGAAGAATCCCCTAAACTGCATTTTAATGCAATCTGCTCCATAAAAACGGAATTATTTTTACTACACTACTAATGAACATCCTAAAAGATGAAACCAAATTTTGTCAGTTAATGCTGACGGTGCTGACCTTAGCCAGTTTCGTTTGCTCGGTCAATTATTGTTGGGATTGCAAGTACAATAATCAATGCAATATGCTAAGTCAGAACCCGTATACTAAATAGTAAAAACATTGACCGCTTGTTTCCAATTTCCCCCTCCTGTGTACAGGGTGGTCCGAAATATCCGTGTAACATAATTACAGGGTGCCTTCGGTAGGAGCGCGAGGGTCGCGGCTGGTTTTTGTCCTGATTGTTGCTAATCGCTGCTTGTTTAGTGAAGTGCGGCCAAGAGAGGGTTTGCCGCGAATTCTAGCTGAAAACACGTGAAACCATGTTGAAATTTTTGAATCGTCTGTTATAGGCTAAGAGCGGACCACATATTTACCCACGTCATCGGATACCAAGTAGGTACATAGTACATTCGACAGTGCCTATCAACAAGTGTTACAATCAATATGGTTAAGTTTAAGGTGCTAAAAAATAATACTAATCACGTTATCGAGTAACAAGTTATGCACTGGCACGTCTCGATAGGATCTTTCGAATATCCTATACATATACTTACTTGTTACCCGTTGAGGTGGTCAAAAATGGTCACAATTTTGCTAACTTTTAGAGAGTAACATTTAAAAATACCTAACTAATGTGCGTCACCCAGATAGATCACATCTTATGACCCGAAGAGTGGGTAAGCGGGCCGTATGGCCCGTTCTTATTCTATTAACGATTTGAAGGAAGTTTATTTTTTTAAATTACTTAATTTTATTGGTATTTAGTTTGTATAGGTAACTTATTTGCTTTCTGATAGTTAACTCAATAATTTTTAATGAATTTCGTAGTTTAATGAGGTTTTTCCAGTTTTTCGCCATAATGCTGTAGCTACATCTCTAGTCTGTAGCAGTAATAAGTATTTTTTTTTAACACGAATAAGTCCGCGTTTGACCACCAACTCGCCTGTTGGAAAGGGAAGATGTGGTCGGAGATGAAGCACGCAGACTTAGAAGATACATATTCACTCTGACCTTGAAAAGACCAACGCTGTAATTCTCAGGGAACAAAGAAGCCGGTAATTTGTTCAATTTTTTCGCTGTTCCGATAAGAAACGTAGAATTAAACCGTTTAGTACGAATATTGGGTAAATCCACAATATATGGGTGGCAGTGTGCTGATTATCTACTTGTTCTGTGGTAGATGTAATACTTAATTATATGTATTATTAAAAGTGTAATATGATATTTTTTTTGTTTTTCAGGTACACATTATCAGTTGCAGCGAGATAATAAGAAATAATACAGAAAAGGTAATACTGATTTAATAATATATGTTTAAATAAAGTCGGGTAAAAAAAAACTTATTTAATAAAATCGCTATACAAACGGCCACACCCTACAGCCAGCTGACTCATTCAAGGGGCCGCAAGTACCACGTACAGTCAGCAAATCCACTCAGCACACAAGTAGGTACATTACCGTACAATGACTAAACAGAACCTGCCGGATGTGTTGTACGCCCTTTAGGTATTTGCACAAACTGTTGTCCGTTACGCGGTATCGCTTTGTTTGAATGTGCTTTTTCAGTTTCAGATATTTTACTGGCATGTTTGCTGAATGTATTTGTTTTTGTTGTGATTTTTTTTCATATATATACAGGGAATTTGGATTTTGTATTATTATTTCACTTACCAACTGAATAGTGTATGCTGTTTATATTTTAGATATTATTTTAACGTACTATTTTAGGTGAGGTCAGCTGTCCATCTCGTGGCTGGTCTTCCTACGCTGCGCTTGCCGGGATAGTGGCGGGAAGTGGCGGGAAGACGCTGGACGCAAGCCGCTTCCAATCGGTCTTTTTGGAAATCCATGGGGTAGGCATATGTCCAGCAGCGGACTTCTTATGGCTGAAATGATGATGATGATGACTATTTTAGGTATTTATTTAATTCTTTTTCGAACTGTTTTAAGAAATTGATTTCAATATGTTTGTGATAGGGACTGTTTTTAATAATAGTTTAAGCAGGCTGTTTAAAATTGTCTACATACTTCGTATCCATATAAAGGAATCGTAGAAGTTAGTTCATATTGTTGGCATCTCGCATAACAAAATCGGTCTAACAGTTGGTGCAAAGCACATACATACACGCGAAAAACGTTCTTTCTTTTAGAGGAGTTGGGACTATGTAGGTACATGTATGTACGTATGAAAATAAGGCTACGGTTCCAGTGAAGCAGAGCGAAGCTAAACGGTGTACAAATCGATCAATCACAATACTGTAAGCCTCCGAGATATTTCCGCGCGACAAATTTCGAATATTGTGATTGGTTAATTCATGGATTGCTAAGGTCCACTTTGCTTCAGCGGAAACGCAGTTTTAATACTGTACTTACCTATTTTTTAAATCATCGCCATGTCGTTTCATGTTTTTATATCATTGTGTTTCATCCTCGACCAACCATCGCATGCATCGCTTGCAAATTGCGGTTAGACAAAAATGTATAGATGCGCTATATTGAGTTAATGCTATAGTAGTTGGTTGTTCTTTCGTATAAAAAGTTTAATAAGCCAGTTCAATATCTCCATTATTTATGGTTATTATAATTTTGGCACTAAATTTATAGCCTAATTCTGACAGGTTTTGCTGCAAGTTCTAGTTTTAGAATAAATAGAGCAAGAATTTCAACACATGTTTTTATCGTCGTACAACATTCCAACATACTTGTTAAGCGTAAAGTTTAGAATGTGCATTGAATATTCCGTATATCTATTAACCGAAAATAATAAATAAGACAATAAAATAAACTAGTATCTCTATTAAAATATAAACAAAATGTTCGACTACATAACACCAATTAATTCACTCAAAGTACATGTAAACATCTAAGGTGCACTTTCATATATTTATAATATCCCTTTAAAACCCTTCATTTAGATACCTACCCCTACTAAATAACTATTAAAACATATTTTCGCACCTAAAATCCACCATTTCGATTTTTAAGCTATTGCATAGCTTCTATCGCGGGCCTTGAGCGTGGAGACCGAATCCAGAAATTCCGTAACGAAAATAACCTAACACACCGCGCGTAAAGCTATTATGCAATAGCTTTACCGCGGCAGTCTCCGAGTGCCACACGTCTTTTTTTTTAATTAACAATTTTAATTTACCCAGAGATACTCCCAACATACAGACAAATCTAAAAAAAAAACGGGACAATGAGTCATCCTTTTTCGTACGTGCAGCCGGCGTTCATCGATTTATTAGACGTTGTCACGTCAAAATTAAATACACCATTCATCAAAATAGGCCCACGCGTTTTGTCTTTAGACTACTACAAAGGAACGCTGATATTTATAGTCTGATAACACACACAAGAAGTCCACTGCTGGACATAGGGCTCCCTCGTAGATTTTCAGAAAGACCGGTTGGAAGCGGATCTAGCGTCTTCCCGCCACTTGTATGATATCTTCTGTCCACCTTGTGGCTGGTCTTCCTACACTGCGCTTGCCGGTATGTGGTCTCCATTCGAGAACTTTTCGGCCCCATCGGCCGTCTGTTCTACGTGTTATGTGTCCTACCCACTGCTACTTCAACTTGCTAATCCGCAAAACTGTCCGATGGTATATTTATTAGAAAAAAAATTATTACAAAAATATTATAAATATAAATAATAAACCAATTCAATGCGATAAACAAACTTCCATCCTGGACTGTGAGAGAAATAAATCATAGAACGTGCCGGCTTACTTCTCTTTTCTCTTCCCGGATACACTGTTAATGTTACTCAAGGAACTGCCATTATCATAACTCCTTCCGCACACCCCCCCTATGAGGAAGCTATGGTTATACATTCCGTTTCCATTATCCCCCGAAATAAATTCCTGGCTACGGCCTTGCCCCTGTGACCCCACGGTCAAAAATGTGCCGTGCCACATGGACTTTGACACTCTGCCTAACCTGTCACTGAAAACATAACCCTGCCTCTTGCTTCGCCGTAGTCGGTTAAAATAGGCGTGATTATATATATATACATATATAAGTATGTAATAAACAAACTTTCGTCAAATTTAAAAATGTAAGGGGTCAGCTCGAACGAACAACCAACATAAAATATAGTTAAATCCAACTGACATTTTCGCTTGAAATAATATTTGGCCGGCTTGAAAAATGCGCTGGGTTCTCGATGACAAGTAATTCGTTACGTAGGCGTAGTACGACAAATAATAGGCAATTTTGTGACGGATCCCTATTAATTAATACGTTTCGTGGAACGGGAGAATATAATGAAAAGTTTAATTGAAAGGTATAAAATAATGGACGCTATTTTCAGGCGGTCGTAGCAATAAATTTTTCTTTTTTGCTATAATGTATAAGGTAATTTTGATTTTAATCCTTTTATTTTGCGTACTTTTGTTTGAAGTCACATAACTTCGTACACGTTCTTGTATTTTTGACGCGTTTATGATAAAAAAAATAATGTAACAATAGTAATAGAAATCTGGACTGGAGACGATCTTAGCATTACAGCTTCCCCCACCGCCGCCACACAAGTACGTTATTTGATTAAAAATAAAAAATAAAATGACACGTATAACTATAGTTTTTC
This sequence comes from Lycia hirtaria, assembly GCA_947563715.1. NCBI lineage: Eukaryota > Metazoa > Arthropoda > Insecta > Lepidoptera > Geometridae > Lycia > Lycia hirtaria. The sequence continues at coordinate 30,944,486 of OX387377.1, read as the reverse complement.
AATGTAAGCATAGAAATTGATCAAGCCGAATAATAAAAAAATGAAAATAAAACTAAGTTAAGTTTTTTGTTTAAACAATTTCTACTTTTGAGCTACGATACCACAGACAGACACACAGAAACATACACAAAACCTACAACGTACTTTTTTTGAGTTAATAATAATTATAGTTTAAAAAACTGAAATAAAAACCGACTTCAAAATATGCAATACAATACAAACGCGACGTTCACTTTTCTGCAGGCACTTGGATGATATTTTACCAGTTACTTTGTTATAAAAACCAAAGTACTGCATCTATTTTGATAAAATTTATAAAGGACTAGCTCTGAAGTATGACCTACCAAATACAATAAAAGCATCAAAATCAATGCACAATTGGCTGAGTAATCGGTGAACAAACATACAAAAGAAACATACAGACTGAATTGACAACCTCTTTCTTTTTGGGAGTCAGTTAAACACAAGACCAATCCACCTTATTTCAATATTCCATGAATGAAATATAAATATAAATACACCCAAACAAGGACTAAAAGCAGTAACAGCGGTCCCTTGTAACCTCTTGTAGAATACATCTTGCGAGGGGTCCTTGTACCTAACACAAAAGGGATGTCCCTTGTCCATACAAATCGCTACTTATTAAGTACAGCTTATATAAGTACTGCTTAACATCACTTAGCGTCCGAAAGGACGGACGTATGGACTTAAGGGTGAATGGGGACTGTTTAATCGGGCTCTGTAGGAATTTATTTAGTTTATGTTGGAAAAGTATTTAATTTTTGCAGAGATTTGTATTACTATAAAAAAAAAATAGTTTGACACTTGACAAGTAAATACTAATGTAATGATATCTCGCAAATTAAAATTGGTCAAACATTTTAGGCTGTAAGAGGTAAGTAAGAAACATACATACATCCATTGTATACATTCATAACCCTCCTTGCGCAGTTGGTTATTAATTACAAATGTAATTCTAAAGTATAAAACAAGTAAATTGCGTAGCTGATTGTACTAATAACTAGTAAGTTGCGCTATTATAAGTGTCTTCGGAAAGAAAAGAAAATAAACGATAGAGAAATGTCGGCAGAGTTCGGTCGTCAAGGGAGAGGGGAGAGAAATGCTCGGGTTCCGTCGATGACAAGCAAACTTTGACGGTTACTTTTTGTGCGCTCGCTCTTTTGATAAATGTGAGAAAGTTTGGCTTTATGGATATCGCGAATTTGTCATGTTACGTTGGATATTTTTCTTATTCGGTTCAATCTACCTTACGTTATAAACGCTAAATAAACTTTATCTGTCTTCACAATTTTGATAACATTTTGTCAAATTACTTACCGGATTATGACGAAATTAAGCACTTAAATATTTAAAATCATCATCATCATCATCATCATCTCAGCCATAAGAAGTCCACTGCTGGACATAGGCCTCCCCCATGGATTTCCAAAATGACCGATTGGAAGCGGCTTGCATCCAGCGTCTTCCCGCCACTTGTATGAGGTCATCTGTCCATCTCGTGGCTGGTCTTCCTACGCTGCGCTTGCCGGTACGTGGTCTCCACTCGAGAACCTTTCGGCCCCATCGGCCATCAGTTCTACGTGCTATGTGCCCTGCCCACTGCCACTTCAACTTACTAATCCGCTGTGCTATATCGGTGACTTTTGTACGTCTACGTATCTCTTCATTCCTGATTCGATCTCGTAGAGAGACTCCGAGCATAGCTCTCTCCATAGCTCGTTGCGTGACCTTGAGCTTCTTTATAAGGCCCATAGTTAGGGACCACGTTTCAGTGCCGTATGTCATCACTGGTAACACACACTGGTTGTAAACTTTCGACTTGAGGGACTGGGGAATATTGGACGAGAAGACGCTTTTAAGTTTCCCGAACGCTGCCCAGCCGAGTTGGATACGACGATTGACCTCCCTCGTAAAGTTGGACCTGCCTAATCGGACGGTTTGTCCTAGGTAGACGTATTCGTCAACAACTTCAAGAGTGGAGTTCCCCACAGATATTGGGGTGGGCACTACATGGACGTTCGACATAACCTTCGTTTTGTCCATGTTCATTTTGAGGCCCACCCTTTGGGAAACTCTATTGAGGTCGTTGAGCATCGTACTGAGCTCTTCCATCGACTTTGCCATGACTACTATATCGTCGGCAAACCGAAGGTGAGTGATGTACTCGCCGTTAATATTGATGCCGAGCCCTTTCCATTCCAGAAGCTTATAGGCATCTTCCAAACCGGCGGTAAACAGTTTCGGAGAGACAACGTCTCCCTGCCTCACGCCTCTCTTCAATGGAATTGCCTCTGAATTCTGGTCTTGTACTCGGACTGACATGGTGGCGTTGTTGTACAAACACTTCAGCACTTCGACATACCGATAGTCAATACGGCATCGCTGGAGAGCCTCAAGCACCGCCCAGGTCTCGATCGAATCAAAGGCTTTCTCATAGTCCACAAACGCTAAGCAAAGGGGCAAGTTATACTCTTCGGTCTTCTGTATCACTTGCCGCAGCGTGTGGATGTGGTCTATGGTACTATAGCCTTTTCGGAAACCGGCTTGTTCGGGAGGCTGGAAGTCATCAAACCTGCGTTCAAGACGATTCGTGATGACCCTTGAAAACAGCTTATAGACATGGCTCAGAAGCGAGATGGGTCTGTAGTTCTTCAAAAATCATAAATCATATTTAAAATCATAGTTTTTTATTATTATTTATTATATATATTATTTATTTTTTACTCGACTACGCAAGATGAAGGGTTATGATTTTCGGGTGTATGTCATCATCATCATTAAGGCATTTACGTCTGGCGGTGTCTTGGGGGAGGGGCACCAGTAGTGTATGTATGAGTCTATATTACCGCTTACAGCCTAAACGACATGAGCAACTGCGATATGCGAGATGTCGTTAGATTTCTTTTTACTTCCAGTTTATCAGGCTACATATAAAAAAAAAAAAAAAAAAAATTATAATTGCACTTTCTTGTAATATTTAACGATTATTCTCGTAACAATTAACTAGTTTTACTAGTATTATTCTAAATAATGCACTTCAAATTCATTTTACAGCGGATTTTCGCGAAAACGTAGATTCAACATTTTATTATGCGTAACAAAATCGTAACTTACGCTGCGTTAAATAAGTCGCTCTTACGGAGCGACATACATACATACATACATTGATTTCATAATTATAAAAAATTAATAAGTCATTGTTTTGAATTTTAGTTTAAATTACAAATTTTTTAGTAAATTACGGTGTAATAATTTAGTATATTATATTTCACTAGAAAAAAAATATGGAAAAACATAATAGGCATAATTGAATAAGCATATCTTTATAGTTTATAATAAAACAATAGAAAATTGAAAAATATGGAATAATGTCAAATAAAATTAATACATATACAGAAAAAACATTATTTCATGAATGTAATTTTATACCAGATTGATTAAAAATCATATTTTCACTGAATAAACCAATAATGCAGGTGGGGCTGAGTGGGACAGCGTAGAATAAAAAAAAACAACTCACTACAACAACTAATCGAAAAACTATGCTTTCAAGTTATTCTCAATCATAAAGGTTATAAATCGTTCCAACAAACTCTTGATTCATCTCACGGAACCCTATTTCTGTCGTACATTTCGTTCGCAGCAAACAAGCGGCTCTCGTGTTTTCGTGTTATTTTCCTCGATTTTTCGCGAAAAACACTTTTTTCTTCTTAAAACGTTTCTTTTGTAGGTAATCGTTCCCTATGTGCGTTCTTTCGAAACGCTATGTTAGATTGCTGTGTGTGAATGTAATGTATGTGTGATTCGGTGTTGATGCGTACACAAGGGGTGTGTTTCCATGTGTGTAATGTTCTTTTTTTCAAAGGCCTTTTTACCCGACTGCGTAAGAAGGGTTATGCGTTATAATGTTTGTATGTTTTTATGTATTTGTCTATATTATCTCTTACAGCCTAAACGGCTTGACCGATTTTGGTGTGTGAGGTGACGTTAGATTTGTTTTTACTCCCAGAAGTGTTTAAAAATGTTGTGATGGGTGAGAGAGATAGCTGCGCGCTTTAATCTCCACCTTAAAAGAATCGTTGTCGCGCGATCTTTTGCCAGTAAATTACGCGTATTTAATACAACAGGGGAATATTGTCTTCTATCCAATTTCGATCATTCATTTTTAACGGTTGGAGCCATTAATTTCCTTTACGGTTTACTTTTTTTTTATTTAATGTTTTAATTTTTGAAATTCGGATTTTTAACGAAATTATAAAAAAGAACCGTAGAGGCAAAGAAATCTATGATAATATGGCTTAAATTAGATTAGAAATAAACACGTATTTAAACTAGTTAATATTTAGGAAGCAGTTTTCTCCTGTTTGTATGGGAATAAAAACTTGAGATAGTCTTGTCCCGTGAGCTCCCGCTCACGGGACAAGACTATCTTAAGTGAGGACGCGGCTCAAGAAATGCGGATGAACCAGCCGATAGTAAGTAAAACAGTCTCAAGTAAAAGTTAGTCAGTGGAGCTTTATCTAACAAATATCTTTCCTGTCAACAATCTGTTGAAGCGTGATAAACAAGGAAAACGGAATATCTGAAGTAAGGCCGAGGCTGCACAGGCGAGTCGATCGAGATTCGATTTGTTCCTGAACTGATTGTTCATCAAAATCGTATCAAGTTTGACTACATTTATTTGGTAAGAAGGGGAAAAACAGACATTTAAGTTTTTGAATATTAATAACGTCTTAATCTCACAAAATAACGTCTGATTCAATAAATTATAAATACATTTTAACGTAACTTTGAATCGGTGAGTAACTTTAAATGTTTTCTAAAACACAATTTCTTCGAGTAAAAATTTTATAAATTTAAATGATATAATAGAATGAATAGAAAATATGTTAATTACAGAAAATATTACTTTTAACATATCTGGGGTCACGGCAGTGGCCAAGTCGAGTATTTATTTTCTGCCAAACTATAAAATAGTTTGTTGGCAGAGTTTTAAGTAGGTACGTAATCATTGGCATTATTGTCACGTATAATGAGAAAATAATCTCTACCTCTAAAAATTATCCCAATCAATGATTCTTGTTTTTCTATTTGGTATATTTTTTGTTATTCAAATTGTATCTTCTCTATATATGTGCCGCAATGTATTGAGTGAAATTTAATGGTAACTTTAGTTTCAGTGAGTGACTAAACAGAGGAACTAACAGTTTTAAATTTGGTCCAAACTGAACCTCAAATTCAAAGTTATCAATTTGACAGTTTTGAACATTACGTAATATATAAACAAATATACTATCAGGTCGTGTAAGTCATTTTGACATTTCCACTATTTACAGAAGTTTGCTGTAAAAGGATCGCAGCCGCGTCGTCGATCGATCGAACACGATGTGTCCTCGGCCTAACTTAAAATAAATCTCTTTTGCCCAATAAACATAAACTTTCCAATCGTCCCATCCAATAAACTTAGTTTACTTTGTCTCGGAACTCCATTTTAATATTTAGTTAAACAAACGTTATTATATTCGTTCGTAGGTTTTGTTATTTATTGATGGTTTTGATTCATCACACTAGTTAGGGGAACGCTCGCGGCGTTAGTATTTAGTTTTTGGTTGAATCGATATAGTTTATGTTTCTTGTATTATAGGTAAAGTGGGCAGGGCACATAGCACGTAGAATTGATAGCCACGCACCTGAGACAGTTATTTTTTATCAAAAAAATAAATAAACAATTAAATGGCCTCACTGTTCAATGGCAGTTTAAAATTCTGATAAACCTTATTTTTGCAGCAGTTGGGTAAAAATAATCAATCACGATTCCAATTGCAACTAAAGAGGACACTAACATTCCTAAACTCGCGTCTAAAATAGGAAAACAGCACAAATCATTAAACATGAATATTAGGTGTCTAGAGCTGGCCTAGTTCCGTTTGGGAGCAGTCGAAATGTTCGCTGCAGACGCTATAAATAAAGGAAACTGTAGACGGGAAGTTTCTAAATTGGTATGTGTTTATACACAATTTTATTATTATGATTGTAGTTTACTAAATTGTTGGATATATCTACACATGTAAGGGCTCATTTAGGGATACGTGGGGCGCTGCGCGGAGCCTTTTACGTTCGAATAAAACGTGCGTGAAAATGTTAGAAACGGAGCGCTCCAGGCATAAATTATAGGACAGAGCTATATATTATAATAATTAGTAACTTACAGCTATATTTTGTTACAATTATAGCTATAATTTATACATAAGTTTAGAAAATCAACAGCCCCTGACAAAAAAAACGGCTTAACCGATTTTGATAAAACATAGCTAAGAACACTCTCGATGAAATCTTTCAAACAAAAAAAAAAATTATCAAAATCGGTCTGTCTGTTTGAGAGCTACAATGCCACATGCAGATACACAGATACACAGACACATAGATACACACGTCAAATTTATAATAACACTCGTTTTGGGACGGGGTTTAAAAATTAATAAAACGTACATATGAAATTTGCTAAACGCAACGACAATAAGCAAAAGCGATCGAAGAGGTTGTAGGCACAAGAGGTCGCGAGGCCACAGTTTGGTACGAAGGACCAGTTTTATGTCTAGCAGAATAAAAGTTTGGAATGACCTAAGAGGACAATAAAATTTGTCGTATGATCTAAACATATTGACAGTAAAATGTGCCTCGAGTATGTGTATTGTTATTTTTATTTATTTATTTATTTATTTAAGTATACAAAACAGAATATAGCCTAACATAATATAAGATAACATGTGACAATCGATCAGAACCAGACTATACTCCAAAGCATGTATACATCATTTGAGCAAACACATTTTAGGTATTATATTGAAACAAAGGGGAAAACAGAGAAATAGAGGCTATGCATATTTTGTAACTTTACATAGGTGAATATGTGTAAGCAAATCTAATCTATTATGTTTTATACTTTGTGTCTGTGTCATCATCATCATCATCTCAGTTACAAGAAGTCCACTGCTGGACCTCCCCCATGGATTTCTAAAAAGACCTGATGGATGCGGGCGGCATCCAGCGTCATCTCGTGGCTGGTGTTCCTACGCTGCGCTTGCCGGTGCGAGGTCTCCACTCGAGAACTGTTCGGGCCCATCGGCCATCAGTTCTACGTGCTATGTGCTCTGATCTCTTCAACTTCTACATTATGTCAGTATATTCCATGTCGTCCTCGATACAGAATTGTTTTTTAGTAAAATGTTACCTCATCACGACTGAACAGCTGAATAAATTACTGATGTATTTAAAAATGTGTGAAAACCACGTTAATTTCCATAGTAAAAAGCTGAACTAATCATTGTAAAGTTTGGTACAGAGATAGATATGGACTTGGAACCGGCCACAGGATATATATATATATTTTCATAATCAACGTTTTTATCACCTTACATTTGAAACCGCGGGGCTTAACTAGCATAATTATAAAAAGTAATAATTATGGGCAAGTGCCTTTATTATTTACAGCTCAACTAACTAAACTACTACACAAAAAGCATATTGATTACCCCCGATAAAGGTTTGTAGTAATTATTGTATAAAAAACATAATTTTGACAAAAAATCACAACTTTTTTTTTCTGAGATGACATAATTTTGGAGTTATATTGTTAGAAAAACCAAAGTACTGAACAGATTTTGATAAAAGTTATACCTATGGAAACCTTTGAAGTATGACCTACCAAACAAAAAAGAATCATCACAATCAAGCGAAGTAATCACTGAACAAACATACAATAAAACCGGCGAAGTGCGAGTTGAACTCGCGCACGAAGGGTTCCGTACCTACCATTATCTATAAAACTGGTAAAAAATTACGTTTGTTGTATGGGAGCCACCCTTAAATATTCATTTTATTTTAATTTAATTATTTATTTTTATAGTGAATCACATAACTCAATATTCTGTGAATATTTCAAGCGTCTACCTGTTTCCGTTATCAATATCGAGCAAAAACGAGCAAAAAATCACGTTTGTTGTATGGGAGCCCCCTTAAATAGTTATTTTTTTATTTTGTTTTTTTAGTATTTGTTATAATAGCGGCAACAGAAATACATCATCTGTGAAAATTTCAACTGTCTAACTATCACTTTTCATGAGATACAGCCTGGTGACAGACGGTCGGACGGATGGACGGACGGACGGACAGACAGCGGAGTCTCAGTAATAGGGTCCCGTTTTTACCCTTTGGGTACGGAACCCTAAAAAACATACAGTCGAATTGAAAACTTCTCCTTTTCCAGTCGAATTGAAAACCTCTTCCTTTTGGAAGTCGGATAAAATACGTTTTTGACCGCAGGCATACGCTTTTAACCGACTTCCAATAAAAGGAGGTTATCAATTCGACCTGTATGTTTGTAATATTGTCAGAATTGCACAATTTTTGTAGTTAGTTGTAGGTAGTATGTTAGTCTATACCAGCTTCTAAACATGTGAAATAAATAAATAAATGTGTGCCAAATTTCATAAGTTTATGTGTGTTTGTATGTTTCTCCAAACATTACGCAGAAACTAGTAGTCGTAGTCGTAGTCGAAGTGGATATTTCGGCTCAAAACAGACGTGAGTAACCCGTAGTTTTTATTTAAAAATGAATAAAATATCTTTCAATTTAGGAGTCACTGTAAGTTTTATCAAAATCGGTTCAGTAGTTTTCAAGATATGGGCCTTTGAACACTCACTTCGTTCATCGCAACTGCAGAGCAGAGTGTCTACACCCTATATTTCAATTGTTTGATAGACAGTGACATGAGCGGTGACGAGCTTTGACGACCGTTTTTAACCGACTTCAAAAAAAGAAGGTTATCAATTCGACCTGTATTGTAAATACAATTTTTATATTCAAACAAAACGAGTAAATACAATAAAAATGAATAAATAAAAGTAATTTAAAAAAAATTAATCCGACTTCAAACTGAAAAGAAAGAAATAACTCGAAGAAAACCAACTATTTTTGAGGTCGGTGTCAGGCCCTAAGCTATCATCAACTAAGTCCTATACAGACACCGACTTCAAAAATAGTTGGTTTTCTTCGAGTTATTTCTTTCTTTTCAGTTTGAAGTCGGTTTAATTTTTTAAAATTACGTTTTGATTTTGATTTTGGATCTTGTACACGTTTTTGAGTAAAAATGTCTTGACAGAATAGACGGCAACATGTGACCCTATAAAGGCTCCACCTTCTTTTGAAGTACGGAACCCTAAACAAGTAGATGCAACAGGTGTTCGTGTCGGAAATACAGTGTACGTAACGTCCGTAAGAACATTCATTCGTTAGTAGAGTTCGTTAGAGAAACTTATGGGCCAAACGAGCCTGCAGCATATCTTTTTAATAAGGTACATTAGGGGACACCAGGCGCCGGATTATTGCAGAGACACAACTTGCCACGAAAATGTGGACCAGCTCGTACAGAATTTTGGCAGTTTTTAAACTAAAATATATATGTTTTAAGTTTTAGGCATTTGAACTATTTACTAAATAATTTGTTTATATATGTACTAAATAGTACTACTACATATTATTAAAATCAGTCAGTAAAGTGTCCGCCTACTTCACTTTTTTCGAAAATCTCCAACTATAAAAAATTATATAAAATTGTAAAACATATAATACAAAGTTTCATTATGATCTAATAGTTTCTAACATTTTCGCGATTTTTACTCATTAAAATGAAACAATTTTTAACGGATTTATTGCATACATTTTACGTAATTGTATGAGCTGACGTTTCGAACACTTTGCAGCGTCCGTGGTCACAGGTGAGACTTCATTATGTAAAATATATGCGATTAATCCGTTACAATTTGTTTTATTTCATTATGAACTATTGAAAAATACGACTTGTATGTGAGTACCAATACCCAAATGCATAAACAAGAATCCAGACAGATAAAATAAAAAAAATTACACTTTATGCAGAGACCTTAGCTTGCTTCACTCACTCGACATTAAATATAGGTTTGAACTACATTTCTTAAAAAGTACATGACTACATATAAAACTTGCCAGCAGGTTGATGGTTAATCATAGATCTATTTCATGTAAACAAAACATATATGTAAAATATATTATAACTATAAATGTAGTAAGTAAGATACTATAAAAGCGAACCTATCACTGTATTCTAATATTTAAGAACTTGGAAATAGACATGGATTATATTTTAACGTCATCATCATAACCGTTCATGGTCACCATCGTTTCTCATCACTATGCGAGTAAAGCCGCTGTACAACAAGTATCTTATAAAAAAATCAAAACAACCTTTTTTATACCAGGAACGAATAAATTAGATTTGGGAGAACCGCGCGCGGTTTATTCTACGTGTATGAAGTCGCGGTCAACTGCTACCAATTCATAAATGACAGAAGTGTGAATACCGCGTTAAGTTGTACATCTGTTATACCGTATTCTGGACGGAGGGGAACGCGCCCGCTCACTTACCCCCCGCCGTATTAGCTTCCTTACTCTGGATAATTTCATTTAAGAAGCTTTTACAGGAAGATCGTCCGTCTCGAGTTATATGTAGTTTACACTCCATTGTCTGTGTTTATTAAAATAACATCGAAATACTGGCTACTTAATTTATATCAATTTAAATTTAATAATGATTATTTGTTTAAAAAAAATCCTCGGTTTTTAGATTCTGTTAAAAACTAAAACAACCTACTTCAAAATAAACATTTTGAATTGATTGACATATTTTTTTTAATTAATTCGTTTTTAAAACTAAACAACTACAATGATTTTCATGACCTCTTGTTTTGAAGTCGGTTGAAAATATATAGGTACCTATCATCATAGTCATCCCTTCACTTCAGTCGATTTCTGGACGTAGGCCTCTTCTTTTGAACGCCACTCCGTCCAACATTCAGCTTTTAGTCCCAACTAATCTTACATAAGTAGGTATATCATCCATTGTGTCTCACTGTGTTGTGAAGTACCTAGGTGTACACTAGAAGTCTACCCTAGCGGTTATTGGACCTACGACTGCGACAGATATGACCATCCCACGGCATCTAAGGCGATAGCAACCTTTTTTTTAGAAAATTTATTTCTAAAATAATATGTAAATTATCATTTTTAGGGTTCCGTACCTCAATAGGAAAAAACGGAACCCGTATAGGATCACTTTGTTGTCCGTCTGTCCGTCTGTCCGTCCGTCCGGGTGTCAAGACCTTTATCTCGGGAACGCGTAAAGGTATCGAGTTGAAATTAAAACCATATACGCAGATCCATAGTATCTTGCTGCAGAAAGAAAAATAAAATTTCTCTGTTTTCGTAAAAAAAAGTTACAGCAGAATATGTCGTAAAAAACGCACATTTCGACACTCACAGAGGAATCAAAACCTATGGGGTACTTCCCGTTAACCTAGAACTCTGAAATATGGCAAGAAGCATTGTGTTAGAGTACACATATAGGAAAAAATCCAAAAACTGGTCATTTTTTATTTAATCACAAAAAAATAGTGTCTCTATGCAAGGAATGAGGGCTGCCTCAAACGTTCGCTCGCTCGGATCCGAGTGGGAGGCGCCGCTACTATAGCCTCTACTCGGATCCGAGTGGTGAGCAAGGAATGTGTTAAATATTTTTACGATGTATATTTTTCGGTTTATGAAGGAAAATATTAAAAAAATATATGATTTCCCTCTTTTATTTAGTTTGTACGGAACCCTCGGTGGGCGGGACTGACTCGCACTTGTCCGGTTTTATTTACCTATTACTCCTGCAATAAGTATGTAATAATGTCAGTATGATAATTAAAAATAATCGGCCAAGTGCGAGTCGGACTCGCGCACGAAGGGTTCCGTACTATCATCTATAATACTACAAAGTTTAGTTCTGTTTATAAAATAACGAGAAATCAACGAAATTCCAAGTAGTAAATTGCAAACTTATAGGTAGGTTTTCGATACACATCCGGGCAACATGACGACGTTCGCGCGAATACGCGCGGCTATGGCTCGCTCCGTGATGTTACCTCCCCCGCTACCCGCGCGGCCGTTGCCCGCCTCGCGCTCGCGCCACCCCCACACCGCGGCGCGGCGCTCGCACCGCGTTTAGATGCACGGATTATTTTCATTTTGTGAGTATTAGATTAGGTATTTATGTTTATAATTAATATATTTCTAAATATTTACTTACAAATATTCAAGTTTATACCTGTTAATTAAGATCGAGTAAAAATTGCTTAAAAATTACGTTTGTTGTATGGGAGCCCCCCTTTAATATTTACTTTATTGTTATTTAATTATTTATTTTGAAAGGTAATATAAAAGTAAATATTCTGTGAAAATTTGAAGCATCTACCTGTTACCGTTTTTAATATTGAGCAAAAAAATACGAAAAAAACACGTTTATTGTATGGGGACCCCCCTTAATATTTAATTTTTTTAATTTTTTTGTATTTGTTGTTATAGCGGCAACGGAAATACATCATTTGTGAAAATTTCAGCTTTCTAGCTATCACGGTTTATGAGATAGAGCCTGGAGACAGACAGACAGACAGACAGACAGACAGACAGCGAAGTCTTAGTAATAGGGTCCCGTTTTTACCCTTTGGGTACGGAACCCTAAAAAAGAAAAAAGAAACATATACAAACAAAACATTAATTTCTCAGTATTTATTTTAAACCCTTATTAAACAATCTTTAAACAAAATAAAACTCCAACCAAATCTATCTTACAAAAAACATATTAAATTGTAAATGATCTAACCGCTAACATTTTCAGGAAAAACGAAAAAGCTGTCATTTTGATCTCCCTAAAAATATTTACCTCACGTTCTCCGTTTACGGCTATTTAGTTTCGGTAAACACACACAAACGCGAAAAAACGTAAAACCATGAACCGATTAATGAAAAATAATCCTTAACTTTTATGAGATAAGGTGAAATTTAGCTTGATCAGTTATGTAGATGCGGCTTTTTAAGTTTGGAAATTGTTTGAGGATATCTTTAAGGCGGAGTGCTATTGATTTCTACTAGGCTTGCGATTTTATTGGAGGTCTGAAGATAGGAAGGTTTCAACACGTAGCCCCTTAAGTCTTTATCTAATAAAGCTTTTAAGTATTTTATTAGTTTTAGCTTATTTTCATTCATACAGATAATGACTTGAAAAAAAAATGACTTGGATGACATATTTTTTTCAGTTATTTTGTGTTTAAAACCAATACACTGACCCGATTTTGATAAAATTTGGACGACCTGGAAAGTATACTTACCCTTTCTAACAAAAAAAGAATTTTTAATCGGTCCAGGGGTCTTCGAATAATCGGGGAACATACATAAAAAAAAATAATACGACGAATTGAGAACCTCCTCCTTTTTGAAATCGGTTAAAAATCCATGACAAAAAAGGATGAACAGATTATGATGAAACATTTCTTGAGAGATTCTCATCATGCATATTTTTTTATTTTGCCTTGCACATCAAAATCGGTCCAGATATTTTGGCTATACGAAGTCCTTTCGACGCATAATGCCAAAAACGCAAAATATAATATAGAACCATACAAATTTACCGAAATCAATGAAAGAACATTTTTCAAACAACCTTTCGTGCAGTTAGGTAAAAAGTACCTATGAATCTTAACGAGTTACATTATATAAAAGAAAAACTGCGCTATACCTTTATTTTCCTGCAGCACTTAGTCATAAAACACAATAAAAGCACGTTATAAAAGTTCTCACTACAATCTGTCGTAAAATACCGCCTATAAATATAGCAAGGGAAAAAGACGTAAACGACACGACACGTAAATGTTGACAGGTAATACAGCTTCCGGCGGTTTATACAGCTTGAGGCGATAATGACAGCTACTAGCTGTATTTGACTGGACTTAAAAACCGCCAGTAATGCCCATTCACGCTAAAGGTATTTGGATTACAAGTAGGTACCTAGATAGGCGTGTGTAGGATTTTCAGACTATTTTAGTTTTTAAATGAGTGTAATTCGAAATAACGTAGTTATTGAAGTTTTCTTTTTGCCCTTATAAAAAGCGAACGCTTTGCGATTATGGTTAGTGACGTCAGAACATGAAAGAACACTCACTGACTACGTAAATAGGTAGGTGTGCGTGTTGGGCACAGAATACAATAGAGCAGTATATACAGGTGTGCATGCGAGAGGATGACTACGTCACATATCACATGATTTCCGTCTCTGTTTTCGCGTTTTTGCGTATGGTATACTGATATCGCTGTCTTCGTTATTTTTCATCCAATTTCAATATATTTTCACAGAAATTAATAGATAATTACTACAAATCTGCGTAATAAATAAAATATGCGCAAACTCCATCTATTTGATTTTATTATGAAAACTAACGTGGTTAATTCACATTTTTATTTTGAATTGACGTGAGTAACCCGTTTGTTCAAAATAAAAATCCATTTATGTATATGTTGTAATTGAATCGAGCACACTTGCATATAACGATTCAAAGAAACTTATAATCAACGTATTCAATATAATTTTACTAAAAATAAGTTGGATCGCTCTTTTCTTTACAGCAAAGTTTTTTCTCGTAATTGCAGAACCGAATTTAGAAAATGGTCCGTGAACGACGAAAGTTCATTTTCTTTGAACCGAGGAGATCAAACAATGATCTGAACTCTGATGTTGCAGCTATATCTACTACTAGGTATTCCTACTATTTGAGGGCGGGTCTACACCGCGCTTTCTTACGCTAACGATTGACCACCAACTCGCCTGATGTTAAGCGACGGTGTGGTCGAGGAGTGAGCTCGTCGATTTAGAAGATATCTATTCACTCTAGCCTTGAAAATTCCAAGATTGTAGTTCTCAGGAAACAGAGACGGTGGCAAAGAATTCTATTCCTGTGCAGTACGCACCAAGAATGTGGACCGATATCGCTGAGTTCGGATTTTTGACATTTCAACGAGAAATGGGTGGTAATTTGCCAATTTTCCTCTAGTTCTGCAGTGAAATGGGGAGTGTGGAATTAGGCTGTGAAGCTCTTGCGCACACTCCCCGAAATGAATCCTTTAGAATATAGACAGACTTACTAATTTACGGTGGTGCTCGAGACTAAGTAGCTTCTTTGCAACTAATTTATCATCACCCATTAACCTCACAGCTCGCCGGTCCGCTGACTCCAAATCTTCTAGCTGATACTTGGCTGATCCATCAAAAAGGTGGCAGCAGTATTTCATACACGATCGGAACTGTGCGTGGTACAAATGAAGCAGTTGTCCCGGTGAGAAGTATCGCCTAACCTTATTTTTGACGCCAAGCCTTGAAGTTAACAGTAATAAGTACAGAATTCTCCATAATTTAGTTGTATAAAAGTCGACACTTCCAAGTCTCCGGCTCGGCGAGTGACCATAAAACCTTATAACTAGGTACTGTATTTTTATAGCATGCCATTAGCAACACATTATTGTAAAACTGTTTACATCGTTTTGGGTCAAGCAATATCATGCTGGAGATAGAATGTTTGATATTTTATCTTATCGTGGAAATATTGCTTTAAATAGTAAAGCTGAGAATACATGAGGGACGTCATCAATGCCACTGAAATATTTTACACAGAATTTTTTACACTTGTTTCAAAAGAGTCTATGCTCGCGAGGTCTACTGCTAATTATTCGAAATTCTTGTTAAGAATTCTGTATCGAATGTCTTGCCAACTATAAACAAAATCTGTCGACAAATTACCTCGTATCAAACTTCTTCTCTTTGCAGACGAGAATTAATTACCATTTATCCCGACAATCTCTTGACCGATTTTGCTCATATTTATATTTATTGTTTAGAACTAAACATTTTTAGTAAATACTATTAAAATCGGCCAGTTAATGGCTCCGCAAAAAAATCCCCCATTTTGGGATAAATATCTCACATAGGTATCAAAAATTCCCGACAAAAATATCTATGAAATTGATACTAGTGCTACAAAACAAAAAAATAGTTCGCACTCAGTGTACCCCTGCCCTAAGGCTATACGTTTATCTATACCTCGTTATACGGAGTTTTTATTGGAAAAGTTGTTGGAAGGCAAATTTAGCGGTCACTGTCTCCACTCGAGAGTTGATAACTCGACCGAGTGGGACCCGCGGCAGTCCCACCCAGCGGGGTGGGGACGGTCAGGGTGGTGGGGAAACTTGCGATTGACACGACAGGGGGGGGGGGGGGATTCGTTATTAAATCTGAGGTTAAGAGTTAAGTTATAAGTTATTCATCTTAACAAAATCTTGAAATCTTCTAGTTTTATTGTAGGTTTTCTAAAATACGCTTTCCGAATGGGTATTTCTTTATAGATATAATTTGAAAGTCTTTAAATCATGACTGAGACTTTGAGACTATAGTAAACCAGCCGCGTCCTGCGTTGTCACACCCATAGTGATGGTGATGATGATAAAAATGGTGATGATGATAAAACATAGCCTCTTCCCCAGGCGCTAAAGAATATCTGTGCCAAATTTCATAACGATTGGTTCGACCGTTTAACCATGAAGAGGTAACAAATAGACAGACAGACAGACGACAGAGTTATTTACTCGAGTTACTCATAATATTAAGTTAGGATAAGGATATCTTGACTAGATGTACCCTGAAATTAATCCTGCATGATGATGAAAAACAATGGTGATGGTAAAATGTTAAAATTAGTCAAAAAATACAATCAGTACGCGAATATCAACATCCAACAAACATCCGGGCAAATGAAAGCAAATTTTGCTAATACCTTTCAAGTCACGAAACCCTAAAAACAAAGTAATAAATCAATCCAACTAAACACCCACCACACTGAAATCGAATGCAAACTACATAATTACAGCCTCCTTTTTTTGGAAGTCGGTTAATAAAATAGCCGCGAGCAAAAACCGCGATCGGAATCAAGTCTTAAAAGTGTCACTCGACACATTATCATAATGGATGTGACCAATTTAAATGTACACCCTTAATGCGGCTTAAATAAGGGTTAAAGAGGTAATTGTGGCAAATGGGACCACCTCGGAAAAGTTCGCGAGCTTTAGAAGAGTGGAATGAACTATTAAAAGATTTTAAGCTGGTTTTTTGTGAGTAGCTTGGTAAATTATAGCGATTGGAATCTGCTCTTTTTATCCGATAGCGCAAAAGGAGGTAATGTGTTTATAAACCTATGTATGTTTTTTTTTGGTGACGTTCTAGAGACCAAACGCGTGGGCTGATTTTTATTCTATTTCAAATAAGTGATTTTAAGTGAATGATGTAATGTTTAAGTGAATGATGTAATGTTTTTTTTTTGTGAGAAAGTTTATGTACTTATATAATTTATTTGAATGAATATTCTTTATAATAGTTTATATAAAACCAATTATTTGATACGAATAATTCCGTTGGAGGTCACGAGAAAATGCATTTTTAATTTTGTGAGAGTTGTCTAATTTATTAATTTATTTTGTAATAAAAAATATAAGGACACTCAGGGAGTGAAGAATAATCTGTCGTTAGATTTTTCTTCACTCCTTCGCACATCAGGATCAGTCAAGCCGTTCAAGCTGTGGGAGGTAATATAGACAAAATACATTATCTAAAATACATACATTCGAAAAAAAACATAACCGTCCTTTTTGCGCAGTCGGGGAAAACAAAGTGTCTTTTTGAGAACCACATTCAGGATCAATCTACGAGTATAACGTCGAACTCATCCCCGACCGGTTGTGAACCCGCGATCCGACACAGCTCACCCGTTTAACCCATATTTAACCCAATTAAAACTTTGTTACCAACTCGAAGAGTTTTATCGAAAACGAACGGAACCTTCTAAGTTTGAATTTTGAAAAGAAATAATTGAATCGTCCCTTGATTGGAGTTTGCGTTTCCAACGAGATAACGCGGAGATCTTTGACGCTTAGGTTTTGTAACTTTGACCTAATTTATATTTGAAAGTAATTAAAACTTTACACTGCCCAAAATGAAGGATATTTATCCAAAAATCCGTACTCAGCGATATCGGTCCACGTTCTTGATGCGTACTACAAAGGAATGGAATTCTTTGCTGCCGTCTCTGTTTCCTGAAAACTACAATCTAAGAATTTCCATGGCTAGAGTGAATAGATATTTTCTAGATCGAGGAGCTCTACCCTCGGCCACACAAAGGCTTAACATTAGGCGAGTTGGTGGTCAATAGTAGATCTATTTTTCTTGAAAAAATTGATCTACTATTGACCAAAATCTTTCTCCAACTTTTCTTATATCCCCACTTAGTGATTTAATATGTTTGAAAATGTTGTGATACGTGAAAGAGATTGCTGCGTGATTTCAACCCAACCTTAATTGTTGGCATACTATAAAGAAAGACATGATTATATTTTCGGCTATATTATTTGGTTATGTTTACCGTTGAGTTTCATTTACTTTAGTACGTCTCATTTACTCAGCCACAAGGTTCTGATGATGGAGCCAGGAAGTATGCCGATGACATTCCCACGACAAATGACCAAACTCTTCCCCATCATTCAGTCACGGCGTAACAGAAAAACAAACAAAAAATAAT
The DNA here is from genome assembly GCA_947563715.1 of Lycia hirtaria. Lineage (NCBI taxonomy): Eukaryota > Metazoa > Arthropoda > Insecta > Lepidoptera > Geometridae > Lycia > Lycia hirtaria. The sequence goes on along the minus strand of OX387377.1, from coordinate 30,925,940 downwards.
GTAACTTGAAGTACATTTATCAAGGCGGAGTTTATTTAGCGTTAACGTCGAACTAAACAATTGGTTCCGTACAAAATAAATAACGGGCAATCGTTCAAAGCGAACACGTATTGTAGAACGTTTGCTGAATTGAACGCCTGGGGAGAGCGGCGCGCGCGACTGGGAGCGACTAGCGATTTTAAATAAAAATTATATTAATACATACATAAAATCACGCCTGTGTTCTTTTCGGGATAGGACAAGCATATGTTTAAAATATATGGGTTAAATATACAAAATTTTGGCATAGGGGGACAGGGGTTCAATCCATAAATGCTTATTTCCTTCAAGTGCCATAATTGGCTTTTAAATTATTATGCCCGGGAAGAGAATCAGCTGGTACATTCCCCAAGATGTAAGTATCTTTTGGTTTGCACACGAACTTTACTCGCCTAATTCAAAACCGTCTTATTTGAAAAATTAATTGATAGTGCAATAAATTGCACTCAAAAAGACCCCCGACTCAAAAAGAGGGGTGTTTTAGGTTAGACGTGTATATTTGTATATCTGTGTGTCTGTCTGTGGCATCGTACGCTCTCAAATGGATAGATTGATTGTGATCTAGGTTTTTTGTTAGAAAGAGAATATAATTAAGAGTGTTCTTAGCTATGTTTCATCAAAATCGGTTCAGCCGTGTTTTTTTGTCGGTTTTTAGGGTTCCGTACCTCAATAGGAAAAAACGGAACCCCTATAGGATCACTTTGTTGTCCGTCTGTCCGTCCGTCGCGTGTCAAGACCTTTATCTCGGGAACGCGTGAAGGTATCGAGTTGAAATTAAAACTATAAACGAAGATCTATAGTATCTTGCTGCAGAAAGAAAAATAAAGTTTCTAAGTTTTCGTAAAAAAAAGTTACAGCCTAATGTATCGTAAAAAACGCACATTTCGACACTCGCAAGGGAATCAAAACCTATGGGGTACTTCCCGTTGACCTAGAACTATGAAATTTAGCAAGAAGCATTATGTTAGAGCACACATATAGAAAAAAATCCGAAAACTGGACATTATTAATTTAATCACAAAAAAATAGTGTCTTTATACAAGGAATGAAGATCCAAATCTTAAAGTGAATTAACCGTATCATGTGGGGTATCATATGAAAGAGCTTCAGTAGCATAAGCTAAAACAGGTTTTTAAATATTCTTACGACGTATATTTTTCGGTTTATGAAAGAAAATATAAAAAATATATGATTTCCCTCTTTTATCTACTAGTTTGTACGGAACCCTCGGTGGGCGAGTCTGACTCGCACTTGTCCGGTAAAATTTTTTTTTTTTTTTTTTTTATGTTCTTCACGTTTACTTGTTGAAATCTTCTTATTGAGGATTTTTTTTATGTAGAAATAGGTTTGCGCTTGACCGCCAACTCGCCTGATGTTAAGCGACGTTGCGGTCTACGATGGAGCGAGCTTACCTAGAAGAAACCAATTCACTCGTGATATTTACAGACAGCTCTTAATAACGATGGTAATATTATCCTATTACATTTTCTCTATATTTTTGTTTACTATTTCAAACAAGATTATCCAATCGCATATGGAAATCAATCAATTTGACTGCAGAACGTGCCAAAGATAGCTCGCTACTCGAAAAACAACGCTCCTTCTTGCAAAATCGGGTAAATCCCCACAAAAAATTAGGTTCCATATTGCTTCAGTTACCAACAAATTTTATTTCCCGAAATCCAAAAATATATCAAGCGAGTGTTATTACATTTTCAACTTCGCCACTTCACGTTGCACCGACGTATATCCAAACCTCTCGCACTCGGACCGCACCCGAAAGCTTTTATTGCAAAAGTTGGCCCCCGACCGAGGCGAGAACTTCCCCCATTTGTACCATACAAATACGGGAATTGAAAAACGGGACTTCTCATAATTATTATAATATTGTTCTGAGATAATATAACGGTTAACGCGCCGAGTTGGGGCTTCGGATTGTGGATTCGATGGTGATAAAAGTTTATCACTTGGACAACATTTTTGTTGAAATTTTGAGTAAACTTGTTCTAGCCAAAGTAAACTTATTTCGGAACTGATTTCAGAAAAGGAGAAGGTTATCAAGGAATTCCATTCTTGTTCATTACGCATCACGAACGTGGACCGATATCGCTGAGTACGTATTTTTGGATAAATATCCTTCGTTTTGGACAGTGTAAAATTTTAATTAATTTCAAATAAAAATTAAAAGAAATGCCAAAAAAACGAATTTGGGCATTTAATGAGAAATTCCACGTGCAAGTTCTTGGCTACATTGCCAATTATCGTCAGGCGGAGTTGGTGGTCAAATGTTACAGATATATGCATTTTTAGTTTCTTTATATAGCCTGTTTCTATTCTAATCTAATAAGGCTAGTGTGAATAGATATCTTCTAGATCGACGAACTTCATCCTCGACACTGTCGCTTAACATCAGGCGAGTTGGTGGTCAATTGTAATCGTAATGTAACAAGTATAAGTAAAGAAAACTCAAAAACCCCCGAATAAAAAACGGCTGCACCGATTTTGATGAAACATAGCTAATCACACTCTTGATCAAACAAAAAACATGATTAAAACCAGTAGATCCGCTTGAGAGCAACGATGCCACAGACAGACATACAGATAAACACGCCTCTTTTTGGGTCGGGGTTTAAAAAGGCGTGGTTGAGATTTAAGTATCTGTTCAAATATTCCTTTGTCAATATCAACAATAAATACCCTAAAAATGTCTACCATCTAATCTGCTGACGAAAATGAAACAACAATTCCTAAAACAAATTAAATTCCTGAAACTGAAATGATTCAAATAAATCTAAACAATAAGTAGAATTGGTTTAATCAAGGCAGATTCGTCTTCTGTTGTTGACAAACTGTTCCATCCTTTGCGTAGTTAGGGGTGGGCGCCGGTGGACCTGCCTTAAGACAGCCCACTAGTGCCCACTCTAGAAATTATTGTCTATAGCTACAAATTATCAACTGATTTTATGCGACTACGCAAGAAAGGGGGTTATGTTTGCTAGTAATATTATAATGAAAATGAAAGTAACTCTTTCTCCCCGTCTGTTTATTGCCATGTTACGACAAAACGGCTGCACCGATTGTTATAAGGTTTGGTATAGAGATAGTTTAGAACCTGGAGACGGATCATAATAATCATCGTTGCCGTTATTCATTGCTACGCGGGTGAAACCGTGGAGAGCAGCTAGTCAACTGTAAAGTAGTATTATTATGAAATACTAGCCGCGCCCCGCGGTGTCACACGTGTAGTGATGAGAAACGGTGATGATGATGACACATTGTAGCCTATGTGCTCTAGGTTAAGAAACACAAATACAGAGAGAATAATATTAGACCTAGGTGTTTTAATTGGCGGCCTAATCGCTTAGAGCGATCTCTTCCAGGCAACCTTGCACGGATAGGATAGATGTAACAGATAAACTCTTTATTGTACACACTATAAAATTTACAATCAAAAGATAGTGGCCTTAAAGCAAAACTTAACTAATAAATGGGTATACACAAAAACAACAGTAGTTAATTATAGTATAGGTACTTAGTTACGTTACAAGACAAAAACAATAATATTATAATGGACCAAATTCTCATTCATACACTTACGCAAATATCTCTATCAATATACATCAATTGTAATCAATACATAATATTTAGTGGGAGTTATCTAGATAGTGTGCTTTTAAACGTATTTTGAAAACAGCTAAAGAGGGAGCTCGCTTTATTTCCAGTGGTAGCTCATTCCACAATCTAACAGCTGTCACAGTAAAAGATGAAGCATGAAAATTTGATTGATTTGATTTTTGAGGACATTTAGGATTACAATTTTGTAAACAAACTTATTTTTGTATTTTATGGTGTGTAACTTTTAGTGCGTTATTTAAAAAACACTCTGTTTACTCTGTGAAAAAGTAACGACTGCAAACATATGAAAATCAGTCAAATCATTTAGGCTTACGTACTTACATACTTATGTACCACACAGTTATACACAGTTTAGCGCACACAAAAAATAATATCCTTTTTCTGTTGCATTTGAGTAAAATTCAGTACTTACTTACAATTTTTTGCGTTACTTTCTACGGTTGAAAATTAATAAGTTAAGTAATTGTGTTTTGCCTCGTTGTGCCCACTTGCGCCCACCCTGCTACGAAATAATTGTATTTGCCCCTTTGCGCCCACTGATGCCCACCCTGTAAATTCAAGCCACGCCGATGGTTTCATCCCTTAAATAAATAAGGGGTTGTCGAGTTTACTCAAAAATAACTACTGTTAAACAAATAAGCCTCGGGCGCAACTTGACAATTAACTCGAGCACTTACTGGATCGTTTGGACGAAGCATCACTGGATGAAATGTGAAGGGAGCATGGGATGATGTTGACTGAATTGTTATCCGTCTGCTCAAAAAGAGGATTAGGTTTTCCTTGTTTGTATTGTTTTGGGAGATTTGTCCTTTGATATTGCTTCGTGTAGTTCCAAATAACCTATTTCGATGTGTGAGATGTCATTGACATGAAGTTAATCTGCTGGAGTTGGAAGGTGGTTAAAGAGTTACACTAACTCTTAAGCCTATTTGCTAGATAAAATGATTTGGCTATGGCACTAGGTGGCTAGGTTACAGTAAAATTAATAGACTTCATGTCATAATTATAGCATACCCAGTCATTTTGTAATGTTAGGAAAATAAACGAAAATAATACATATATGTATCAGCGAAAACTGAGACACGTAGTGTATTACTTAATTTAAAAGTTCGCATAATAAATGGAATCAAAATGCTTTATCCAGATTTAATATTAAAATGCCCTCCATTTAGGCAGCCGTGCAAACAATTTAAACCTTACTAATTAAATTAGTTAAAAAAGTATAAAAAATAGTAGAAAATAAAATGAACCCTGCTCGACGAACTTTTAACCCGTGTGTCGCCACGCGCCGGGTTAAAACTTTTTCCATCTCGACGTCCAAATGTTTATTTCCGGGTAAACTGTCAACTCACTTCCGGATCCGGAAGCTTAACACGTTCACAACTACACGGCGCGTTTGGCAAGAGGTAAAAATATAATTTATTTACTAGTTATGAATAAAACCGGACAAGGCGAGTCAGACTCGCCCACCGAGGGTTCCGTATAAACTAGTAGGTAAAAGGGTTTTTTTTTGTTTTTTTTTATATCTTCCTTCATAAATCAAAAATATACATCATAAAAATATTTAAAAACCCGTTTTAGCTTGTGCTAATAAAGCTCTTTCATATGATACCCCACATGATACGGTTAAAGTACTTAAAAATTTGGACCCTCTTTCCTTGCTTAAAGACTATATTTTGTGATTAAATTAAAAATGTCCAGTTTTAGGTTTTTTTCCTATATGTGTACTCTAACACAATGCTTCTTGCCAAATTTGAGAGTTCTAAATCAACGGGAAGTACCCCATAGGTTTTGATTCCTCTGTGAGTGTCGAAATCTGCGTTTTTTACGACATATTCGGCTGTAACTTTTTTTTACGAAAACTGAGAAATTTTATTTTTCTTTCTACAGCAAGATACTTTGGATTTGCGTATACGGTTCTAATTTCAACCCGATACCTTCACGCGTTCCCGAGATAAAGGTCTTGACACCCGGACGGACGTACAGACGGACAGACAGACGGACAACAAAGTGATCCCATAAGGGTTCCGTTTTTTTCTTTTGAGGTACGGAACCCTAAAAATGCAGATATTTTACGATAGTTTTAAAATTTATGGATGATAAAAAATGAATTGTGTATTAGGTAATTACTTACATGAATTGAATGCAAGTCAATATTTGATATCATAATAAAGCATAAAAAACAATTTAGTTTTTAGTTTATTTTTAGACTATCACTGAGAAAATAAAACTATTTTTCCGAAGTAAAATATACCTGAGGCATATTTTTTTTAATAATGAAGAATCATTGTAATCGGGTAAGTCAATAAAAACAATATTGAAAGAGGACAGGTTCTGTAATATAATTTCACCAAGCACTTACAAAAGATCTCTACTTCTATAATTAGAATTCACGCAGTACCAAAAAGTTCTACCATTATAGGCAAATATATTTTAGTAGCACAAAAAAAGGTATATTTCATAATAAAAAAGTAAGTTATGGTAGTAACTATTACGAATAGAAATAGTAATACAATATTTTTATTGCCATCACAAAATAGCACTGCCACAAAAAAAAAACTCTGAAACTTGACTACTACAGAGTTCTACTGTGCTATAGAATTATTCTTTCATTACAAACAGCTTTCTTACCACAACCTACATGATTTTTTATTAGATAAATAATAACATGTCTCGCTGTCATTTGTTGTTTCGATTTTCTGTATACAGATATTTTGAATTATATTCTAGTTTTGTTAAATTATATTATCAAAAATATTATTTTTTAAATAAAGTGAAATTGAATGTAATTAGTGTGGTGTTTGTGAAATAAAATAAACAAAAATCAAATAATAACCGGTTCTCCGGCTGTGAACGTGTTAATTTTATCCGGACGTTTCTCCAGGCCGAGGAAGGTAAAGATTTTATTCCGTCCTAGTTTGGAAGGGTTAACAACGGAAAGACCGCGCTATTATGTTTGTAGGTGACTTTATTATTAGTTTCAATTTCTATAGATACTTTTTTGTCGAGGTTTTAATATTTTTTTGTAGAAAATAGACGACAAAAATCGCTTGACTGCCAACTCACCTGGTGTTAAGCGACCGTTACGGTCTACGATGGAACGCATTTACCTAGATGAAACTGATCCGCGATTTAAAGACACCTAGATTATATTTGTATAGTCATCAGAAGATTTAAAAACTATTTTAATGCTGCGCAGTAGGTAAATGAATATTGAATCAGCATTCTCGTCTGTACTATTAAAATAATTACATATTGATGTGGGTATATTTTTTTTTGTGATATCCATGTTATTCTTTATTCAGTTGTTAAGCGGTGTATGTAAATATTTTATGAGATATCACTTACGTCCGTACATATATCCGGATATTCAACTCGGCGAATACTCTGACCTCGTGGAGAGTTTTAATTTAAAAAAAAAAATTGATAAAAAAAATGTTGCTGTTCGAAGTGGCTTCTGTGATTCTTGCACTACTTATTTGCCTATTTGTACCAGGTAATATTGTGTTTTATAAGACCTATTTTTTTACTTAATTTATTCATTACCAGCTGCGACCCCCGGTGTCACCCGCTTAGTGATGATGATGATAAAAAGTAGCATATATTTGTCTGCAAGTTCACAGTTATCTCGGTAATAAACTAAAGAACTGATTCAGATGAAATTGTTATTGGGACCGATCTAAAAGTATATTTAAAAAAAAACCGGACATACAAAAAAAAAAGTGCGAGTCAGACTCGCCCACCGAGGGTTCCATACAAACTAATAGATAAAAGGGGGAAATCATATATTTTTCTCTATTTTCCTTCATTAAATCGAAAAATATACATCGTAAAAATATTAAAAAACCTGTTTTAGCTTATGCCACTGAAGCTCTTTCATATGATACTGCACATGATACGGTCAATTCACTTTAAAATTTGGACCTTCATTCTTTGCATAAAGACACTATTTTTGTGATTAAATTAAAAATGACCAGTTTTCGGATTTTTTCCTATATGTGTACTCTAACACAATTCTTATTGCCAAATTTCATTGCTCTAGGTCAACGGGAAGTACCCCGTGTAGGTAGGTTTTGATTCCCTCGTGAGTGTCGAAATGTACGTTTTTTACCATATATTAGGCCGTAACTTTTTTTTACGAAAACTTAGAAACTTTATGTTTCTTTCTGCAGCAAGATACTATGGATCTGCGTATATGGTTTTAATTTCAACTCGATACCTTAACGCGTTCCCGAGATAAAGGTCTTGACACCCGGACGGACGGACAGACAGACGGGCAGACGGACAACAAAATGATCCTATAAGGGTTCCGATTTTTCCTATTGAGTTACGGAACCATAAAAACATATCGGTTCATAAATGACTCCACATGCGCCAACAAACATAAAAATAAAGTACAGCCGTTATCAATTTAACCTCCTTCTTTTGGGAGTCGGTATAAAAAGGAGCGTAGTGCAAATTATCTGTGTATTTGTATGTCTACATGTTGCATCGTAGCTCTTAAACGGATGGACCGATTTTGATTTAGTTTTTTTTTTGGTTGTGATAAGAGAATTTGATCGAATGCTCTCAGCTAGGTATATTTCATCAAAATCTGTTAAGATTTTTATGCCGGAGGTTTTTAAGTTTTCTAAAATTAATTGTTCTAAACTGTTTTTATTTTTATTCCTTTATATTATTTTACCAGGTGGCGAAGGCACCAATATTCTAGGTAATATTGAAGCTCAGAAGAATATTACCGAACTCGCACGAAAAATTAATTTTGGTATGTTGTAGGTGACAAATATCGTATTCTGTTGCGTGGCTGTGACGCACAGAGAATAATATCCTATATGAATTAGCGGATACCCGACGCTCGAATCCGTGAATGCACATGAGAAGAAGGGAGCCTTTAACAAAGCCGCTAAGTCCAGCAGAAAAGCAATATGCTTTATCTGGCTTATATAAACCAGATAATATAAACCAGATTGAGGCTAAATTAGCTTCTCACCTTACGGTTAGCAAAGTTTTTTGGTCCCTGGCTAAGTCTATCGAATCGAATTTCTGTCGAACATCACTGCCTCCACTGTTGAAACCGGACGGATCTCTAGCTCGCACCGCAGTAGAAAAAGAGAATATATTCGTAGGTCTATTTGCGGACAACTCTCGTCTAGATACCTCAGGAGAAACGCCTCCATGTATACCTCATTGCAGCGCGACTTTGCAGGACATACGCATCCATCAAAATGAGGTGCTTAAGACACTTAGAGGCCTAGACGTGGATAAAGCTAGTGGTCCTGATGGTATACCAGCTATTGTGCTGAAAACCTGCGCACCTGAAGTTTCCTCGATTCTGACTCGTCTTTTCCGTCTTTCTTTGGAGACAAGTATAGTCCCTAAGTGCTGAAACCTTGCGAACGTTCAACCTGTTCCAAAAAAGGGTAGTCGTGCCGATCATAGTGACGACAGGCCTATACAGAGCTATTTCGGCTACGTCCACTTTGTCCACAGCGCGACTTTGCAGGACATACGCATCCATCAAAATGAGGTGCTTAAGACACTTAGAGGCCTAGACGTGGATAAAGCTAGTGGTCCTGATGGTATACCAGCTATTGTGCTGAAAACCTGCGCACCTGAAGTTTCCTCGATTCTGACTCGTCTTTTCCGTCTTTCTTTGGAGACAAGTATAGTCCCTAAGTGCTGAAACCTTGCGAACGTTCAACCTGTTCCAAAAAAGGGTAGTCGTGCCGATCATAGTGACGACAGGCCTATACAGAGCTATTTCGGCTACGTCCACTTTGTCCACAGCGCGACTTTGCAGGACATACGCATCCATCAAAATGAGGTGCTTAAGACACTTAGAGGCCTAGACGTGGATAAAGCTAGTGGTCCTGATGGTATACCAGCTATTGTGCTGAAAACCTGCGCACCTGAGTTGTCCTCGATTCTGACTCGTCTTTTCCGTCTTTCTTTGGAGACAAGTATAGTCCCTAAGTGCTGAAAGCTTGCGAACGTTCAACCTGTTCCAAAAAAGGGTAGTCGTGCCGATCATAGTGACGACAGGCCTATACAGGGCTATTTCGGCTACGTCCACTTTGTCCAAAATCACAGAGCGTGTACTGCAGAAGGCCTTTGATAGGGTTTGGCATGACAGTCTCCTTAACAAGTTTCTATCTTGTGGACTACTTGCTTCCTTCTGCTCTTGGATTAATTGCACCGATATTTCACGGAGTTAGATTTAGCTTTTTCCCTGCAGTCAGCAAAGAGCCGGCTGCTTGTTGTTGAGTTTGGCTAAATTCTGGTAGGAGGAAACACACAAAACACCCCAAGCGGGACGTCAGCTTGTCGCCCTCATTTGAATGCATGTTCATAGTATCAGACAAAGTATATTAAAGAATTTATGAAGATTTAGATTGATATTCTGACTTATAAATGACTTGAATTCTGAATAAAATATTTAAAACTTGTGACTGATAAAAAATAAGTGCTTTCTTGCATTAAAAATAATTTTCATTGCATTATTCGCAAAAGAACCGAAAGAACCGAAAAAACCGGGTACCCGGTTCCAAATCACTACCAGAATCGAAAGCCCGGTTCTAACGAGAGAGGTCCGATTCTGCACTCCCTAGTCCAGGTGTCTTCAGGTATATAATCGGGGAACATACATAAAAATAGATTCCGATAAATTGCAAACCTCCTCCTGTTTGGAAGTCGGTTTGGTTCTACGATTGACCACCAACTTGCCTGATGTTAAGCGACAGTGTGGCCGAGGATGGAGTTCGTCGATCTAGAATATATCTATTCACTACATCCTTGAAAAATCCGAGATTGTAGTTCTCAGAAAACAGAAATGGCGGCAAAGAATTCCATTCCTGTGCAGTACGCATTAAAAATGTGGACCTAAATCGATGTGTACAGATTTTGGATTTTCCTATATCTTTATTATTTAGTTAAAATTTTTATCATTTTAGACGTAATAGTTTATGAATCTTTAGTGAATTACCCGTTCTTGTGACCTTATTATTTAGAAATACCTAAGGTAATAAAATCTCCAAGGCTGGCAGACAGAAACATCGATTCCAAGAATTGAGGTCAAGAAACCCAAGTAAAGTAAGCACACCTACTTACCTACTTTAATTTTTATAGCTACAGTTTTTATTAAAACTTGATATAACTTATTTCTACTACTCTTAGGGTTCCGTACCTCAAAAGGAAAAAACGGAACCCTTATAGGATTACTTTGTTGTCCGTCTGTCCGTCCGTCGGGTGTCAAGATCTTTATCTCGGGAACGCGCGAAGGTATCGAGTTGAAATTATAACCATATACGCAGATCTATAGGTCTCTTGCTGCAGAAAGAAAAATAATGTTTCTAAAATTTCGTAAAAAAAAGTTACAGCCGAATATATCGTAAGAAACATTTCGACACTCAAGTTCAACTTCAAGGGAATCAAAACCTATGGGGTTTGTTAAGAAATTTGGCAAGAAGCATTGTGTTATAGCACACATATAGGAAAAAATTCGAAAACTGGGCATTATTAATTTAATCCCAAAAAAATAGTGTCTTTATGCAAGGAATGAGGGTCCAAATTTTAAAGTGAATTAACCGTATCATGTGGGGGGGGGGGGGGGGGGGGTATATGAAAGAGCTTCAGTAGCATAAGCTAAAACAGGGTTTTAAATATTTTTACGATGTATATTTTTCAGTTTATGAAGGAAAATATTAAAAAAATATATGATTTCCCCCTTATATCTACTAGTTTGTACGTAACCCTCGGTGGGCGAGTATGACTCGCACTTGCCCGGTTTCTTTACTTCTGTGAGGATTTTGGCTTTGCACGTCTTGTCCATTTGCCACTGTCAAGTATAACGTAAAATACAATTATAATTATAAAATTATATATGTTTTTTATGAACTTATGTCCAATACAATTTGCGGTCACGTTTTCTCATAAGTGTCAATATCTCTTAAAGTCTGGAGTTTAAATAGCTCAGTGTGTGGTAATGGACTGCGTTCGTCACTCCGAGATATTATATGTTAAATCTCATTATGTCTAGAAAGTTTACTGGAAATATTGTTCTACTACACTTTACTGATAGGCGATTAGGGTGGGCTGTGGAATATGCTTCTGACTGAGTGGATCTTCTGCGATAATTATAATCTGGGTATCTTTAAATGGCGAGTTGTTTCTTCTAGATAAGATCATTACATCATGGACTGTGACGTCACTTATCATCAGGTCAGTTGGCGGTCAACCACAAACCTATTATACAACAAAAAAAAAACATAATTTAAGTATAGTTTTTTAACTGAAGCAACCGACTTCAAAATACGCAATTCCGTTTACTTGGGTGATATTTTTCCAGTTATTTTGTTATAAAAACCAAAGTATTGAATCGATTTTGATAAAATTAATATTGGATCACCTCTGAGGTTATTACCTACCAAACAAAAATAGAAACAATACAATCAATTTATATTTGGCAAAGTAATCGGTGAACAAACATACAATCGAATTGAGAACCTCCTTCTTTTTGGAAGTCGTTTATAAAGTGTTTATATAATATCTGATAGGTTATTTTATCTAATACCATTACGCCATTTTATTGTCATTTTAAGTATTATAAAAGTTCATAAAGTCCCTATAATCTTCTTTTCCAAAATTTATTGTGCAAATGTACATTTTGAATCATTTATTTGAAACAAAGCGGCTTGATCCAAATTATTTCCATATTTTATCAATTTACAAATATGTTTTAGGGCATATTGAAGACACATAACTGTCTATTTAAATATGGAACCCTGTTGTTTTTATAATTGACTATTTGAATCAATGGAATCTTTTTTTTTTTTTTTTTTAGTTAGAGCATTCTGGATTTGCGCATCTCATGCATTTGCTGATGTTAAGTATTTATTGTTCATATATTTGAAGTAAACAAAGATAAAGAATAAGTTACAATTAACAAAAAAATGTTACCGTCAAGGCGTGGTTACTGCAGTAAAATGGTAGTTTCACAATTAAATTTCATCTCGTCTGGTACTGATCAGATCAGACAAGACGCCAGGAGTGACGTCTTGGCCGCTCCTTGTGATAAAGACCGCCGAATGCGGTTGCAACTATAGTCGGAGAATTCGACTCAAAAATATACATGAGTATATTTAAATTAAAAAAAAAACGTTGCTTGTCTTTGTCATAGACTGAAATATGAAAGTGAAATACAGTCGTTACAATGGATTTACGATACCCGAGTTCTACTATCAATAAACTCAAAATCTCCATTTAAAGACACCCAAATTTTCAAATAACCATCATTTTATTGAAACAATCTTCATCTTCATCAATCAGACGAACGAAGAGACCAATATAGCATATATATATATATATATATATATAGATACACGTACGAAAGTCACCAACATAGTATAGCGGATTAATAAGTGGCAGTGGGCAAGGCAAACAGCACGCAGAACTATTATATAGTAGTAACGTAGATGGCAAACGGACAAAAGAACAGAAGTTCTATGTTATATAATTCTTTCTAGGCAAGCGGGATCCATTTTAGACCGAAACAGTATATTATCAACAGACGAGTTAACGGTCCAGCGTAAGCCGCAAGCCTATTTCGAATTAAAAAAAATGTTATGATTTTGCATAAACAAACTTTTTAAATAAAAACTACAGGTCAAACCACGTTGGTTTCTATACACAAACTAGATTTTTTTTTTTTTTTTTAATTCGAAGATAGGCTTGCGCTTGACCGTCAACTCACCTGATGTTAAGTGACAGTTACGGTCTACGATGGATTGGATTTATAACTAGATACTCATTTATTTCAATAATAGAGATACATAATATCATATAAAGACATATAAGAGAGTACAAAAACAATATGGAAACAATAGATATAGAACTAGATATTTTAAAACGTTTTTATAACAATTTCAACCTTAAACAATAAAAAAATGAAAGTAGGTATAAAAAACCAGTAGTTACAGCATATTTACGACACCAATAACGAACATAAAAACTTGTCTAACATTTTATGGCGTTAAAATATGAATACATTAAAAATTAAATTTAATGATTTATTGGATACTCCAGTATCTTAAATATTCTAAAGCGTCTGTTAGTTAGTTATCAATATGTATGTTATTGTTTAAAAAATATAAAACATATGAGTTATATGACCTCTCAGGTTATTAACTAACAATATCTTTAATGCATATAGACTGCGTATTAACATAATAAGTCAAATTTTTAATTTAATATGTACCTTGTAGACAAAGACAACTAATATAGAAACGTCAAGACATATTAAATATCCAATAAATTGCCTAAACTAGAGATTTAATTTTCTTTTAGGGTTCCGTACTCAACTACTAACCCTAGTTTCGCCATGCGGCATGCCCGTACGTCTGTCTGTCCCTCTTTCCGCGGCTTAGCTCAAAGACTAAAAGTACTAGAAAGTTGTGATTTAGTACGGATACCTTTAAACAATCAATTCTTGTACATACGAGATATCTCGTATAAAATCTGAATCTCGGAAACGGCTCCAACGATTTTAATGAAATTTGGTTTGTATTAGGTAGATTAGGGGACGATAAATCGATTTTTTCATGTTTAATTTTAAGTAAACCCGGGTTTGCTCGTATTTTCAGTCATAAGAAAACCGAGTGGAGCTCGGTCGCCCAGATACTACATATTTATCAGGCCAACACAATGGTAGAATAAAATCTTGAAAAACAATTTTTTCAAGGTATCTCTAACACGTGAATTGGGGATGAATTATTTTTTCGTTTTTACTCCATAGTGTGCGGTATCGTTTGGAAAGTAAATCATGATATAGCATATAGTAAGTACAACGGAACCGGAAACTGCGCGTGGCCAACACATACTTGGCCAATTTACTGTTTTATCTGCAGTCGGTAAGCTTGCGCTTGCCTGACAGTTTAACTCTGTAGCAACTTTTCAGTCTACGATGGAAAGTTGCGTTGTTGGTTTGTAGTTTTTTAAGCCTGTACCTCGTTTTTCAATTAAAAATATGCTAAAAAAGAGGAGGTTCTCAATTCGTCGAAATCTTTTTCTATGTATGTTCCCCGATTAAGTACTCATTAGAGTACTTAAAACAAAAAAAATCAAATCGGTTCAGATGTATTAACATCTGAACCGATTTGATTTTTTTTGTTTTTGTTTGAAAGGGTGGTCAGGTGGTCAGGTGTTCCCATAGAAATTTTATCAAAATCGGTTCAGTGTTTTGGTTTTTATATCCAGCCACGAGATGGACAGATGACCTCATACAAGTGGCGGGAAGACGCTGGATGCAAGCCGCGCGCAATCGGTCTTTTTGCAAATCCATGGGGGAGGCGTATGTCCAGCAGTGGACTTCTTATGACTGAGATGAAGAAGAGGAATATAAAACAGAACAAAGTTAAACAAAAGACATAATCAGTACAACATAAATCTCTGACATAAAATATCATAATAAATTAGTTAAATCGTGAATAAAAGTTTTCTGACCTTATTTAAAGACAAAGGGCAATAAAATCTACCAAATAGACGAAAATGTAGATGCCAACAATAAAACGCGCACAAAAAAGGTCAACACCAGCATCGAAGTTCCAAATTCAAACAAAACTATATTCCAATATCGAATGTCAAACAAATGTAGAGATGTTATCGAATCACGTATCGAATCTTGAGAATCGATTGCGTATGTTGTTTTACATCGAGCTGTTTTGTACTGAGATATCCAATGTAAGAGTACCTGCATGCATTTGACAAGCGCGTATGTGACACATGCAAGTATCCGCGCGTAATAGAAAGTAACTTTTTTTTTTACATGAAATATAGCTGCGAATGATCACCAACTGGTCTGATAGTAAGCGACGCCGTGGCCGAAGATGGAGCACGTCGATCTAAAATATGTCTATTCACTCTAGCTCTGAATATCTAAGATCTCTCAGGAAATGTGAATCGCGAGATTAAATGTAAAACGGGCGACTGTTGATACTAGTTAAAAGGTAAAATAAAATCATAATAATGTAAAATATATTGTTTTATTCGGGTATTATATAATACGTCACTAAAAAGAAGTGTGATAAATTAATACGGCAGTGTCTCAGGTTCTTAGTGAGGATCTAAAGTCAATCTGTCAAAAACTACACATTTTATTTTCGCTTTTTTCTTCTTTTTTTCTCGTATTAGACCTATACGATCAGCGCATTTGCCAGTGCAAGTGTAGATATATTTTCAAGTACCATTAGTTTTATTAATTAGTATCTATTAGTCATGCTTCAGTAATATGGGTGTTACTTTACTGTAAGTCTATGGAGTTTTGACGATAATATAAAAACAAAAGATTTTACTTCACTTTTCCGTACAAAATTTATGAATGTAAACAAAAAATACCACTTTACAATAACTTTACAGTCAATCTATCAAAAACTTGAAATGTATTTTTTTAAATTGTTTAATGTCTTTGTATAACATCTTTTCACTAATATTCCCAGTCCATTACAAGTTTTTTTGGCGCGTTTGAAGCATACACAACGTGTATGTAACTTCAAACGCGTCTAGCATGCATGCGTCAAACACACACATAAACACGCCACACACACACTATCAAAAGCTACGAGTAATAGTGACTTGCAGCACCTATATTTTGTAGTTGTAATTAACCTATGCAACGGGCGGATATTTATATCATTTAGAAGCAGTTTAGCTAATTAACTGGTTGATTCGGGCGTGTGACTAGCGCTCAGTGATATTAAAGGGTTCATGTTTTAGGTGGCTCTGTGTGTACTTAATGTATTATATATATATATAGCACTTTTAACCGACTTCCCAAAAAAATAAGTTCTCAATTCGAGTGTAGGTATGTGGTTTTTGTATGTTTGTTACGCGCTTGCTTCGCCAATTAGCTATAACTTGATTTCGATGATTATTTTTTTGTTTGGTAGGTAATAATTCAGATGTGGTCCCATAATTTTTTTATCAAAATCGGTTTAGTACTTTGGTTTTTCTAAAAAAATATCTGGAAAAATGTCATCCAAATAAACAAAATTGCGTATTTTAAAGTCGGTTGCTTCAGTTTTTTTAAACTATAATTGACCGAGCGAGCGAAACGTCTCTACATCAACTGACCAAATTTTCTTTCATCTGTCAGTTTGTTTGTGAGTTTGTATGTTCGTACTCGTTTATAGGGCGTAATTTAGAACTAATTTTGATTACACTTGGCGTACATAAAGGTTATATGGATTATTTTAAAAAAAATGTCGTCGGCGATTTTTGATATGGTCTCCATAAAAAGGGGGGAAGTTTATTGTGGCGCTAATTACCAATCGACTTTAATGATATTTGGTAGGGGGCCATTCATTTATTACGTAAGACGATTTAGGGGGGGAGGGGGGTCAACCATGTCTTATTTTTTTCTTACAAGGGGGTGGGAGGGAGTCTTGATAGTTCTTACGTAAGATCACAAAAAATAAAATAAAAGTTTAAATTATACTTTGAAAAAGTACGGGAACAGCGCGAGTGCCTATGTGCGCTCGGATGTGTATAAAAGTATAAATAAACATTAAGTACAATAAACCAAACGTGTATTAACTTTTTCCTTTAGATTCTTACGTAATAAATATTACAACTAAGTTTTCTAGGAGAGTCCTATACATAATATAGGACTCCTAGAAACGTCCAGCCTTAAAGATAAAGATAAGATAAAGATAAATTTATTTCCAGAAAATAAATGCTTACAGATAAAAATTACATGTAAACGTTATACCTACATACATTAAAAAGAAGAATTGAGTTTTATCGGTGAGCCCCAAACTAAGCACGAGGCTTGTGACTTGGGGCTCGAGTGCGAGTATTAACAAATATAAAACATATTTCTGGTGCAAAAAAAAGATACTGACGATATTAAATTATTACCAAGTTTATGATAGTACATTTCACTACCAACAGTTTAAAAGCTAATGCAAATTGAAGTCTTAAATGGCTTAGTGGCAAGGAAGATGTTCGAAAGGGGGAGAGAAGGGATTGTGGTCTACCAGGTATAAGTGTAACACTACTTCCTGATGGCTACACCGCCTTATAAATACTGTGTACTAGGGTTTCAGTCTCGTCACGTGACAGCTGCAAAAGCAACTCACGAACATTCCTCTTAAATGCGAATGTAGATATATTAGGATTTAGCCCAATTCTTTTGCAAATGTTATTAAACACGCAAGAAGAGAAAAGAACGGACTACGCTTAGCCATTAACGAGCTGGCACGTGGGAGAGGTAAACGAAATACTCTTTTTTGTACAAGGGTGTCATAATCAGGCCTAGTCTTCAAGGTTCTCCAAGTCTTCAAAGCAGCATAGTAGATAAAGAGCTGTCGAACGTGCAATACTTTGAATTCGTTGTATAGGGAATCTGTTGGGAAGCGGAATGGTTTACGAATTATTATGTATTAAAATTAAATTGATCTTTCAAGGTGCTTAAACTTATGGAAAAAATGTTCTTTGATCGTGAAGCGGCCGAAGCGGAAATAACGTCTGTAAAATCACTTAAAATTGCGAAAACGGCCAAAACTTTATGTAGGTAGGTATATTATGTACAGATGACCCAAGATGAGCTGCAAATAAGCTCTCTCGCGAGGTCTACTGTTCGTAGAACTACTAGTTATATTATGTAGGTATAGGTACTTCTGATCTTTAGCATCTCATATAAGCATAACAGTATTGTGATCTACGACTTTCTATTTTCGATGAAAAAAGCTGCATATTTTGTCGTTTTTGCTGCGAAAGGCAAAACATTTCATTCCTTTGCGGGTACGCATCAATAACGTGAACCGAAATCACTGCGTTTAAATTTTCGCCAATTCAATGAGAAATGTGTGGTAGTGTACCGACTTTCTGTTAGTCCTGTAGTGGAATGAGGGGGGGGTGGAATAAGGTCGTGAAGCTCTTGCCCACACTCGCCGAAATCAGATTATAAACATACTTGCTACGTTACATCGATGCTCAAGACTGAGTAGCTTATTGGCAACTAGCTTAGCAGGTTAATTGATGGCAGCGGTACTCCAGACACGATCGGATCTGTGCTTGATATAAAGATGAAGCAACTGTCCCGGCGAGTAATGAGGTTAAGTTTAACCTTATTGAGGATGCCGAGTTCTTTGTTAGATAGTTTAGTTAGGCTAAAGTCGACGTAGGTATATATCCCGAAATTCAATGTTAAGGTTAACTTGAGACTGAGTAGCTCACCCATATAAAGACACTTCTATATTTGAAATATTCTATGCCATAACATAACTGAATTGTTAAATACTTGGAAATTAAATTATTCCTGTTTCTATATGCAAATGAATCGATTTATATTCCATATAAAATCGTTTCTCTGACGAATAGCCGATTCTGATTCTCCATTGGCTAATTATATACCATTTTTATAATTCTAATGATATATATTCCGAATAGATAAATTGTTTTTGTTGTGAATATAACAGATTTGTTTTGAACGTCGATTATTTTTGTTAATCCTTTTTTTATGAGATTTTTTATGAAGTTAATACCTATATTTGGTTATATATCATTCCATCGATTTAGTAAGATTGGTTTCTTAATCGTTCTGACTCTAATTAAGTGGTTATGTGCATATATTTTTATGAGGAAATGATTTTCACTTTTACTTTCAATTCGTAAAATTTAAGTGAGTATAAAAATGCCACAAAAAAGTACACGAGGAATATGTAGCTATTTAAAATTAACAGTAAGTCAATAAGTTACTTCAGGCAATTGACGGTCAAGTGCAAGTCTGCAAATCAGCAAATTTACCTACAGCCACTTAATCTGGATCTTAGGGTACCTTTATAATACATTCACCGTAAAATACAATATAAGTATGTAGTATAACTTAAAGAAAAACAAGCACACTGAATCTGAAATGTGAAAATTAGCTGATATCCCAATAATTATATTTTAATAATAAATAAATAAATATACACAATTATTTTACTGACTACCTCTGAAGTATGACTTACCAAACAAAAAAGAAATATCGAAATCAATTCATAATTGACAATATAATCGCTGAACAAACATTAAAAAAACCGGACAAGTGCGAGTGTGACTCACCCACCGAGGGTTCCGTACAAACTAGTAGATAAAATGGAGAAATCATATATTTTTTTATATTTTCCTTCATAAACCGAAAAATATACATCGGAAACATATTTAAAAACCTGTTTTAGCTTATGCTAATGCAGCTCTTTCATATGATATCCCACATGATACGGTTAAAGACCTTAAAAATTTGGACCCTCATTCCCTGCCTAAAGACACTATTTTTTGTGATTAAATTAAAAATTTCCAGTTTTCGGATTTTTTCCTATATGTGTACTATATGCTTCTTGCCAAATTTCATAGTTCTAGGTCAACGGGAAGTACCCCATAGGTTTTGATTCCCATGTGAGTGTCGAAATGTGCGTTTTTACGATATATTCGGCTGTAACTGAGAAATTTTATTTTTCTTTCTACAGCAAGATACTATGGATCTGCGTATATGGTTTTAATTTCAACACGATACCTTTACACGTTCCTGAGATAAAGGTCTGGACACCCGGACAGACGGACAGACAGACGGACAACAAAGTGATCCTATAAGGGTTCCATTTTTTCTTTTGAGGTATGGAACCCTAAAAGCATACAATCGAATTGAGAACCTCCTCCTTAATGTTAGCTAAAACATTTAATATGTACCTGTACCTACTATAAGTAGGAAAAAGTGTACCAAAACAAGTTAGGCTTACCTATCTTAACTTGTCTCAAACTCAAACCAACGCAGACGAAAAAATACAAAATATGAATATAAAAAAAAATGCTTTGGATATTACCAATTCAGCCACGCCGGTTCTCAAATGCGACAAATAACAAGACTATAGCTCTCTGGAGCAAACCTCAATATACTAGTTTATGTCTCGACAAACGTTTGCGTAGCAACCCTTATTCGCATCCCTTGTAATACGAGTGACAACCCTATTTCAAACTAACAATTAAACTCGCAGCAAAAATGAGATAGAGCACAGAATAAGACATAGTAAGTTGTAGGCGCGGAGTGTGAAGAGGTAGCGGTCTTAAAAACTTATCTCGCTCAGAAATGGCGCTGCGATCGTTTTTGTTTCATAAACAAACTGTAAAAGTTTGTTAAATAACGGTATCCTGTACTAAGTAGTACCATGATTTTGATATTTTTTTATGGGATCACCTCTGAGGTGGTACTTACCAAACAAAAAGGAATCATTTCTTTCAATTCATAATTGTCGAAGTAATCGGTGAACAAATATATAAAAAACACATAGTTGAATTGAGAACCTCCTTCTTTTTGGAAGTCGGTTGAAAGCTGTATTTAGATGTAACATCTACTGGCACATTCTCTACACGCATAAAGATTCCAGCGAAGAGGACTATCCAGCTAAACTGACTCAAGACGGCCAGCATCTCACCCCCACCCTCTTGTAACCGATGACGTCACGTCCAGTACTTTGGTTCTTAAAACAAAATAACTAAACATTCATTCTTAAACATTCTTTATTATAACACAATCATGAGGAACAAATATTATATTGAGGCACTGCCTTTTGCGTTAGTTAAGAAACTGTGTTGCAAAAGGCAGGATCTTCCAGTGGTACATACGATATGTTATATAATGGTACAGACAGTCAATTTGTTTAGGCTAGGAGTGCATAATAATGCAACTAATATAGCGTGTATGTGCGTGTGTGTGGAGGGGTGTGTGTCGTGTGTGTGGGGATGTGGTCCTGTGTCTGTGTGTGTGTGTGTGTGTGTGTGTGTGTGAGAGTATGTGTGTGTGTGTGTGATAGTATGTGTGTGTGTGTGTTAGTATACGTGCGTGCCTGTAGGTATTTGAAATATTAAATTATTTGTTTGTATAACCAATAGTTATAGTATTCTTAGTTATTGTACTTTTCCTAACAGCGACTCGGTGTCTTTGTAATCGAAAGTTGATAGCCATTCTAGGATCTTTTGTTTGACTTTATAAAGTACTAACCGTTTGATATTATGTTTAGCGTTTAGTTCATTGTAAAATTTAGGGGCCAAATCATAGTAACTTCTCCAGGAAACTTCACATTTGTATGTAGGGACAGGACATTTATCTAGCCTTTTGCCTGATATAGGTAGATTGGGCACTATGTCTCTATGATATTTACGGATACATTGGTAAATAAATAACTTTCTCACGGATAATTGATTACATTTAACGTACAAATAATTTGTGGAATAACTGAAAGGTAGACTCATGGTTACTTTTAATAGCGCTCGTTGGGCTCTTTCTATTAGAAGCATATTAGTTTTTCCAGCACCTCCCCACAAGCTTATACAGTAGCTTATTGCACATTCTGCTAAGGCTTTATAGGTCTGGATGAGAAGGTTTTGGTCAGCAACGTACTTCAGTGCTTTAAAACATATATTAATTTTCGTGTACGCTTCGACACTGTTATAATATGTTCACCCCAATTTAATTTCGTGTCAAAAATTACGCCAAGGTATCTAATCGTTTCTGAGCTGGTTAGATTGTCACAGTTACATTCGGATTGATTGGGAAATCGATTACATGGGAACGTATGGGCTTTAATATGTAGATGAGTAGGAGGTTTAGTAGCATCTGTTTTCCTAAAAGATAAGAATTTTGTTTTAGACGTATTTAGAGAAAGAAGATTATCTTCCAGCCATGCAATAGTTTGAGACAGGCCAAGTTCTGCTTTTGTATAAACTTTTTCCCATGTCGAGTCGTGAAAAAGCAACACAGTATCATCTGCAAACATTAAAACATCAACGTTAACTAAGTTAAGTTTACAGAGTTCATTGATATAGATGAGAAATAGCGTTGGCCCTAGCACTGATCCCTGTGGTACACCATAATTGCTTGTATCACTATCACTTAGAAGATTATCTACTCTAACTTGCTGTGCTCGATTTGTCAGGTAGTCAGCAAACCAATCATGTACAACACCTCTAACGCCAATTTTGCTAAGACGTGCTAAAAGGATGGGTATGGAAACTGTGTCGAACGCTTTTTTCAAGTCCAAAAATACGCCAGTACATTTTTGGCCTTGATCTAGGTATGTAGTTATAAGCGTTGAAAATTTCAATACCGCATCATCAGTAGATTTTTTGTTTCGAAAGCCATATTGATTATTTGCCAGAAGATTATTTTTCTCAAGATAAGACATTAACCTTTTGTTTGCAATTTTTTCTAATATTTTGGACACTACTGACAATAAAGAAATTGGTCTATAGTTAGACGGAAGAAGTTTATTCCCTGTTTTATAAATTGGAGAAACAATGGCTCGCTTGAGGGCTGTTGGAAACTTTCCAGTGGTAAAACTGAGATTGCACAGATATGCTATTGGTTCTGAAATTAGACACGAGCAAGTTTTGATGATCGACGTCGGGATTTGATCGTGACCTGATGAACTGTTTGTCTTTAAGCCCGATATTACGTTCATTACTTCTTTGGCGTCTGTTAAAAAGTGAGATAATGAATTAGTTGGTGAATTCGATGGGTCACATACACTTGTTGCTAAGTCAATGTCAGTTTTGTTAATTTTAGTAAGGGTTTCACTTGCTAAGGTAAGCCCAACAGATGTGAAGTACCTGTTAACTTCATTTAATGAATCAGTTGGGTTGTCCTTAATGTTATTAAGTAATATATATATAATTTTCCAAGTATTTTTAATATTACCTTTTGAATTTTCTATTTGCTTTTTATAGTAGTTTTGCTTTTGAATTTTTATAATTTTATTACAGATATTTCTATACCTTTTGTACCTAGATTTGATTGTTTCATCATCTGTATGGTTATTCTGTTTCTGCATAAGATTTCTTTTTCTAATACATTTTATCAAACCAGTTGTAATCCATGGTTTTAATACTTTGAATTTACAAGATACTCTTTTTATTGTTTTATTATTATTAATAGCAGTTTGAATTTTGTTTATTAATATATTAGCAGCAACATTAGCATTTTCCGATTTATAATACTCATCCCATGTTTGCTCCGCAAGTGAAACTCTTACTGCTTCTGCGTTAATTATCGTTTTATAATTCATAGAAACATTTGTTCTAAGCTGTTTTGTATCCATTGACAGCAATATCGGAGAGTGATCGGTAAATGTATCAAATACGAGAGTTTGCCATTTATTGTACGACTTGACCATAAAATGGTCTAGGCACGTTCTGTCTCTGGTTGGTAAATTTACTGCTTGCGAAAGTGCGTGTGATGCCATTAAGTTTAAATAATTCGAATTGTGTACAGAGTTTTCCGCTTCAGGTAAAATGTTTATATTTATGTCGCCGGTAAATATGACATTTCTTTTAATTTTAATGTTTGATAGAATTTTATCTATGGAGTCTAGGTAAACTTGTGGATTTTTAAAACTTGGAGGACGGTATGAGCAAACTATAGTAAAAATGGAAATATGTCATCAAAATAAACGAAATTGCGTATTATGAAGTCGGTTGTTTCAGTTTTTTAAACCATAGTAATAGTCACAATATTTATAAATGACAGTTTGAAGAACCTTACTAATGTTGTCGATAAGCTCTTCAATCTTTGTATACGTTAAAACAGTAGGCGTTTGAGAAGGTTCGCCCGAGCGGCGTACAACTTTTACAATTACGACGATATGAGCTATTTCTGTTTGACCTCACAAAAACGGAATAAAACAATGGAATTACAGTTTATGGTGTTCCGTACTTTAAAAGTAATTAAATATATGTTTTTTTTGACGTGACAACGTCTAATAAATCGACGAACGCCGGCTGCACGCACGAAAAAGGATCTCATTGTTCCGTTACGCTCATTGTCCCGTTACATCATCATAATCATCATTTCATCAATATTTTGTTATGACGTTGTCACGTTAAACTATCGTCCGTAAACCGACTTTACAGATAACCAGTTTTTTTAAACAAGCTTTTATTTAAAGAAAGACGTGAACTAAAAGAAAAAAATCATGCTTGAGGCACTATATTACTATTATTGCATAGTAAACCTATTATTATAACGGATAACGTACATTGTTGCATCAAGCTTTAAAATTATTTATATTTTTGTAATTCACGTCTGTTTTAAAATAAGGTTGATAAAAAAAAAAAAAAAAACATTTTTGCCTCCATTTTTGGGTAGTGGATATCATGTAGCATATGTTAGCCAATACGAAACAAATGAACTCTAACTCAATGGGTTTATCTTATTTAGTTTAGGAGTTCGATTAGCCACCTTCCGACTGCATCATCAGACTAGTTTCTTGGTACCATATCATTGCATTGTCACAAATGTTAAAGATATGCAAGTGAACCAGATTTTAACTCAACTGAAAGTCAGAAAGTGGTTCTACATAATAATAGCTTCCAAGATTTCATCCATGAAGACAGACAAATACAGCAAGTTGATATAAAGCTTGTAAAATATATATACTTAAGTTTTTTATACAAGATAGATCTACGATTGACCACCAACTCGCCTGATGTTAAGCGACGGTGTGGCCGAGGATGGAGTTCGTCGATCTAGAAGATTCACTCTAGCCTTGAAAATTCCAAAATTGAAATTATATTGTTATATTTAAGTGTGTTTTAAGTGTCTGTGTGTGTGTGGATGTTCATGCTTGGCACAAACGCCAAGTGGCGTCTTCTAGTATCGGAGGCCAAGACACATTTTGGGTCGCTGCGCCAACAAAATGATGATGATGAATGAAATGATAAATGTACATTGTTGTTTTGACAATTTAATCACTTTTTTTTTTACTAAATAAATGCGACACAAATTTGTTATCGCATCAATTTAATGTTATTGTTAATAACGGTCATGTAATATTAATAGTAACTCAAACATGCGTGGAATGTCCGTAGGCAAACTTGTTACATTGAAATTCTACAAGATATAGCTTGAAAAGATAAAACTTGACATGCACGATCTTCATCTTTTACAAGATTTTTCCAGTCAAGTCAAGTCCAGCTTTTTGTATTAGTTTTTTTTTTACAAAACTTTGGAATGTATTTATAAAGTTCCATTTTTCATAAAAAAAACACCAGGCCTTTCCCACTCTGTCGACATGGTATATAAACATTATACAATAATTAATTCAAAAAACAAACACACAGAAACCTCCGTCTTAAGATATATAACAACCTCTGCCCTTAAATACATTAATATTGTGTTAAAACTTTCTACACAGAATTAATTTTATATTTCTATCCGAAAAAATCTAATCCATAACTATAAGACGTCCAACACAACTTGAGCTGTAAGGGCTAGGGCAGACTAGTGACTTTTATAGTCGGCAATCGGTGAATATGAAACTGTAACGATCCTGTATCATACAGCAAATAGGTGCATGCGTTTGCGTTATTTAAATTGCTAGATCTTGTAGTTGTAAAGCTTGTTTGCACTAGGACTAGGTTATAATTATAAAGACTAGTATATACGAGTAGATCTATAATAAATATAATTTAATTTATAATGTATAATTTAATTTAATATGTACATATTGAAACTGGTTTCAAGTCTTATTTCAGAATATAGTTTAAAACTCATATATTTCGGTAAGTGTGCGTGTGCTTAATCTCATTCCCCCATATCCATTTCTCTATAAGCTCGAAAAAACGACATCGTTACATATTCTGAAAACACGTACGAAACGCTTTGGCTCCAAATTCATTGTGCGTACCGCCAAAATGTAGAATGTGCTTCCTGATGGGTCGTTTTTCCGAATAGATATAATCTAAGAATATAATCTATTCAAATCGTGAATAAATAGGTTTCTTCTAAGCAAGCGCGTTCCATCGTAGACTGTAACTGTTGCTTAACACCAGGTTACTTGACGGTCAAGCGTAAACCTATTTATGAACCCTTCAATCTTACCTTTTATATCTTATCTGAAGAAACAGCAGGATAAATTCAAATGCGAGACAACTTTGAATGGCGATAAGAAATCATGGTTCAGGCCGTATCACGATCGCACCAAGGTTGTATCGCAGCGTAAGATAGTACGTCTACATAGCGATCAAAACACCTCAGTGTGTACGCCGCTTAGAGTCGCAAAGTATCCAGTCTACCCGGACCTTAAATAAAATTAACAAGCAACATTTCCGTAACAAAGTTGCTCAGTGAAGTCCATTTTATGATGGTGGTTTAGGGAGATACATAAAATATTAGTTTACGATGCAGTTACGTTTGAAATTAGATAGATATACTAGAATGAGGTTGGAGAATCCTCGTTTCTGTACAAAACAGGTATTGTGTGGCGGATTATGCAGCCTATAGCTGGTTAGTGATATAAAGAGGTGTTATTGAAATAACTTCATTTTTATCGCCTTTGTGTCGGGGTTAGTTATTGGACGTTGCGCTTTTTACTCTTTATTGGTCGAAATTTCGATTGAAATTTTGGAATATGTTATGTTGAAGTTACTGTCAATGGAAAGTTTACTTACATGTAAATTATGAATAACTTAACCGACTGCCCAAGATGGAAAATAAAACTATGGTGTTACTTGAACATCTTTAAAAATTAAATAAGTTCGTAAATAAGTGAATGTAGTGTCACAAATTCTTGTTTTTTTTTGGTAGTACGTTTTACCAGATTTTTTTGCCGGGGGTTTTTGAGTTTTTTAAACTTGTACTTTTTTTTTTTTTGCCGTGTAACTCCATCATTTCTAAACTGATTTTGTTTTTAAGCTATTGCATAGCTTCTATCGCGGGCCTTGAGCGTGGAGACCGAATCCAGAAATTCCGTAACGAAAATAACCTAACGCAGTAACGCCGATACAACCAATGCCACCTAGAGGCGATTTGCAGAACTAAAGAGACAAGCGTGATATTTCAAAAAGTCATTAAAAGTTCTGCTATTCATCGATAGATGGCAAAACTAAAAACTAAAAAGTATCACCGCTGTGCCGGTCGGAGTGGGGGGGTGTTAGGAATACTGCATAAATAAAATAAATAAATAATTATAATTACATAAGTTGATAAAAAATGCTATGGAATAGCTTTACCGCGGCAGTCTCCGAGTGCCACACGTCTTTTTTTTTTTATTTGAAAGGATATACTTCTAGAATGGCTTAATAGATTCAGTTCAAATTTTGTTTTTAAAACGAAATGAAAAAAAAAGTCAAAGTTTACAAAATTACGTAGTACTTATTTCGAAGTTTCGGAAGTCGGTTCTTTCAGTTTTTTTATTATAATACAAAACACATGTATACCTACTATTTATATCCCTCACCCACATAGCAACAGTTACAAACATCCGTACATTTCAATTCGTAATATTCCATAAAAATATGTGTCCAATATGTCGGGAAGTAATATATAGAAAATGCGAAACGGCTGCCTTCTGATTAATATATTGTAGCGGAGGAGATATTGCGAGAACATACACGTGGTAGCTGTCACATCCTGTTTTGAGAAATACTCTTATATTTACATGTGTATCTATATTTTTGACCGACTTCCAAAAAGAACGAGGTTCTCAATTCGACTATCTGTTTTTTTTTTAAGTTTGTTCAGCGATTACACCGCCAATTAAGAATTGTTTGTGATGATTATTTTTTGTTTGGTAGCTCATAATTTCAGAAGTGGTCCCATATAATTTTATCAAAATTGGTTCAGTATCGGCTCCCGTATCGGCCTAAGTTAATAATTCCAATTGATGTTACTGCATGACTGCATTTACCGTTTCCGTATCAGCTTACGTTTATAATTGCATTCAATGTGACCGCATGACAGTATCTGTCACTGTATAACATCATCTCTAATAGATGCTAAGAAGCTATTTAGTCTCGAGCACCGCCGTAAAGTAGCATGTGTCTATACTCTATAGGAATAATTTCGGGGAGTGTGTGCAAAAGCTTCACGACCTAACTCCACCCTTCCCATTTTACTACAGGACAAGCAGAAAGTATGCGTAAAAATGGTAATGCACCGATTACCACCAATTTCTCACTGAAATATCAAAAATCCGTAATCAGCGATATCGGTTCACGTTCTTGATGCGTACTACAAAGGAATGGAAATCTTTGCCGCCATCTCTGTTTACTGAGAACTAAAATCTTGGAATTTTCAAGAAGTTTCACTCTAGTGAATAGATATTTTTTAGACCGACGAGCTTCACCCTCGGTCACACTGTCTCTTAATATCAGGCGAGTTGGTGGTCAATCGTAGATCTATCTTGTATAAAAAATGTCTTCAGTCCAATGAAGATTATGACTCAAAGACCTTAGTCACTTTTGAAGCTAATTATAAACTAATGATACCTTATAAAAAAGTAAGAACCTGGATGCCCGAGCTTTGCTCGGTTTTTTTTATAATAGTTTTTCTCACAAAAGAAGGAACTTGAAAAAAATAATATCGTCTATCTGGAATCGAATTGAGGTCTTCTGGATTCCAAGTCGCACGATTTACCACCTGAGCCACCTTGTAGATGGTGGCGAAATTTATCTTCGTATTCTAATGATATTGTAGCAGTTTTTCGTTGCCTGAAAACACGGATAAAACGACGTTTTCTAAAAATGAAACCTAGCTAGAACGATTTATCGCCCCCGAAACCTCATGTATACTAAATTTCATGAAAATCGTTGGAGTCATTTCCGAGATTCAGATTATACATATATATATATATATATATATATATACAAGAATTACTCATTTAAAGGTGTTAGATCATTTTAAGTCTGCGGAATATTTAAATTTTTAACAGGCATAAGCGTGTGCATTAGGAATTATAGGCTATTTATTTTTAAATTGAACATGCTTGTAAGAAAAAAACTATAATAAGAACTATGATTATACCTCTACACCTCTCTATCACACCTCTATACCTTTACTATCTACACATTAAGATTACATTAAAAAAAATGTTTAGTAGGCTTCAGGCTTCCAAAGAATTAGTTGTACCCAAATATTCTCGAATAATGTCGCACTCATCTTGCAGTCGGGTTAAAACACAAGAAGTCAAGCCATAAACCTTTCTATAAACCAGCTACCAGTTTTTCTCTTCAAATTATTTTCCACCAAATCAAAATAATATGTAACTCATATTAAAATTCAAATAGTTACCATCATAAACTTTCGCATATAAATCATACATACATAAATTATTTATGAACTTCTGGACGTATTAAATTAGATTTTGAAATTATTTAGCAATAATATTGGACTTCATTATTTTGTACCGTAGGTACATAAACTAACTGTTCTTCAACTTTATACTGGAATGCCATTCTTAGAATGTTTTTCGTAAAATATTTAACTATGAGCTATGCCCCGCGGATTCACTCGCGCAGTGATGAAAAACGGTGATTATGATGCATCATAAGATATTATGTTCTCTTAAGAGTCCGCAATACGACCATCGTCTGTCTCGCTCGCGCCTACCCACATTTCTAAAGATATAATAAAATGACTGCATGAAATAAAAAATAATCGGCCAAGTGCGAGTCGGACTCGCGCACGAAGGGTTCCGTACTATCATCTATAATACTACAAAGTTTAGTTCTGTATATAAAATAACGAGAAATCAACGAAATTCCAAGTAGTAAATTGCAAACTTATAGGTAGGTTTTCGATACACATCCGGGCAACATGACGACGCTCGCGCGAATACGCGCGGTTATGGCTCGCTCCGTGATGTTACCTCCCCCGCTACCCGCGCGTTCGCGCCACCACCACACCGCGGCGCGGCGCTCGCACCGCGTTTAGATGCACGGATTATTTTCATTTTGTGAGTTTTTATGTATTAGATTAGGTATTTATTTTTATAGTTAATATATTTCTAAATATTTACTTACAAATATTCAAGTTTCTACCTGTTAATTAAGATCGAGTAAAAATTGCTTAAAAATTACGTTTGTTGTATGGGAGCCCCCCTTTAATATTTACTTTATAGTTATTTAATTATTTATTTTGAAAGGTAATATACAAGTAAGTATTCTGTGAAAATTTGAAGCGTCTACCTGTTACCGTTTTTAATATTGAGCAAAAAAATACGAAAAAAACACGTTTATTGTATGGGGACCCCCCTTAATATTTAATTTTTTTAAATTTTTAGTATTTGTTGTTATAGCGGCAACGGAAATACATCATTTGTGAAAATTTCAGCTTTCTAGCTATCACGGTTTATGAGATACAGCCTGGAGACAGACAGACAGACAGACAGACAGACAGACAGACAGACAGACAGACAGACAGACAGACAGACAGCGAAGTCTTAGTAATAGGGTCCCGTTTTTACCCTTTGGGTACGGAACCCTAAAAACATTGTTTGTAAAACTAGAAATAAATCGATCCAAGTTAATTTTCTTAAGTGAACATCATTTTTAAAATTTATGAACGCGAAAATGATTTTTTATGATAAAATTAACTTGGATCAAATTGAAATTTTTGTCGAATATTTGTGATGTTGTCTTCTATTTTTACAAACGACGATTTTTTTTAACTTCATTTAGGCATTTTATATCTTCATAAATGTATGTCCGTCTCGCTCGCGCACGAGACGGACAATGTTCGAACTATGGACTCTTAATGTAGGTAGATACTTGTTATGCGGCATGGCTCTATGAATGCCAAAGCTTACCTTTGTCTTGAATTCTATTTATATATGAAAAATTGAAATAAAAAACGAAAAACCTTGTTAAGTTAGGCGGTAACAATTGTTTGTATAAAAATTAGCCCCTACTACATTTTAGAAACAATCGCGAGTAGAATTTGGATTCGAAGAAGATGGCAAGATAAGAGAGAGGCCTATATCCAGCAGTGGGATAGAGAAGGCTGCGGAAAATGGTGATAACATTTTCTTCAAAATAAACTAACGAAAATCGAAATAAATAAAAAGATTAAGCTAATAACATGCCACATCATTTGTCGTCGATGTTTTGTAAGAAAATTTAAATATCCACACAATTAATATAAAATACAGTTTTAAAACACAGTCATAATAGTCATTTTGGACTATTTATGTCAGTATTTACACTAATTCCTTCGAAACGGTGGAACAAACTCAAAGAATAACCATAATTCCGTCTGCTTATGTTCACATAATCTCTTAAGCTGATTTTATTTTATATTATTATTTATAACATGACGCGAACGTGAAACAACTTGTGGTAATTGATTACACTGCTTTATTACATTAGTTTTTTAAGCGAAAACTTTATAAATACCTATACATACATTCATAAAATCACGTTTATTTTCCCTTACTTATAGGGTAAGCAGAGCGTTGAAGTCCATGAAGCCGTTGGACGCCACATTTGACCATGATTAGAGTGTTACAGGGTATTAGAGGGTAGGATGTAACATTGGCTTGCAGTGACAGGGGGTCAACCCATCGCCTACATAAACGCCAATTTCCCTCAAGTCCCCTAGCTAACTTACAGTATGCCCGGGAAGAGAAGCAGCTGGTACATTCTATGTTTTTCTTTTTCTCCCAGTCCAGCATGGGAGAGAGTTATAAATATGTTTATAATATTTAACGTATTTGGAACTATGTAGTTCTATCCCAAAGCTTTGCCAGAGAAAGGAAATTATTTCATGCTAATAAATTATCTTTTTCTTTATCTTCATACTTAAACTTCATAAGGAAGGCACACTCTAAATTCCTTGTCTCTAGGGTTGTCTATCGGACTGTTTCGACGCACAACGCCAAAAATGCAAAATTCCAATATCAAAAGATTTTAAAGAATTAGCATTAAACACTCAGAATACGGGTTACTTGGGAGTTTCCGGCAGCCTAGTGGTGAGACCATCTGACTTGCGATCCGCAGGTCCTGGGTTCGAATCCCACGGCACGCACCTCTGTCTTTTCGAAGTTATGTGCGTATTGTTGATTGCCGCCAACTTCAAACGGTGAAGGAAAACATCGTGAGGAAACCTACATGTCTGAGAGTTCTCAATGACCTTGAAGAAGTGTGAAGTCTGCCAGCCCGCACTTGGCCAGCGTGGCAGACTATGACCTAACCCTTCTCACAATGAGAAGATGGCCCGTTCCCAGCACAGTGGGACAGCATGTACAAACAGGGCTGATAAAAAAAAAACTCAGAATAAAGTTTTTTTACTTAAGACCTTTAAAGATGGGTTTTATAAATTTGAGGTACTTAGTATATTTTTTTTTCATTTCAATCTATTTAATACAATTGTCAGGTATTTCTGTAGCAAATTTCATAACAATCAGTTTTTCTGTTAAGTTGAGGTGATAGGTTAGAGACAGACAGAGCTACTTTCGCTTTTATAATAATAGCTATGGGCCGTGGTTTTCCCCGTGTAGTGATGAAAAACGATGGTGATGATGATAAAATGTAGCCTGTATATGTTATACCTTATCGATTTAGAATTTATTCGCCTGTATCCGTCCCCATGTTCTCAGCTATCTCTAATCTCTAATTATTCATTAAACTCATTTGTAAGACAGTTTTTCATGTGAATATAAATAGATAAGTTAAAATATTAATGATTTTATTCTTAAACGTTCAACAGAGGCTTAATAGATCAAAATTAGGAAGCGTTTTGTTTCACTTTTGCAAGTGAAAGTCCTGTCTGATAAAACAACTGGCCATGTGCGTGACGGGTCACGCGTAGTGTAGGGTTCTGCAGTTGCTTATCACAATTATAAGGCTCCTTGTTTGATAATAACATGTGAATAGACAGTATAAATGAAATATGTACAAAATGTTCAATTTAATTTCTCTAAATACATTTTTAACAAAAAATATCACTTATAGTTTTAAATTTCGCAAATGGATTCTG
The DNA here is from genome assembly GCA_947563715.1 of Lycia hirtaria. Taxonomy (NCBI): domain Eukaryota; kingdom Metazoa; phylum Arthropoda; class Insecta; order Lepidoptera; family Geometridae; genus Lycia; species Lycia hirtaria. Next base: position 30,892,486 of record OX387377.1, on the reverse strand, counting down.
AAATGGAAAAATGACTTTCAAACGCCCACAATATTTTAGAATTACCTCGAACACCCCCCACCGTAAGGTTCATGAGGAAAATATCATCCCCACTAAACGTGTGAGTATACCACCTAGATACGCTCTCAAACATTTTTTTAATAATCTGTACTGTCCCGCTCCTTGGCAAAGTACTGTCCCACTTTCCGCCACAAATAGCTCCATCTCTGCCTCTTGCCTCTTCCTAGAATACGTCAAGATCGTCATGCCAGCGATTTTTATGTTCCAAATAAAACTGAGGGTCATAATGCAACTTTTTGTCTTAATTAGGCTTAAATTCAGAAGGCAGTCGTACAACCACTGAGCCTGTCAAGTCAGCAACCAAACTCTTAAGTTTGATATGCTGACTTGCTGAGTGTACATTTTTGGAAAAAAGTGTATATTACCATTGTATCATAGTTTTAGTGAATGCCTATCATCATTTGGTGCCGTTAGTCATTTGCGTCCACCACCGGCCAGGTGGACTGCGTAACTCTATCAAAATGAATCCAGGCCACCTCGGCAATAATTTAATCGGACGCTTAATTTACGATAAAATGAATAATCGATTAGCAACGGAGAGATGTGATTGGTCGACGCGGCGGGAGGCGCGATGTCAACACGATAACGATTATTTTATCGATTTTTGATGGAGAGGGTGGAATATTTTGGCGGTTTAGCTGTGATTTTACTTGCACTTGACCGTAGTATATTTGCTGTTTTTTTTTGTTTAATTAGATCTCGGTGTTGTTATTTCGACGCATAATGTTATAAACGCAAAATGCCAACATTTCAAGATTTGGCGTTTTGCGTTCGGTAAACCCGTTATGATGGAGCGTATTTCTCAAGAAAAAACTGTTTTTTTTTGTCAGGATTTGAAGACACTCAGATTATATCTTACAGAAATATTAATCAGGCAACGTCTTTCTTTATAACTATCCTAACATTTTTTATTTAAAAATAGGTTAGCACATGACCGTCAACTCGCCTGGTGTTAAGTGGCCGTCACAGTATAAGATAAAGCTCACTTGCGTAGAAAGAATTAAATTTAATTCCACATTTTGACGGTACGCACAATAAAAGCGGAGTTAAAGCGTTTCGTACGTGTTTTTGGAATAATCCAACCATGTGAAGGAATAATTGTGCTAAAATAAATACTTAGTACAAAATCGTTGCTTTAACATCTTTGATCAGGTGATGTTAAAGCATTGCAAATGACGGTCCTCAGTAAAATTTAAAACTAAGAATTTCCGTAGTTAGAATTACATGTTAACTCAAGATTTAGGCAGCAGTGTTTTAATGTTTTTACATTAAGCGAGTCAGCTCCAGTAGTTGCGCCTTCATCTTACAGCAGTTAGAGCGCTGTTTAGTTGCTTTGTGCCCAAGCGGCACTGTCATGCAGCAACTTCGCTATGCCGTAAAATATAAAGCAAAATACGACATTGTACAGTTTAATATGGATTTCACTTGGGAAACACAATTGCAATTGCATTTGACACTATCCTGACGCCAATTGGAAACGCTTCGCTCTTTCTATTCGTAGCGGCGTGTTTCTGTTATCTCTGTACATATGTACATAATATATGTCTAAGAATATTTTTCTGTACGAAATCTAATACCTTTAAGCAAGCAATTCTTGTATATATAGGTATGTACCTATATAATTTGAATCTTGGAAACGGCTTAAAACGATTTTAATGATATTTGGTTTTTAAGTAGATTAGGGGATGATAAATCGATGTTGCTAGGTTTTATTTTTAGTGAACCCAGGTTTGCTCGTATTTTCAGTCATAAAAAATCCGATTGGAGCTCGGTTGCCCATGTACTTTTACTGTTGTTCGTACAAATGCAGTTAACGCACGAAGTTGCGCCGTGCCATCAAACAACTCAGCTGATTGACATTGTCAGTTTGCTACGTATGTCAATGTCAAACGGCAGAATTCGGTTGTCACGGGACTAGCCAGGATAAGAGCTACAGTTGCTGTAACAATAGTTACTATTAACTTACCTGACCTATGAAAGCAGTCGCATATTGTGAAAGGCATTTTATGTGACCTAAAATCTTTAACTTCATAGTTACTTGCTCCCTATTCGATCTATTTTAGATCTTAAAAGTAAAAGCAATCAATTTACTAAGGCTTCTCTCTACAAAAAGCAGTTTTTTCGCGTTAATTAAGAAAATTTTCAGAAGACTTGAGAATCTATAATATTTTTAGTTCCTACCAGATTTTTCGCGAACAAATCTCAGCATTGAATAGCTCTAAGACTATCCTTTCTGTAGATCATTACAAGTGTTATAGGTGTTTTACGTCCACTCTGACAAATTGGTATTTTACGAGAGCGCCTCGGGCGAGTTGTGGGCTCTACTCATGTACTCTTCAAATATCGTACCTAATAGCTGGGACGATGGAGACGTAGACTGCTGGGATTAGAAACTTAGAGAGCAACGAATGGAGTGATTTAACTGATTTAGAAGAATTATTATCTTTATACTTTTCTATCGGAGAGTAAGATACGAATAAATTATATTTTAAATAAATTACCAAGTGCGTGTCGTGCCATGCGCAACGTAGGGTACCGTAGTTACTATCATACTAAATAACAGCTTTCTAGTACTTAAAGTTTTTGAGCAAAACCACGGACGGACAGACAGACAAACAGACAGACGGACATGGCGAAATTATAAGGGTTTCTTGTTTACTACGGAGCCCTAAAAACTGAAAAAACTGACTTCAAAATGCGCAATATTGTTTTAAAAACCTAACTACTGAACCGATTTTGTTTAAAAAATAATCTATGGGACCAATATGAAAAAATTAAAACAGCCGAATTATTAACCTCCTTCTTTTTAGGGTTCCGTACCCAAAGGGTAAAAACGGGACCCTATTACTAAGACTTCGCTGTCTGTCTGTCTGTCTGTCTGTCTGTCTGTCTGTCTGTCTGTCTGTCTGTCTGTCTGTCTGTCTCCAGGCTGTATCTCATAAACCGTGATAGCTAGAAAGCTGAAATTTTCACAAATGATGTATTTCCGTTGCCGCTATAACAACAAATACTAAAAATTAAAAAAAAAATAATATTAAGGGGGGTCCCCATACAATAAACGTGTTTTTTTCGTATTTTTTTGCTCAATATTAAAATCGGTAACAGGTAGACGCTTCAAATTTTCACAGAATATTTACTGGTATATTACCTTTCAAAATAAATAATTAAATAATCATAAAGTAAATATTAAAGGGGGGCTCCCATACAACAAACGTAATTTTTAAGCAATTTTTACTCGATCTTAATTAACAGGTAGAAACTTGAATATTTGTAAGTAAATATTTAGAAATATACTAACTAGGTATATAAATAAATACCTAATCTAATACATAAAAACTCACAAAATGAAAATAATTCGTGCATCTAAACGCGGTGCGAGCGCCGCGCCGCGGTGTGGTGGTGGCGCGAGTACGAGGCGGCCACGCGGGTAGCGGGGGAGGTAACATCACGGAGCGAGCCATGGCCGCGCGTATTCGCGCGAGCGTCGCCGTGCTGCCCGGATGTGTATCGAAAACCTACCTATAAGTTTGCAATTTACTACTTTTGGAATTTCGTTAATTTCTCGTTATTTTATAAACAGAACTAAGCTTTGTAGTATTATAGATGATAGTACGGAACCCTTCGTGCGCGAGTCCGACTCGCACTTGGCCGATTTTTTAAGTTTGAAAAAGCGAGATCTATTTATGACGTATACACATAAAGCGAGATCTATTCATGACGTATACACACAAAGCGAGATCTATTCATGACGTGTACACATAAAGCGAGATCTATTCATGACGTGTACACATAAAGCGAGATCTATTCATGACGTATACACATAAAGCGAGATCTATTCATGACGTATACACATAAAACGAGATCTATTCATGACGTGTACACATAAAGCGAGATCTATTCATGACGTATACACATAAAGCGAGATCTATTCATGACGTGTACACATAAAGCGAGATCTATTCATGACGTATACACATAAAGCGAGATCTATTTATGACGTGTACACATAAAGCGAGATCTATTCATGACGTATACACATAAAGCGAGATCTATTCATGACGTATACACATAAAGCGAGATCTATTCATGACGTGTACACTTAAAGCGAGATCTATTCATGACGTATACACATAAAGCGAGATCTATTCATGACGTGTACACATAAAGCGAGATCTATTCATGACGTATACACATAAAGCGAGATCTATTAATGACGTGTACACATAAAGCGAGATCTAATCATGACGTATACACATAAAACGAGATCTATTCATGACGTGTACACATAAAGCGAGATCTATTCATGACGTGTACACATAAAGCGAGATCTATTCATGACGTATACACATAAAGCGAGATCTATTCATGACGTATACACATAAAGCGAGATCTATTCATGACGTGTACACATAAAGCGAGATCTATTCATGACGTATACACATAAAGCGAGATCTATTCATGACGTGTACACATAAAGCGAGATCTATTCATGACGTATACACATAAAGCGAGATCTATTCATGACGTGTACACATAAAGCGAGATCTATTCATGACGTGTACACATAAAGCGAGATCTATTCATGACGTGTACACATAAAGCGAGATCTATTCATGACGTGTACACATAAAGCGAGATCTATTCATGACGTGTACACATAAAGCGAGATCTATTCATGACGTATACACATAAAGCGAGATCTATTCATGACGTATACACATAAAGCGAGATCTATTCATGACGTGTACACATAAAGCGAGATCTATTCATGACGTATACACATAAAGCGAGATCTATTCATGACGTGTACACATAAAGCGAGATCTATTCATGACGTATACACATAAAGCGAGATCTATTCATGACGTGTACACATAAAGCGAGATCTATTCATGACGTATACACATAAAGCGAGATCTATTCATGACGTGTACACATAAAGCGAGATCTATTCATGACGTATACACATAAAGGGAGATCTATTCATGATGTCACCGGAATATAACAAGATCCGCAAGTTTATAAATTTCCAAAAATTTTCTAGGAAATTTATAAACTTTCGGATCTTGTTATATTCCGGTGGCATATACATATAAAGCGAGATCTATTCATGATGTATACATATAAAGCGAGATCTATTCATGATGTATACATACAAAGCGAGATCTATTCATGATGTATACATATAAAGCGAGATCTATTCATGATGTCACCGGAATATAACAAGATCCGCAAGTTTATAAATTTCCAAAAAATTTCTAGGAAATTTATAAACTTGCGGATCTTGTTATATTCCGGTGGCATATACATATAAAGCGAGATCTATTCATGATGTATACATATAAAGCGAGATCTATTCATGATGTATACATACAAAGCGAGATCTATTCATGATGTATACATATAAAGCGAGATCTATTCATGATGTATACATATTCCAATTCCAAAATCTCAGATGAACCACTCTAGTTTCACTTCTTTATGCGTAGGATTACTGAAACATAGAATACGCTTTCTGAATTATGGGTCTATCAGTCTCTTGATGCACATACTAAATGTGCGGCACCGCAACGCAACGCTTAGCGTCGCAGCGCGTCGCAATGCGTTTATGTGTCTAGGCCATAATGTTACAGATAGCGCGAATGTAGCGCAAATTATATTCAGCTTGCGTATGCGTCTACGCTCATAGAGGCACTTAGAGAGTGCATCTCGTTCTATCATGTAGTTCTTATCTGTTCTGTCGCGCAGCCAAGTACTTAAATGTCTGGATGTATTCAATTGTAGCATTATTCGTAAACATTATAACAGATTATAATATTCACGTTTGCCATCTCACAAACACTTTTATGTAGGTGTAAAAAATAATAAATTCAAGAAGGTTTCCCAAAGTAAAAGCTCAATTCAAATTTGGAACATGATTTTTAACTCCAAACTTCCTAGAAAGCACCGCATTAATTCAGAAAACGATCGAAAATTTCAATATAAATAGTGACAAATTAATTAAAGAGTGATCAGATCGGTTCTTGATCAGTTCGATTAGTTCGGACGGTGTTCTTGTGATCCAGTTCATTAATGCGATCATTAAATATATAATTTATATCTAAGGCCCTTCGTACACAACGCTACTTAAACTGATAGCGAAAGATTTTAGATTTTTATTTTAGAGGCGAGTTTTCGTTCATTTTTCACTGACATTTTGTTCATTCATCACTGACATTTCGTTCAGTCGTCACTGACATTTCGTTCATTCGTCGTCAACAGCGGTCGCGTGGCACACGCTGGATTGTTGCTAATATGGAAGCGAAGGTTTTAAAGATAAATAAATAAATATTGGTGGACATTTCACACAACTTTATCTAACCCAAACTAATCAATCTGAGTCTAGATAGCGGATAGAATACTTATATATTTTTGTTTGTTAATTCATACATATGGTATATAGAAACACCTAGACACAGAACAAACATCCATGTTCATCACACAAATGTTTGTCCTGGGCAAAAAGAAAACTTCAGTAACTTCGCTATTTGTCTTCGGATTACACTCATTCATAGGAATAATTTTGTTTACCTCGGGTTAAAGACTTATTTAGTCCCTCGAACTATTGGCGGCCTCACTTCGTTCGTGCGCCAAACCCCGTCTTGGGACTAAATAAGTTACTTTCACCCCTAGGGTAACAATGTACTATTAAACATCCCAGTGACCACGCCTATATACTTATAATTCAAAATTAAATATATAACGTGTATAAATCTTGCGTAGCGTCGTATACGAAGGGCCTTACATAGCTGTGTAATTAGGAATGTAGACCGATTTTTATGGCGTTGATTAATAAGTGAACTGATCGGCTCATTAACGGTTGGTTAAATAGATTGATTTGTAGTGATTGCGTCAATCGTGTTTTGATTTTATCATATGTGTTTAATTGTAAGTAATTTATTTGTGATGTCATAAAACTGTGGGCTTTAACAGTTAAAACCCTGTATGACGATGCACTTTGCTCGTCATTCTGATATATAAGATTTTAAATATGCCTATTATTTTTTATTTATTAATTTTCTTTATGATTTCTCATTATGTAAACATTCGCTGGAAAAAACCAAACGGTTCGAATTATTAAGAAGTTGGAAGTGACCTGATTGGTTCGAGCCGATGACATATTAAATCAATTTATTGATGACTCCTTAGTTACACGTCAAATATCTAATAAGTATGTCAAAGAACGTATCAACTATACAATTAGGTACATAGTTAGAAAATTACAAAATATTCATTACAAAAATAATCACAATAATACAGTCAAATAATCGATGCGACACGTGACCAAAATGCTGGCGCGTATCTGGCCCAACGCATAAGCATTGCCATTCAACGTGACAATGCGCTCAGCATGCTGGGTACGCTGTCAAGTGGGTTTGAGCATTTGGATTGCCTTTAGACCTTTATCGGTCTGGGGTAATCGATATGCTTTTTGTGCAGTAGTTGAGTTTGTATATTGTTTTGTTGTAGTTAATAAAGGCACTCGCCCGTAAAAAAAGTAATACTTAATACATAATTAATAATATTTCAATTTAAAGCAATCATTAAGTGTTCTAACTAACATTATACCAGTGAAAGTCACTCGCTCTGTCGTCTGTCTGTCTGTTTGTTATATTTTCGAGACTATACTTTACCATCAACACCGCGGAGCGCAACTAGTCTCCTAAAGGGTGGTACTGACTTGTTTTCCGGCTTGTCTCGTTGTGAAAGGGGGAAGAAGGGTCGGTTCTGTAACTCGTGCGCACACGCACCGAAATGCAGTCCGTAAATTTTGGCACGCAGGTGATGCTCTAAGCTTTGTAGCTTTGAAGAGACAAATTTTTCGTCACCTATACTCGTAGCTTCACAGCTCGTCGCTTTATCTCCAAAGCTTAGAGCTGGTATTTGGCAGATCCCTCAATCCTCAATCCAAAATCCAACCTGATTGCAGCTTAGGCAGACTGAGAAGTATTTTGAAGGACCAGCAATTTCTTTTTCGAAGTTTATACCTAAGCTCAATATGCGTAGTATTTTTTTTTCTGACGTGACAACGTCTAATAAATCGATGAACGCCGGCTGCACGCACGAAAAAGGATGACTCATTGTCCCGTTACCCTCATTGTCCCGTTACGCGCGTTACGAAATGATTCAATTGTATTCATAAAAGTATGCAATCATTTCATCAATGTTTTGTTATGACGTTGTCACGTTAAACTATCGTCCGTAAGCTGACTTTACAGACAACCATTTTTTTTATTATATGAAAAATCTCAACCAAAGCTAGTTGTTTACATAATATATGCGTATGTTCCCGACTCAAAATAAGACACAGATATAGTCAACTCTCCAGCTTGTTCATAATTTTAATACAATTCCTAAGCCTAGGTCACAGGCAACGACTGGAGATAGTAAACATGACATCGCGGTGTCGAACATATGTGGCGATTTTATGAGTATGCGTGCGCCACTCATACATTCATAAACACGATATGTACATAACCGAAGGCCGCGCTTAATGGAGATTTGCTAGAATTTCATATAAGATAAGAATTATTAGAAATACATATATGAAGACTGCTAAGTTTCGATAATACTGGTACCTGTTGTTAACGAAACATTATCAATTAATGGCGTACTCTTATTTTTTTCTAAATATACAAATGTTCCGTTACTTTCGTGAAATAATGTAATAGAAAATCCTAAATTCATAAAAAATAAAACTGTATGTACCTGAGACAAATAAAGTCCGCTTTTGACCACCAACTCGCCTATTGATAAGCAATGATATGGTCGAAGATGGAGAACGTAGACTTAGAAGAAATCTATTTACTCTGACCTTGAAAAAGATACATATGTTCGTTATGTTAAGTGAGGGCTTCGTATGAAGTGGCGTAATTTTAGATTGTTGTTATTGCTTATTTCGTGTCTATGGGGAGCAGTCCTCGGTGGTAGCCTTCAGTATGTTTAACACGCAGGCTGCAAATCATTTTGCCGCCGCTCCGTGGCGCGTGGCGCCGTGTAGGTTAATATAATAAAGGTCTCGTCGAGTCTACCTCACAGTACCAGCTACTGGGAATTTACTTACATGTCTCACTAGATTTATGCTCATACAATTTTAGCCGAAATTAACCTTTTTTTTCTGGAGATTAGAGTATGTTTTATTTTCAGTAAATTCAGTAACATTTTTTTTTACTTGACAGGATTATGCTTGTAGTTGAACGACACTACAGTGTACGATGAAGCGCACTTACTTTAAATCTAAGTAAATATCAATAAAAATACTAATTTGTAGCAACAAAATTATATATTTTGACTGCATTCTGTAATTTTTTAACTGCTGCACTCTCGGCTAGGAACTAAGATGAAGGTCGAAACTTGATAAAATCGCAGCAATCTACTAAAAGTAAAGGTCTGGACAAGTATACCTGACAATTAACTATGTCCTTTTTCACCTGCGTAGTGATGAAAACGGCGATGATGATGATGATGTAATGTAGCCTAGGTCTGTCTCCAGGTCCTCAGCTATCACTGTAAACAATTTCATAACGGTCGGCTCAACCGATTGATCGTGAAAGGATAACAAACAGACAGACATAAAATACATTAAGTTTTCAATGCGAAAACCAACACCTGCGCAAAACATCACCAAAGTGTATTCTCATTATTGTAAAGACCCCAGCCAAGACAAATGTGAATGTCCCGATATTAAAATTACAAATAAAATAAAATACTTGGGCGTCATAATTGACGAAACTCTTTCGTTCAAACCACATATTGAAGCACTTTGTAATAGAGTACGGAAGATGATATTTGTATTCAAACAGTTACGAAGTATTGCTGATCCCCAGTTAGTCAGGCAAGTTTACTTGGCTTTGTGTCAATCCATATTAACGTATTGTATAACCGTATGGGGTGGAGGGGGAAAGACACTATTACTAACCGTCGAGAGAGCTCAGCGAGCGATTTTGAAGGTATCGACTTTTCGGCATTTCCTTTTTCCCACTAACCTCCTCTATCAATCCTGTAAAGTACTAACCGTTCGGCAATTATTCATAAAAAATATAGTACTAAAACAGCATGCAGCCCTTCCTTACAATATTGACCTAACTAATAAAAGACGGAAAGATATTGTTTGCCCTCAGAGGATAACAAAACATGCCTTTACTAAAAAATTCTACATATTTCTAGGGCCACTTCTATACAACAGAATAAATTCTGTAAATTACATATATTCCCTCACTTATAATAAATGTAAAGAAGCCGTTAGTGAGACTCTCCAAAGCATGTCCTATGAAGATACAGAGAAGTTATTAATAGTTTACGATTAGTTTGCCTAGTGCATTGTTTGCTTAGATTTCTTATATAATTATTTTTGTTATAAATTATTTAAGATAGTATATAAAAAACATAGTTCATAAGTGATTTTATAATACAATTATTGTTTGCCTACTTCTCGCCTGACAAACAGGAATACCTAGTTCAGGCATATAATTTATATTTTACCTAAGTTAAAATTGAATGTATTTAAATAGTGTTTTATACGTAAAATTGTTTTTGCAAAATAAAGTTATTGGTGACTAGACAAACAAAGCTACTGTCGCTTCTTGGTTTCAAATGATCGGTAGGATTTATAATTATCGTTTGGGGTATCCGTAGATATTATAACAAATTCAAATGATCCTCTGGAATATTCCTAGGTATTAACAATTTCAAATGACTAAATTATTTGGTCCCTAAGATTTCAATCAATTACACTTTATTGATACCACATAAAGTAATAAGACAATAAACACATAAAAAAATGGCACAAAACGCGGTCTTATCGCTAAAAGCGATCTCTTCAAGGCAACCTTGAGATGTGTTGAAAAATGCTGACTTAGATTTTCGGTGTATTTTCATAAAGGAAGGCGAGGTTCACTTTCCATATGACATACAAATTACTTCAATAAATAAGTACTAAGTAATAAGTACTTTGAATGAGCTCAATAAGTGTTTTCAATATCCGAACATCACATATTTTCCTAAAAAAAAAAAACAGTGGAACGCGTACTTGTTTACCCGTTACATTTATTTTCTTCGTACGAAATATGATCCAGACTCTAATAACAAATCGATTGACACCTCATTCATCAAAATCGGACGTTGCCTTTTGTCTTCGCTGCGGTCAAGTGAAACGGACGCCATCAGGCGCTAACCATCAGGTAACCGTCCCGTATACCTAATACTAGTCAGAGCACGCAAACAACAAATCACACCGACGTTATTATATATAGCGGCTGTTTTCATCATAATTCTTCAGGATTTACCAGTTTTGTGTCAACGCGTGAATTTCTGACTCAGAACCGCGTTCGAGGTTCACGTAATTTTCTAAAGAAAATTGTTTGGGGAAAAGGATGGAAGTGGGGTGAGGTGTCAACTTGTGGTTTTACGCTTTTGGTGGAAACTGGTAAAGAAAGTATCATCCTTGAAAAAAAGTCAATATGCAATTTTGACAGAAATATATTCTCTAACCAATTTAGATATGTTTACCGAAACTTGACCATTGACTTGAAAACATAGAAAACATAACATAATGAAACCATAATTAATGAATTTACATTATAGTCTTAGTTTAGTTGTTACTCTATGCATTTTAGTGGTGTCTTCATAATCAGTATCTTTATCAACTTATAATAATTGTGTACTTAGTGGTTTGTTTGCCGATTTCGCCGAAACAAATAGATAATGATAGACTTAAAGACCGAATTACTTAAACTTTTTAATCGACTTCCAAAATGGAAGAGGTTCTCAATTCGATTGTATGTTTTTTTATTTATTTGTTATATCTTTTTTGTTTGGTTACTTCAGAGGTGGTCCCATATAAATTTTATCAATATTAGTTCAGAACTTTGGCTTATAAACCAAAATTATGGAACATTTATGTCATACAAATAAAAGAAATTGCGTATTTTGAAGTCGGTTGTTTCGGTTTTTCTAAATATAATTACCTGATTACCATTGGTTAGGTTAGTTCATTTGCTTCATCATAGTATTTTTTTTAAAAGTAGAAACAGATTTGCGCTTGACCACCTGCTCGCCTGATGTTAAGCGACGTCGCGGTCTACGGTGGAGCGCGCTTACCTAGAAGAAACCAATTCACTCACGATAGACCAAAAATACCAGCCGATTACGATGAGATAAGATAATTTATCGATTAATTCTGAGTTCTAACACACCAAAAAAATAATTTCAAAACTAGCTTTAACTTTTTTTATTTGTTCTGGGTAAGTGCCCTCTATGACAGACCAACACCTACTATCAGGTATAAAAAAAAGAAAAAAAAAGATTGTTTTTTTTTAATGTTGCATGTTTAATGTTTATTTCTGTCACATTCCAGTTCGTTTAAAGTAAGTAAATACCTCCTATTGATGTTTCAGTCGATTTTCCTCCCGGCTTGTTAGGGCGTGGAAGCAAGACCGACTACCGTCATCAATCGACGACGAAAATAGGCTATACGGGAACACGACCATCGGGGAAATCTGTAAGCGTGTTCTTAAACGTTGTACAAAAATCGTAGGATATTTTTACTTTAATACGATTAGATAATTGACTAGCTGTGCTACGCGGCGTAAAAAAACCTAACAAGACTGAGTCAGACTCGCCCACCGAGGCTTAAGTACAAAATAGTAGATAAAAGGGGGAAATTCAATTTTTTTTACATTTTCATAAATCGAAAAATATACATCGTAAAACTATTTAAAACCCTGTTTTTGCTTGTGCTAATTAAGCTCTTTCATATAATACTCCACATGATACGGTTAAAGCACTTTAAAATTTGGACCCTCCTTCCTTGCATAACGACCCTATTTTATGTAATTAAATTAAAAATGTACAGTTTTCGGAATTTTCTATATGAGAATGCTTCTTGCCAAATTTCAAAGTTATAGGTCAACGGGATAGGTTTTGATTCCCTTGCGAGTGTCGAAATATGCGTTTTTTTCGACATATTCGGCTAATTTTATGCGATTAAATTAAAAATTTACAGTTTTCTGAATTTTAAGTATTATATAGCAATGATTCTTGCCAAACAAAGTTCTAGGTCAACGGGAAGTACCCCATAGGTTTTAATTCCCTTGCGTCTTGACAGACAACAAAGTGATCCTATAAGGGTTCCGTTTTTTCTTTTAGAGGTACGGAACCCTAAAAAAACAATAATATATTTTAGTTTCAATTTTTCGCAAAACGTGAAAATGTAGGATATTTTTGCAAATAGGGCTGATCTGAATAATTGATAGCATGGAATGAGAAGTATCATGGGCGTCCTATTTGAATATAATAACAATAATAGATAGGCAGAGTTTAAATAGAAAACAATCTAAGTGGACAAAATGCATGCAAACAAATTACTTTTAATAGGGAAAAAAAAACATTAACTATAAGCCAGGATTTTAATTTAACTTTAAAATGTAATATATTTAATGATTTAAATTCAGTATGCAAAAAAAAAAAAAAAAAAAATCTGATTTTATCTACCTCCAAATAAATGAATAATTTATTTGAGAGTTTTATGAAGTCAGTTCAGTTTTAAAAACTACCTAATTTTCAGGATAAGTCTGCGTTTGTGAGTCACGACCTATACTGTTTACTCGTTGTATGTGTGTGTAGGTATCCAAATATATGACAATACCGCTATCAAACGCTAATCCTCACTTAGCTCCACATAAGTCGCACTTAGAAACATAATACCTTAATTAAGTTAGGAACGGCATCTTCCCCGCTTCTGTTTCAATATCACTTCATTGTAACGGTTTCTTGGCTTTTCGTTATTGTTATTTATTGAAATGCAACAATTAATGTCACGTGTACTAATATAAAAATATTTATAAGTATTTTATTTTCTTTTTATGTTATATTTGACTTTAGATACCCTTATCCTCACTAATATTATAAAGCTAATGTGCGAAGAGTAAAAAACTAAAATATGAGGACGATGGTTGATTATAATATGCCACCAGTACTGGGACTTGGATATCAAATTAATAAAATCCCAACACAGATCTGCTAGATTTATCAATATTGTGAGCTACTAAGTACTAAAGCCAAAGTAAGGTTGCCTGGAGAGATCGCTATTAGCGATAAGGCCGCCAGTTGTTACACTAGTTTTTAAATGACTTATCTTGATTGTAAATTTCTAAGGTGTGTACAATAAAGAGTTTATCTATCTATCTAAAGCGAGCCTAGAGAACGATTTACATACTTAAATAATAGACCTGTCATCTAGTCTCACTTGTGACCACAGACACTTGCAAATTTTCTTATCATCAAGTCTATAATAAATTATATAAACTACTAGATGCGACGGCGTACTTCGTATCACCTATCAATGAGTGGACCCGATATTTTCTCAACGTTTAAGCCTTCCCTGGACTACGACAGACATTTCAAAACCAAAATCAGCTAAATCGGCCCAGCTGCTCTCGAGTTTTAACGAGACAAACGAACAGCAATTGATTTTTATATATATAGAGATAGAGATACGCGATAATTATTTAAGAGTTTTTCTCTTAAATTTAATTCATTTCAACCGCATACGGCGGTCTTTCGGGATTGACGTTTGCGGTGCTCCTTTTGAAAAAGGCCGCCGTATGCGGTTGAAACTATAGTCGAGAATTCTGTTCAAAAATAGACGTGAGTAACCTATTCGTTCAAAATAAAATGTGTAACAACCACGTTTGTTTTCATAAGAAAAAAAATGTTTATTTGTTCTTACAATGATATAGTAACAAATAATTATAGTAAGATACAAAGATTCTTATTTACTAATCGCTTGCGGTAGGTAAAAGTTCGATAAATCGAGGATATCTTCGAATGCTGGAGAATATTTCAAATAATATTCATAAAGGTAGTTTATATTTTCGTCCATCGTTCGAAGTTGGCGACAATTAACAAAATGCGCATATTAAGTTCGAAAATATAGAGCGAGTTTTTGATCCAGGACATGTATGAGAAATCCGACGGTCTCCCAACTAGGCTCCCAATACTTGACTTGATTATTATTCTAACCACTCAGCCTAATAAAATACGAAAACAGCGTCAACTTTCTACATGTCGTGTAAATGTATATTCGATGTAGAGTATTTCAATTAATGGTAATAACTTAAACTAACTTAATCGATATTTACGAGGCAATTAACGATTTTATGGCGTTATATAAACGATACTTAACTTTATATGTTGCGTATATAACTCAGGCGTTGTGACTAAATGGCTTCAGTTAGATTTTATTTATGGGCTTACTCAACGGTTGACTAGTTGTGGCGAGCGGTTTCACCCGAGTCCTGACCTGTACTATTGGATATTCTGTAACGTAGATGATTTTGACAATAATATGTTGGTTACTTTTTACCCGGCCGCGTAAGAAGGAGGGTTATGGTTTTCGTATGTATGTGCATATATATGTATGTATGTACGTACGTACGTAAGTATGTATGTACGTACGTACGTATGTATGTTCATATAAGATCGCCCACAGCCTAATCGGCTTGACTGATTTTGATGTGCGAGATATTGTTAAAACACTCTCTATAACTCTCGCAAAAATAAAAAAAACCGGACAAGTGCGAGTCAGACTCGCCCACCAAGTAGAAAAAAGGGGGAAATCTTTTTTTTTTTATATTTTCCTTCATAAACTGAAAAACATATATCGTAAAAACATTTAAAAGCCTGTTTTAGCTTCTGCTTAACTTTTTTTTTACGAAAACCGAGAAATTTTATTTTTCTTTCTGCAGCAAGATATTATGGATTTGCGTATATGGTTTTAATTTCAACACGATACCTTGACGGGTTCCCGAGATACAGGTCTTGACACCCCGACGGACAACAAAGTGATCCTATAATATTTGTGGACATTTCACGCAACACGGGTTCCGTTTTTTCCTTTTGAGGTACGGAACCCTAAAAATGCATTATTTTCGTAAACTACCGAACTTTTTCGTAATAATTGAGTAATTTTAAAAGGATTATTCTAAAGAATACGTATTTATAATCTTATACAGAGGTTTTATGCATACTTTCTCACTAAAAACGTATTCTCAACAGCGTAATAAGCGTAACGAAGTCGTAAGTTAGACTGCTTTTTTTTTATTGATTTTAATTTGATCCAAATTAATTGTCATACATAAAAGTCATTTTTACGTTAATAATAAAAAAAAATGTAAGAAAACTAAGTTGCATCAAATTGAAATTTTTGAAAATTTGTGATGCTGTTTTCTTTTTTTTACACATTATAGATCTACGATTGACCACAAGCTCGCCTGATGTCAAGTGACGGTGCGGCCGAGGATGGAGCTCGTCGATCTAGAAGATTTATCTATTCATTTTAACCTTGAAAATTCCAAGATTGTAGGATCCAATTCCAAAATTTCTTGTTTCTTAAATGACGATTTTTATACCAGTTCATTCAGTCATTTTATATCTTCCAAAAATGTTTGTATGCGCGAGCGAGACGGACAATTTAATAGATTCTTGTTTGCCATATACAATAGTAAACACCATTTCTAAGTATGCACAAAATTACGAATTCCAATAAGCGTTAACTCCCAGTTTAACGAACTGTTGGCGGCGTTAAGTGTTCTGTTTACACTGCCCGGTGGGGTCATTGTACCTCGTGTTGCATAATGAGAGATAAGGAGAGATAGTACTTACTAGATAAACGGTGTTTAATTTGTACAGCGTGGAATGTAACGTTTAGTGGCGAGAAATGGTGGATGTGTGGAATTATCACCTCTCCATGCGACTGTACTTGGAGACTGGACAGAGATTCGTCGAGAGAGGTCTATGAACTAAAGTTTTCTTTTGTTTAACTGACAAGTGACAAAATTAACAACAACAAAGAAATATACAAACGGTAATCTATCTATAGTCCGAAATATATTTGCCCGAATCTGTTTTATAAAAGTGCCTGATTTTAGGGATTTTACTTGATACAAGTTCTGATTCCATAAATTAGTTAGCCATCAGTTTCATTTGCTCGAAAATTATTAGATTAGGTATAGGTTTGTTGGTTTTATTTTTTATTTGGTCTATTAAACTGGTCGTAATAAACCTAAACGCATTCTTACAACATTACATTTCTTTAATTGTTCACATAAATTTTCTTATTCGGTTATCAGACGAGTTGTCAAACGGGATTTAGTGATCTTGATAAAGCGTCTTTTAAAAAAAACGTGTTCGGGAAAATTATATTAGACATTTCACATTCAATTTAAAAAATATTTTATTAACAGATTTCATCTGTCATTAAATGTACATTACATCGTTCAGAGTCAAAAAGTCCAGTGGGCCAAAATGACAAGTCCTAAATTGTCCAACACCGTCTACTTGGGCAACACAGGTATAATTCAAACCTACCGGAAAAAATGCAAATGTCAATGTACAATAAATATGAACGGATTCTACGTAGGTAAGTAACAGATTCCAACGAGGGCGGCATCTGCGGAATGAGATTAACGCTATATGCCGCCCGACAATCTGTACTAACTCCTACACTCTTGTCTATTCTAAATTGTTACTAGATTCAAACGGTGAAGGAAAACATAGCTAGAAAATGTTCATAGCTGAAAGTTCATAAAATAACCTATTTTAAATTTAATTAAGAAACAAGCTTTTAAAATTCCGTAGTCTTCAGATAAATTAACCTAATTGAATTTGGCAACAATTTTGCTGCATTCGTTTTGAATATTAACAAATTATAGATATTGGTTTGAAATAAATAGTTTTGTTTTAAATTAAATACATTACAAAATGTTAGACTAACCCCAGCAGGGTAGAATTGAAACACGATATTATACAAATTCCTCGAAAGAAAAACATGCAAAATTACATTTGTAACAAGTATAAGTATAAAAAACTCTAAAACCCCCTGCAAAAAAAAAACGGCTGAACAGATTTCGATGAAACATAGCTAAGAACTCTCCCGACTAATTCACCTTTCAAAAAAAAAAAAAAAAAACGGGTCATCCGTTCGGGAGCTACGATGCCACAGACAGACACACACACAGACACGTCAAACTTATAACACCCCGTTTTGCGTCGGGGGCTAAAACTATTGAGTATCAAAATATGTTAGAATAGGTTATTAAATTTAGCTTAAGAACTATGATGCATTATGCTTAATATAGAAAATAATACTTATTTTCAAAACAACCACTACTTGCCGGACTCCCGACCGCATTTCCTTGTGGTGGTTATTTACCGTAATTTACTCGTATTTCCTTATTATACTTACGGTAGACTTAGAGTCTACCATTTAATTATCGATACTTCGTTCCACATACAGCGACCTGCAAATTTTAACAACCTATAAGTTCAGTCCGTAATCCAAATTTATTATAAAAATTTGACACGTCATGGGACGACTAGAGATGTTAACATCGAAACTGTTTTGCATAAAAATATGCAAGAAGGAATAGTCTTCTTAAGCGTATTTTTTTAACCTTCGACCTAAAAAGAGAGGTGTTATAAGTTTGACGTGTGCATCTGTGTGTCTGTCTGTCGCCTGGGTCATTGTAGCTCTCAAAACGGATGGACCAATTTTGTTCTAGTTTTTTTTTGTTTGAAAGAATATTTAATTGAAAGTGTTGTTAGGTGCCTATTTATCACCAAAATTGGTTCAGCCGTTTTTTTGTCCAGGGGTTTTGAGTAGAACACTTTCTCTGTTTTATAGTCCTGCCTTTCCTGACATTTTCGAATCTCTCGCCAAAAGTTGCATTAGTTATTTTACATAAAAATAACTACTCTATATATATTAAATACTATTATATACATACATTCAATTCTATTATCAAATATATATATCATCTATATATGATTTAAAATCCAACGCTACAAAACGTTTCTTTCACGAATAAAACAAAAGTGAACCGTTTGTCTCGTCGTCGTCTCGTATATTTCGTTAATTCTCGGATAATTCCTCCGCTAAACTTAGATGTGACATAACGGGTAAGCGATGTAACGCCGTTACGGAGATGTAACGATGTGACGTCGTTACGGAGATGTAACGATGTAACGCCGTTACGGAGGTGTAACGACCAGGTGGAATGATGCGTAGCGAAAAACGTGGTGAAAATAACAATTTGTTATTTTTTATCGAAAGTGTAAATATTTAACTTAAACCATAAAATAATTACATGGCATGGCATAAATACACGTAAATAAATAAATAAATAAATAATGTATAAAAAAAAAAAAAAAAAAAAAAAAAAAAAAATTTATAAATAAATACTTGGGGACATTTCACACAATACCATCTAGCCCACACTAAGCAAAGCTTGTACTATGGAACTAGATAGCTGATAGAATACATAATTATACTTTTTTTGTAAATATATACATATGATACATAGAAACACCCAGACACAGAACAAACATCCATGCTCATCACGCAAATGTTTGCCCTGGGTGGGGATCGAACCCACGACCTACAGCTTAGGAGACAGTCGTAACCTGTTGTAGTCGCGCCAATCTGTATATAGGAAAATCGAAGCTCTGGCCAAGATATAGGCATTGCCTAGTTTGGGGCCCACTGATACATAACTTAGACTAAGTAATACCTTACTGCCATAAAGTTTACCTTTTTTGTACATAGTATTTCAACAATGTGTTTAGCAAATAAAATTTTACTTTACTTTACTTTACCACTGAGCCATGAGGCGTGTCAAATGGTTACATTAGTTCAGTGACTTTGATGCAATAATATTAATAAATAGTAATATACACAAAAAACTTTATTTTAACAAAGTTATAATGCACAATAAAGTTGTGATACCGTTTAGTCCTATGTAATATAAGTTGGTAACTTTATTGGTACCGGTTCTGTTTTGAGAGGTGAACCCTGTATCCCACACTAGGGATATCTTGTATCCCACACTAGGGATATCCTGTATTGTGGACTTCAGGATGTTCATAATGTTATAGTGCTACGGTAATATTACTACCGTAATATTGCTACGGTAATATTGTTTCTGTAATATTGCTACTTTACCACTGCTACGGTAACACTGCTACGCCCGAGTCGCTACGCGGCATCGCTACGGCTAATTCAGCGAATGTCGGTCATTAATTTAAAGTATGCCGTTTAGAAGCGGGCGACGTCACGGCGACATGTCGCGGTGATTGATGACAACATCTGTACACTTGACGCGCGACAAAAGTGCAAGTGTTGCAAAGTTTATTTTGAATTAAATGGTTGTTTTTATAACTCGATGTAAAGCTATGAAAGGGTAAACTGAGCTACTTTAGAACATTTTAATCGTTTGGAATACGTTTTCTGATTAATGTGTTTTTTTTTATGTAGCAATAGAATTGCGCTTTTCTTCCTTAGATATGGTCTGTGTATGTTTAAATCACGTGTGATTTTCTTTTCAGGTAAATGCGATTTTTCTTCTGCAACTCCGCTTATCTATAGGTGAGTTGGAAGTCTATCTTGGATAAATAAGTGGCCAAGAGCGCGGGGAAGTTTATTCCTTAATTAAGTGCAAGCCTATGCTTAACAAAAATTAAAAATCTATAATTAGAATAGAATAATACTTTATTCAACTTTCAAATATAAAAAAAATACCGAATCAGTTTATTTATAAATGACGGAGATATAGTGAATAAATAAAATATGCAACCGAATTGAGAACCTCTTCCTTTTGTAAAGTCGGTTGAAAATAGCTGTGTACAAACAGTTATTTTGTATTTGTTCCGAATTTAGCTAATACAGCTGCATATCTTAGTCTTCATGTCGTAAGATGCCCATACAGAAAATTAAATTAAAGTTTATTAAATTATAATACATAAATAGCAAATCATGTTTCCATTTTCTTTATTGTGAAATATTCTTAGAAGTGATTTAATATGAACAAAGGAATTTGAAGCCTTCCTATAAGGGGCACCGTAAAGTATTACTTTGGCCATGGGGAATAACTTTGTAAATAAGTTAAAACTTTACGAAATGCTCTTTAACTGGCTACTATTGAAAAAAACTCTTAAATAGGTAAATCATTGTCGCCGGGTTTTCGGTAAAGTAATAAAATAATGCTTTGCTTGTAGTAAAGTTGAAAATTTTCCCAAATTTGGGCCTAAATTATCTCATAATACCCTTGATATTATGTATTTAAAACCATTCGTTTTTTTTTTCGAAAACTTATGAATTTTGTTAGGTACAACTTTTCACATCAGGTGAGTTGGCGGACAAGTGCAAACCTATTACTCAATTTTAAAAAATGTGGAGTAGTAGGTAGTACGGAAGCTTCAATATGTGAAACAGGCTCAAACTGTATATTTTATTTACGTACAACAGCCCCAGTAAACCAAAATAACCTATAACAATCACGAAAAATAACAATAAAAGTAAAATCTTTCCTAACCTCACGCACGTGGCAGTTTTTTCGCCACCAACTGTAATTCCCACTAGATTTCTCCCAACGATTTGGCGTCCGACAAAAAAGGTGAAGCAAAAACGCATTAGTAGTACATTGTCTACAAAATGCTTTAGGTCAGATGGGAATTAATGATCTGAGACTTGGTTTTGACTTAGTTTTTGCGTGAATATGGGGGAGAAGAGTATTGGGGAGTTTTGGGACGTTTGAGATGGTTTTTGGAGTTTTATTGAGTTTTACCGAAACCACTAATGGTTTCGGTTTATCTAATATGTTTATATGTTTATTCTATATTAAACTATACTGCTATTTAATAGCATTGGGGAGGAATAGGCTAAAAAATTAAATATAATCCTAAATATAAGGCTTTGTACCGAATGTCCTTAGACGATCTGTCATACACCTAGCTAGCTACATTTTTGAAGATTTAACATTTTAAGACTTTAGTTATTAGACTTACGGAAAATCAAGTAGGTATGCATAAAACTAGAAACTATCACTGTGAATCTTCAGCGAAAATTACATTTGGATATTGGTTGAATACATTTTGACACAGCACCTTAACGTGTAAAAACTGTATGGGAATCTTGTTTTATACCATCAAGTTAAAACTTCAAAATATATTTAACAAATCCACACACAACTAGCGAAACCAAGTTGCCTCGTATTAACTTGAAAACTTAAACTCTGTTAACTTACTAACTTGAAACGGACTAATTAAGCGGTTTAACAATAGCATAACTAATTAAGAGAGCCTCTTATGGAGAGTTTAATATGAAATATATAGAACACTTTGTACGAAAGGTATATAAATTATGTATCCTTCAAACTATTTACGTTACAAGGAATAATTTTATAATGAAAGCCCGGAATAGGGTGATGCAGTTTTCTCGCTCGCACGTGATAACTTTTTGCAAAGTATGGCATTATTCTATGTACCTGCATTTCATAAATATTTGAATTTCGGGTTCATGAAAACGCTAGATAACAAAGTATTAAACCTCTTTTAGATTCATAAAGAATTCTTCCCAAAATGTCCGTAAACAGTATAATTCAATCTCTAATTGTCAGTTTCCCATTACGTCTGCTTCCCAAAACGGCGGTTTCCGAAAATGTCTGCTTCCCAAAACGTCTATATCACAAAATGTCAATTTTCTGAAAAGTTGTTTCTCAAAATGACAATTTATTACTTATTGACGTACATTACATACAATCACGCCTATTTTCCCTATTATTTATTTATTTTTTAAGGTAAAATAATAACTACCAAATATTTCTGGCAATTATCATTAAAATCTTACTATGGAAACTAACGTGGTTTTCACACATTTTAAAATAAAAACTACGGGTCACTCATGTTTGTTTTTGAGCCGAAATATCCGACTATAGTTTCAAACGCATTCGGCGGTCTTTTTCAAAGGAGCAGCGCACACGTCACTTTCGGTCGGTGACCTTGCACTGCAACGTGCCGTTCGTGCCGCACGTGACGTCGTATTTCGGCTCAAAACAGACGTGAGTGACCCGTAGATTTTATTTAAAAACCCAATAAAATCGGTCAAGAATTCCAATCAAAAAAAAAAACTGAGGAACCTGTATACCTAGTCTCGTAAAGATTGATTAAATAATTATAGTTTATGAAACCGAAAAAACCGACTTCAAAATACGCAATGTGTTTACTTAGATATTTTCCAGTTATTTTGTTATAAAAACAAAAGTGCTGAACTGATTTTGATAAAAAAAATTATGGCACCACCTCTGAAGTATCACCTATCAAAACAACATGTACGCGAGTACCAACAAAGATTCAGACCGAAGAAATAAAATCTTGCTAGTCGATGCAGAGACCTTCGCTTCGCTCACTCAGTCATCAATGAATATACAATACAACTCACCCCATTGACTTTCCCTATGCAAAATATCAATAACACCATTTCCATTCGTCAGGTGAGATCAAAAACAACGCTAAAAGGCTGAAAGTGACAAAGAACTCGAAGTGCGTAATACTGGAAAGTACCGGAAAATACCGTAAAGTACCGGAGTGCGGGTAAAAACCGATAAGTGCCGGCAATAAAACCGGCCTCCCCGGGTGCCGTGACTTATACCGAATATTCATCCTAGTGTAAGCGTGCGGTGGCCATGTGCTCTGTATTTTGTGGATATTAAAAAAATACTTTTATGCAGATTACAATAAAATATTACCGTTAAACAAGTATGTGTTTTAAAAGAAAAACAAAATATTCGACTACAGAAAAATAAGTTATTGCTGTATAACATGGGATTTCGTTACGCTTGATACGCTGTTGATTGTGTGTTTATTGTGAGAAATTATGCGTAAAATCACTATAATAGATTATAAATGGGCATTATTTAGAATAATTCTAATAAAATCACTTGTTTATTACGAAATAGTTCGTTGGAGGTTACGAAAAATCCTTTTTTGCGAGAGATATATTATTATTC
Organism: Lycia hirtaria; assembly: GCA_947563715.1. Taxonomy (NCBI): domain Eukaryota; kingdom Metazoa; phylum Arthropoda; class Insecta; order Lepidoptera; family Geometridae; genus Lycia; species Lycia hirtaria. The sequence goes on along the minus strand of OX387377.1, from coordinate 30,868,547 downwards.
ATACAAAAATTACTAAAAGAAATTGTACTAAGATACTCAAAAAGTGAAGACGAAACTAACTACACCTCGCACATCAAAATCGGTGAAACCATTTAGGCTGTAGGCTGTCATTTAGAAACATACATTATACATATCCACATACATACATTTTTTTAGCATTATTTACACCTTTAAGCACAGTCAAACATTTATTTATTATGAATGGAGTACTAAAGTATTCTTGGCTATTTTTTATCTCTTTTGTGGTTTTCTTTTTTACGTGCTCGTGAATGTTGTCTATTCTAGTCAATTTTCTTCTGTAATTCTTTGTTATCCTATTATTATACTTAAAAGCAAAATAACCCTGTTATTTTTATAATATTTAACCTTGCTATTTAGCTTTTTGTTGTCGATTGTTATGAAATTCGATTCAGATATTATTCCTTACTACACACATGAAACCGCTAGTACTTGTATTATTTTTAATTTTTTTTTTTTTAAGTAGACAAGACAAACTAAGTTCATCATAAACAATCTCACAAAGTTTCTAAGATATCTTAGTATCTGTTAACATAGGTACTTACATGTATATCATTTTACATTTTTTGTAACATACTTTTCAAATGTATAATGTTTTAAAATGTATTCATTAAGAGAAACAAAAAATGACAAGTTACTTAACACCAATACAATCCAGATTAAACCGTGGCATTAACAAAATGTCTTCTTGCTTCACACATATTTTCATAAAACAAATTTGAATAAATACATACGAGAAGACCTATAAAACCCAGGCCAGGCCAGACACCCTGCGCAAATCCGGTATTATCCTAAATCATCCACACCCTATGGACCGCAGTTGGCGGCGCTAGGATTTTGACAGATAAGGGATTTTGCCAAAACTTGTGACTGATGTCTCTGATTCAACTTTTGGAGGTGTAAGTTTAGAGAAAAAAGCGGTTATCCGACTTTAGGTCGTAAAAAGTATATACTTTTAAAAATATGATGAGCGGTTATTAGAGTAGTAAACCTTGCGTGCACGCCAATAAATAAAACAAAAACACAAGTTTTAGTAATCCAGTGTAGCCTCACTAATGTCTCTAGAAACAGTAAACTTGGGGAGCACACTAATAGGTGTAATAGGTGTTTAAATAATACATTATCTAACAAACTGAATGTATATCGGATATATGCGGTAACAAACATAAAAAATACCCGATTTCAACCTCCTTCTTTTGAGGTCGGTAACTTGTTTTTGAAGTCGGATGCTTCAAGTTTTTGAACTATTATACATATTACAACATTGAAAATTCGCCAGACACTCGTGGTTTATTTATTTAATAGTATGTATAACATAGCGAATGTTATATCAATAAAAATATTAAAACTACACGGTATTTATAAAAACTACAAACTCTTATGAAATAATCAGTATACATAGATGTGTCACCTTCCAAAATAAGTATCTATGTACTTATTTCAAGTCTAAATTGGAAAATGATTCCAAATCCTTCGTTTCTCATCTACCATCTAACTATACACCTACAATTCAAGTTGACACCTTATAGTAGCCAGTGTGTGAGACACCTACGTTGTTTGTGAGGCCCTCGATATGAAGGGTCATAATTATTTTGACAATCTTTGTATCGGTCAACGCACTTGAAAGAAATTATAGAGTACACAACGTCATGGCCGGTACAAATGTCTCGTCGGCGGAGATCTTCGGAACACGAGAGTTAGTTATTGCGGAGACTAGGGCGGGACCAATATATCTAAATATATCAAATTGGGACTCACTGATATACCGTATTTATTGTGGTGTAACGCAAATGTTTGCCATTTGAGCCCGTAAAAGATTTTTCATTTAATAAACGTTGATTGATTGATTGTTTTTTAGAAACCATGCCGTCCCTCAGAATACTATACAGCCCAATCCCATGCTTACATTTGTATTCAAAAAGAAAAGACGGCAGTTAATAAATTAAAGACAAAAGTATGAAGGACAACACAGTATTTTTTATAGCGAGTCTAGGCGTTTGCCTAGACTTTCCCGTGGTAAAAGTGATTCAAAATACAATATAACCCTGTCATAAACCGGTAAAAGTATATTAAACCATTTTCTTTAGAAAGAAAGCGGTCGGTATTCTTTTGTACTTGAGCCACACAACAAGCCCTAATACTCGAGAGGCGGAGAAAATTCCTGCAAATTGGTCTGCGTTATACACGTCTGGGGAATGTTCTCTCATTTAACTTACGGATCTATTAAGATCTTATGAGTGATTATCATTATTGTTGTAATTGTAAATTAGACATAGACATACATTTATTGTAACAAAAACACACAGAAATTAAAATATCATACACACAAAATAGGTACTTAACAAAGTTTTTTTATTGCTCTTATTTCATTGTGGATTCTAAATAATTGAACGAAGCGCATGCATTGCATTGGGTCGTATCGCGCCGTGGTCCGAATCAACCGATTCCAAATGATACCTTGAGCGATTCGCACCGCGGTTCCAATCGCTCAAGGTGCGAAACAACTAAAGACTTTTTATTGTGCTGTATTTGTTGTATTTAAATATGAAATACGCTTTCTGAATGGTCTTTTGGAATATGTATAATCTGTGGTCTTCAAATCGCGAGTAAATAAATGTCTTTTAAGCAAGCGTATGCTGTATTGTAGAGTTCAGCGGTAGTGTAATAGGCGAGTTGGTGGTCAAACGTAGATCTATTTGAAACACTAAAAATATCTAAAAAACATAAAAATAAAAACCAAACACATGTTTAACAAATCAAAATGCTTTCAGTTTTTCTCGTATTTGATTAGCTTTAGTTTTTAAATAAAATATTGAATAAATACATTTTCTGCTAGCTATTCGAATTATAAGCTCCCATCCCATGGGATATGAAGTTCTAAGAACCAGTTGCTGTCAATACGCCTATATACGCTACGTTATCAATTCTTAAATCTGTTTGTCTGTCGTATACTTTGCGCCTATTGAACTAAAATAATAAAAAGTTAACATAGAATAAGTTCAGATAAGATTCATAAGATTAAATTAAGATTCATAATAAGTTACAAATACAGGTGTGTTTCCATACAATAAATGTGTTTAATTTTTTTATTTACTTTGGCTCTACTCTACGGTCAAAACAGTAATAGACATAAGTATCAAACTTGAAAACTCATCATCATCATCATCTCAGCCATAAGAAGTCCACTGTTGGACATAGGCCTCCCCCATGGATTTCCAAAAAGACCGATTGGAAGCGGCTTGCATCCAGCGTCTTCCCGCCACTTGTATGAGGTCGTCTGTCCATCTCGTGGCTGGAAACTTGAAAACTGTTTAACTGTTAAGTATAATAGAAAGTACTAAAAACCGGCCAAACGCGAGTTAAACTCACAGAAGACTTTAATACCTCACAATATTTTTAGTCAATTATTTTTATTTTATTGTGGCAAGCGCCTTTATTAACTACTTAAAAAAAAAACTTTTTGAAATTGCATTCTCCTTTAATAATCTCCTTTGAAGCCATTTCAACTGACTTAAAGATGATGATAATTATGAGTTTTTTTTTGAGGAACCGCGTAACTACAGAACTCTCATTGTGCGAGTCAAACACGTACTTGGCCGGTTTATTATCTCCCCCCTTACTTCCGGTGGAAGGTACTTTGAAAATACTTTGTTACTTCCGGTTTCTGACTTTATGTGCTGTTTTATAGCTTTGCACGAGTTGACTCACATAAATTATGGGAGATTCTTTTTTATGCTTCATATTGTTTTTTTTATATTATATTTTTTCTTACAAATATTACGATTTGCTAGGTAATAAAGATATTTCATTTATTTATTTTGAGTAAACGATTTAAAAATTTTGCTAAATACAATGGCTAATAGAACTTTCCATCACGTGGACCTAAAGTCTAAAACAAAATTCACGGATATTGTGTCCTGGGTTGACCGATACTCATATACCAAAAATGACAAATTAAAAAAATATATATAAAGACTATATCGCCGCGCTAAAGCCTAATTTAGATTGACAAGTTTAGAGACGTTTATTTTGCCGCTTCGAATTATTTTGAAAATCGAAATTATTTTATTCGTGTAAGGGATCTAATTAGATCTCATTGAGCTCGGACGTTTTTGAGGACTGACGCTACATCCCGTTGATACTTTATGAAAGGCTAAATATGAAAAACAGAAATTACCCGACTGCAAACGAGCGGTTCCGGTAAGTTTGGAATGCTGTTGAGTGTACGTTTTTAGCGAGATTCTAACAAAATCACTTATTTGTGTCAGGAAGTTATGTAAGTAAATGTATTTTTTTTTCATGCGAGTTTTATTACTGTTATTAAATACAAAGAAATTCTCAGAATTAAATACAAAGAAAGATCTAAGTATCTCACATAAAAAGCCTAATGTAAAAGAAAAACCTTAAAATATAGCACACATTGAAAGAAGCTGTCAACTGAAGCAGGCTGTTGATGATGATGACAGCAATGATTTATCACCAAACACAAAATAAACAACCAAAGTAACAAATAATGTTCTTATATATTTTATTAGAAATCCATCAATTTTCGCCCAAATCACATTTTCGGGGGAAGCAATCCCAAAAGTTTGCCAGTAACAAAAACAGCGCTGTTAAATAAGTGATTCGGGTAAAAGCTGGCAACATTATGACATATTGTTCGGCGGAACAATAGAAATTCCCCCCATTTTTCATACGCGCCGTGATAAAAAGGCGCCAATTTCGTAAACAGTGGGGCGAGCGCGCGAATAAATAATCGGGAATCGAATAAAGGTTCGAATACACGAACCGTTCTGTCAGATTTATTAGAAAAATAGATTTGTGACGATATTTTTTGTGACGGAGTTTTGAAGGGAATCTAGATGCCACCAGGTTTAGACTCATTCTGCAGTTTAGGTTCGAGTATAATGCTAGAAGTACGTATTTCTGCCGGCTCGACCGGACATATAGATACGACAGAAATAACAGCTACATGAACGAAATGCACTCTGTGTCTGTAGGTTAATATAGAAGTAGATACTTACCCACTGTGCATGCTGATTTGCACTTTATTGCATCGTAGCAAGAGCAATTAATTAATTAAAGGTGTTTGTGGCGTGAGTCTTAATATTTTTCCTATACCTACAATATTTTTATTACCTATCCAACGTTTTTCCACACTGGGATAAGCAAGAATAAAATATTCATTCCCACTTTACGTGTAGGGAGGTACTCTATTTTTTTCGAGGATTTTATTCATTTTGTAATAAATTTGAATAATAGTACTAAATCACAACTTTCTAGTACTAATAGTCTTTGCGCTATGCCGCGGACAGACAGACAAACATAGTGAAACTATAAGGGTTCGTTTGATTACGGAACGCCAAAAATTTATTATTTTAGGTAATACTATTAATGCCTTCTATGATTTCACTTTAAATATCAGTTTTTCACCAAAAATAATAATAATAGTTAAAAAAACTGGAAAAAAACAACTTCAAAATACGCAATACAATACATAATGTACGCTACTTGCTGTTTACTTTTCTACAGGCACTTGGATTATATTTTACCAGTTATTTTGTTATAAAAATCAAAGTACTCCATCGATTTTGGTAAAATTTATATGGAACCACCTGTGAAGTATGATCTACCAAATACAAAAATAATCATCAAAATCAATGCACAATTGGCTGAGTAATCGGTGAACAAACATACAAAAAAAAAACATACCGAATTAATAACCTCCTTCTTTTTGGAAGTCGGTTAAAAAATAATAATAAACAAAAATGATTCGAAATCTGATCAATATTAACCAATAATAATGTGACGGGCGTGACAAGATGTGTATCTGTGTAGTGACAGCTTTCTACAATGAACCCAATTAAAATCAATACCAGCATACTCACACAAACTTGTCTAGTCCGGGGAATAAACATGGAATCAACTACACGCCGTAACATCTGCCTCGAAAAAATCGATAGTAACGCCGCCGCAATTGGGCCAAAAAAGTTTGTTTGGCTGGCATGCTCATTTATAAATACAGTATTGATGTTGACTTGATAAGTAGGTACGTTATGAATACGGTGTTCATGTTGACTCGTTACACGTCGATTCTAATCAGTTTTTATTGAGAGGTCGGCTTTGATGGACGTGGATCTGGCTTCAAATTGATAAATAATACATGGGAACATGGGCGTAGCTATAGCTTTCTCATGGGGGGTGTCCGCAGATATAAAAAATTACAAAAATACTACTATTTGCCTCTTTATTTGCGCAGACTATACGCAGACGAGTACTGGTTTCTAAACGTTACTCTTAGTTATAAACACTAAAATACACGAAAATTAAGCTACGAACAACGTATAACTGTAAATAAAGTTGTATAATTAACGTCGGAACATTATTAATTTATATTAAACTAGATGTAGGTACATTTAATTGATTTTTCATCTAGTTTTTTTTTCGGGAGATTTCACCCGTTAACGAGCGCTCAGCATTTGAATGACTCAAGTAAACAAAAGATAGGCAATAAGCATGCGCGAGCGAAGCGAAGCGTAAATTGTGGTTGTGTTTTTATTTTAATATGATTTATTTCCTGAGTCCACAGTACTTCCATGGCAAAATAGTAGTAACATGCGAGCGAAGCGAGCGCGAAAATTTTGTAAGTTTCAAAAATGAAATCTTCAATGATAACAAAAATAATATTATAATAATATATTTCTTTAATCTTCTTTTCTTTTTAGGGTTCCGTACCCAAAGGGTAAAAACGGGACCCTATTACTAAGACTTCGCTGTCTGTCTGTCTGTCTGTCTGTCTGTCTGTCTGTCTGTCTGTCTGTCTGTCTCCAGGCTGTATCTCATAAACCGTGATAGCTAGAAAGCTGAAATTTTCACAAATGATGTATTTCCGTTGCCGCTATAACAACAAATACTAAAAATTAAAAAAAATTAAATATTAAGGGGGGTCCCCATACAATAAACGTGTTTTTTTCGTATTTTTTTGCTCAATATTAAAAACGGTAACAGGTAGACGCTTCAAATTTTCACAGAATACTTACTTGTATATTACCTTTCAAAATATATAATTAAATAACTATAAAGTAAATATTAAAGGGGGGCTCCCATACAACAAACGTAATTTGTAAGCAATTTTTACTCGATCTTAATTAACAGGTAGAAACTTGAATATTTGTAAGTAAATATTTAGAAATATATTAACTATAAAAATTAATACCTAATCTAATACATAAAAACTCACAAAATGAAAATAATCCGTGCATCTAAACGCGGCGCGAGCGCCGCGCCGCGATGTGGTGGTGGCGCGAACGCGCGGGTAGCGGGGGAGGTAACATCACGGAGCGAGCCATAGCCGCGCGTATTCGCGCGAGCGTTGTCATGCTGCCCGGATGTGTATCGAAAACCTACCTATAAGTTTGCAATTTACTACTTGGAATTTCGTTGATTTCTCGTTATTTTATAAACAGAACTAAACTTTGTAGTATTATAGATGATAGTACGGAACCCTTCGTGCGCGAGTCCGACTCGCACTTGGCCGATTATTTTATTGGTCTATGCGATAAGGTCGCCGTTGTACTTTCAATTATGCTTATTAACTATTTTTTAAGTTATTCTGTATAGATTTACAATAAAGTTTTTCTATTCAATTTTAAGCTACGCTACGCTACTCTACTCTACTCTACTCTACTCTATTCTACTCTACTCTACTCTACTCTACTCTACTCGACTCGACTCGACTCGACTCTACTCGACTCTACTCTACTCTACTCTACTCTACTCTACTCTACATGTGTTAATAGTAGATTGTTACACAAGGGGCTAAAATGACCCATTGTAACGAGGTAGATTTTTACTCCCGAGCTTTAGCGAGGGAGTAAATAGAAACTGAGCCGGGTGTTACACTCTACTTTTCACTACGAGTGCGAGAAAATAAAATAATCCAATACAATAATACAAAGTTTATTTTATTAAAATATAAAAATGATATTTACAATTTGTACAATTCTGGATATTAAACGAGATGTTTGCTAAGAGAATGTAAATATATTCCAAAGAGATTATTCTACTTTTGAATAAAGACTGTTTCGTGTATGTAGGCTCCTTTGGTAACAGATAAAAATAAAAAAATAAAAACTTTATCCCATAGGCATAACATCCGGTAGAATTGAGAACCACTTTCTTTTTGAAAGTCGGTTAAAAAGTTAAGTTGAACCATGAGAAGTACGAGCTGTTAATATTAAATGGCTTGTATGTACTTTCACACTAATTTTAATTCAACTTATTCAATTATTTTTTTTATATATAAATACTAATGAGCGTATTAAACTGTAGTAAAAGTTATTTCCATTCCAAATATCTATTAAATGCATTCGGAATTTCCAGATAAAAAAGTAACAAATATATAAATTTCCAAGAAACTTTCGAATTTATTGATCGAGCGAAGCGAGCGTAAGTATATAGTAAATGACGTACAAGTGCGGATTAAATATTTGCTTATCGATCTGTCGTCGCTTTGACCCAGCGCCATCTAGTTACCAAACATTCCATTATGTGACCTATGTCATAACATTATAATAATACTACCTATGTCGAGCAGTTCACTTCTTGTAGTGAGATGAATGATGATGATGATTGTTGTCGCCTCATATATATTAATGTATAATCAAGTCGTATAGTCTGTTATCATGTTATTGTTTGGTAGGTGAGATAGATGGCAGTAGTGTAGCACGGTAATTTGTAGTCTATGGTAGGATATAGATGGCGCTAGCGCAGCACCATCGACAATCCGGAAACCACTTACCCGCCACTCTTAAAAATATCATGGAAGGGGTGGAGTGGAAGGGCTGGTGCTGGGCTGGCGGCAATCTGGCTTTACTTTGATTTTGACGTCCGTAAGACTTACACATTTGTAAAAGGTTGAAATTATATCAAAAGTTTTATATATCCACTTGCTTTTATTTTATTGGATACTCGAAAAGTTAATATCAGAAGTGGGATAAAAAAAAAACACGCCATGCCGCGAGGCCGCAAACGGGAAAAGGAGAAAAGAGGAAGCAAACGCAAACGCAAAAGCTCCACAAGTTCATCGAGCTCTGGGAATACGTCCAGTAGTTCCAGTACCAACAGCACGAGCAGCAGCAGTAGCTCGGATAGACGACGACGCAGGAAAGTTAAGCGCACACGACGTGCGTCTCCCGCAGTAAGCCAAAATATTATACTGTCATCGGTGATTCCGGAATTTGATCCTTTAGTGGATGATATACGGATGTGGGTTAATGTAGTAGAAGCCAATGCTCGCGCTTTCGGGTGGTCCGATCGTGTAATCAAGTACCAAGCGTTACAAAAGTTACGCAACACCGCTAAAACTTGGTATGATTCATTGCAAAAAAATGAAACTCGATGGACCACGTGGAAGTGGAAGCAATGGCGGGAAACGTTAATAGGTACATTTCAAGCTAAACGAAATATGTATGGTATGCTTAAAGAGCTTATGCAGGTCAAACCCAAAGAAAATCAATCCTTATACGAATTTTATTTTCAACAAAAGGGTCGTATTGATAGATTGAGGTTATCTTTTTCCGAACAAGATATAATTTCTATTATTGTTGGATCAATTGGCGATAAAAACATTTGTACGGCTGCAGAAGCTGGAAACTTTAAACAGTGTGATGATTTAGCTTCCTTTTTACATGGCAAGACATATTCACCCCTTGAACCGAAAACGATAGGTAAACAAAACAATACCAACCACAGACAGACACATTTCCGAAATTTTCAGTCCAGTCAGATTGATAAAAAAGTTGAACCCTCAGTCAATAATGAGATGGCCAATAGTAATTCATATTCAAATAGTACCATTGTCTGTTTCCGGTGTGGTGAAACTGGGCATAAAAAGACCCATTGCACCATCAGTGATAGAGTTAAATGCACTAATTGTGATAAAATTGGTCATGTCGAAGCTGTATGCAGAAAACCAAAAACAAAAGTTGAAAAGGATGCTGAAGTTAAATTAGTTGCAACCCCTAATACAAAAGATAAATTCATAAAAGAAGCTCAATTGAATGGATGTAAACGTCATGTTTTCATTGATATGGGAAGTAGTTGTTCGCTTATCACTCCTACCTTAGCACAAGAGTTAAGCCTTATGCCGCGCCCATTAAAGGAGCCAATTGTGTTAACGGGGTTTAAAACAGACGCCACATCCCAAGTTACTCAATGTGTCGACGTACAATTGGTGATAGATGAAGCAAAGTTAAACATAGTAATGTACATATTCAGCGAATTATCGGGATGTCCTATATTAGTGGGTAGAAATTTCACTGAAGATAAAGGCTTAATGTATACGCGAGTAGGTGATAGTTTAACTTTTCGCCAAATCACTAGCGAACAGATACAGGTAATCGAGCCAACTATAGTTAACTGTAGTTCCACAGAGTATATCGCAATACTGAACGAACTTTTCACTAAATATCCACAAGTTGTAGCAAATGATTTAGCTACGTTAGGTCAAACCTCTTCTGTGGAATTAGATATCGAAGTAACAACAAACAAACCTGTGTGCCACCGGCCCTATCGTATTTCAGAGGCCGAGAAAGCTATTATTCGTGATTTGATTGATGACCTTCTTAAAAATGGTATTATTCGGGAGAGTAGTTCGCCTTACGCTAGTCCAGTAATACTTGTAGACAAACCAAACGGGGATAAAAGATTATGTATCGATTATCGCTCTCTTAATAAAGTCACAGTCAAGGAAAAATATCCTATGCCTATTGCAGATGACTTAATAAATAAATTCCATGGCTGTACGTATTTCACGTCTCTTGATTTAAAAAGTGGGTACTATCACGTGACTGTGAATGAGTCCTCAATTCCTAAAACTGCATTCATAACACCAGACGGCCATTTTGAATTTCTTAGAATGCCTTTCGGGTTGTGCAATGCTCCGTCAGTATTTCAAAGGTTAATGGATACAGTTTTAGGTAAACTACGATTTGATAGGGTAGCTTGTTTTATGGATGATGTTTTGTTGGGAGCAGAATCAGCAGAAGAAAATCTTAGACAGCTGGAAATAGTTCTAGAAATTTTGCAAAAACATGGTTTAACTATTAATCTAGATAAATGTAAATTCCTACAGAGATCGGTCAATTTTCTAGGCCACGAAATATCTCAAGAGGGTATACGTCCAGGAAATAAAAAGTTAAAGGCGGTTGAGCAATATCCAGAACCGAAAAATATTCATCAAGTAAGGCAGTATTTGGGATTGATAAATTATTTTAGGAAATATATAAAAAATTGTGCTTTATTGTCTAAACCGTTGACTAACCTCCTAAAAAAAGACACTACATGGAAATGGGGACCAGCTCAAATACAAGCATTCACAATTTAAAAAAAAAAATTGTTAGAAAATGCCGTGTTACATATTTTTGACCCTAAACTTCCAATTACTCTCTATACGGATGCTAGTCGAGAAGGTTTAGCATGTATTTTAACTCAAACAACAGATCAAGGTGAAAAGCCAGTTCATTTCTATAGCCGTCAAACTACAAACGAAGAGAAGAAGTATCATTCATTCGAATTAGAATTTTTGGCTATTGTGGTAGGGCTCCAAAAGTTCCGCCACTATCTTTTGGGTACAACATTTAAAATTATAACAGATTGCAATGCTGTAAAATATACTATTAACAAAAAAGAAATAAATTCACGAATAGGTAGGTGGGTTTTATTGACTCAAGAATTTACTTTCGATATATTACATAGACCCGGTACACAAATGCAGCACGTCGATGCTTTAAGTAGAAATCCGCTCATTGAAGATGCGGCGCTTCCCATATCAAGTGAAAGTATGATGGAGGTAACTGAAGGTGACTGGTTATTGTCTGTACAATTGCAAGATCCTAATATCTGTAAAATTAGAGAAATATTAGAGTCAGGAGATGCCGAATCCAATAAGAAAATATTTAATGAATACGAACTATTAGGCAATAAAGTATATCGTACTACTGAGTATGGAAGACGTTGGGTAGTGCCAAAACAATGCATTTGGCAAATAATTCGTGCAAACCATGATGACCTTGGCCATTTTGCAGTGGATAAAACTGTAGAAAGAATAAAATCAGTATATTGGTTTTTGAAAATGAAGAAAAGTGTGTCTAAATATATTAAAAACTGTCTCAATTGCATTTATTCAAAAACTATCCACGGCAAAAAGGAAGGTAAGCTGTATCCTATCCCAAAGTATGCTAAACCTATGCATACCTTGCACATAGATCATTTGGGGCCATTTGTAAAGACTAAACATAAGAATACTTACTTATTAGTGACGGTAGATGCGTTTACAAAATTTGTGTTTATCTCGCCTGTTCGCAACACAAAAAGTCAGGTAGTAATAAATGAACTTAATAAAATATTTAAATTATTTGGCAACCCAAAGCGACTAATTTGTGATGCGGGTAGTGCGTTTACGTCTCATTTATTTGTTAAGTTTTGTAAAGATAGAAACATTCGGCACCACGTCATAGCAACCGCCGTTCCCCGCTCAAATGGACAAGTGGAGCGATATAATAGAACGATTCTAGAGGCGTTGCGCAGCATGGGTGCGAATACAGATAACAATAAATGGGATCAGCATATACCAAACATTCAACAAGGCATTAACAGTACACTAAATAAAACCACGTCAGCTGTACCGAGTGAGGTTTTTTTTGGTTATAGAATTCGAACCGACTCAGATAAATTTATAGACGACGCTCAAGAACAGACCGTCGATGTCACTGCATTGCGGAATAAAGTAAATGAAAAAATAGTGTTAAGTGCTAACCAGCAGAAACAAGCCTTTGACTCAAAACGTAAAGAGGCACATATATATAACGTCGGTGATCTGGTGGTAATAAAAATACCTAGCCAGTCAAATGATGGTCAGAGTACTAAGCTAATACCAGTGTTTAAAGGTCCTTTTCAGATCACAGAAGTACTAGGACATGACCGATATAAAGTTACGGATATGAGAGGAGCTGAAAGGTCTTCAAAACGGTACAGTGGAACGACATGTGTGGAAAACATGAAACCCTGGATAAAACTAATAGACTTAAATGAACTATAATGATGGTATGCGGATCCCTAGTGCCATGGATAAGGATGTTGTCAGGTACATACCAATAATATTTATATGCAAATAAAATGTGTGTCCAATTACAGATTACTCTTAAATTCGTTACTATTATGATTATTTTCCGTCAAGTACATTTGCTTCGAACACTCGAGATTTTTGACAAGGGATAAAGTAGTGTGTATCATGACAGTGTGATCATGTAAACACTACTGTATCAAAATAAGAGCAAAGCAAAGTGACGTACCTAGTGTTGGCCTAAGAGTGTGACTGCTAGGGAAAGCTTCATGTTTATGTTCAAGAACAAGAGGCCGCGTACCTAGAGTTACCAGGCGGCCAGCAGCTAGGGAAAACTAAGTTTTGCTACTGCTTCTGTTCGGAACTATGACGTGTAGCCGCGTACCTTGGGTTGCGACAGTGTGCCAGCGTAACAGCTAGGGAAAACTACTCGTCATAGTTTATCTGATCGTTAATGAAACAAGTGCTGGTAAAATAGTAGGACGAACTCCATAAACCTACCAGATTACATTATCTCACAGGCATGTTTTGTTCTCAGCAACTGCACCAGACTGTAACGCTGCCGAGGACGACTGCGTATGCAGGAGGGCCGGATGTTGTCGCCTCATATATATTAATGTATAATCAAGTCGTATAGTCTGTTATCATGTTATTGTTTGGTAGGTGAGATAGATGGCAGTAGTGTAGCACGGTAATTTGTAGTCTATGGTAGGATATAGATGGCGCTAGCGCAGCACCATCGACAATCCGGAAACCACTTACCCGCCACTCTTAAAAATATCATGGAAGGGGTGGAGTGGTAGGGCTGGTGCTGGGCTGGCGGCAATCTGGCTTTACTTTGATTTTGACGTCCGTAAGACTTACACATTTGTAAAAGGTTGAAATTATATCAAAAGTTTTATATATCCACTTGCTTTTATTTTATTGGATACTCGAAAAGTTAATATGATGATAGTACTTATCTTGCTTGCAGAGCTACTAATAATGTTACTGTGAAGTTCAGTGTGACGGGATAGTGTGCACGGCCCCTAACAGTGAGTGGAGTGTGATCTGCGCGGATTTGCTCATACTTTATGCGACTAAATGGGGATTTTCCTTTTGTCGATACAAAGGGTAGCTTTTGTTGTTGATTTGTCAGAAATGTATTTGCGAAATGATAGACGAATGTTGTTCGTGTTTGGACGGCTATTCGCCGGAAATATTGTATTGTTGAAGATGGAACGAGGATTTTGTTTTGTTGTTGTTTGCGGCTGTGCTCCGCGGGTTCACCCGCGTAGTGAAAAATGGTGGTGATGATGAGAAAATTTAGCCTATGTCCGTCTGAATTGTTAACTATCTCTTCACCGAGTTTCATAACAATCGGTTTAGCTATATGATTGGCAACAAACAGACAGAGACAGACATAAAAAAACATATTTTTTTTATTATAATAGTCGCACACACACCGCACACCGTCGCTTAATTAACATCAGGCGAGTTGGTGGTCAGTCGTAGATCTATCTTACGTAAAAAAAACATTGATATTAACTGTTAAAAGCCAAAATGTGTGTAACTATTGGGAATTAATAGGACATTTTCTTTTAGTGCATTTTTTATTTATTGAAGTTAAACAACTTTTAATGGATTTATCGCGTAGTATATTTTACATAATTTTATGGCCTGTAACAATCGCAAAAAGCTAATAAATAATTTTTTGCTTAGTTAGTAACAAATTTTATTAGGAGAGCCCTCACATAGTCTCGTGAAATTTCTTCGTAATATCTTCAGTGTAACAAACGCATTGTTGCCCAAGAGGGAAATATTTAAAATATCTCGCTGAGAAATAGTTTCTAAGACAACTTCTAAACTATTTCCATAAAATTAAACGAGTGGTCGAGTTCACAACTCTTTCTGATCGTAAACTGAACTATTTCATTTAAATATCCATTCTGTTTAAGAGTTGACCGTAAAGGAAATAGGGAGAAGAGGTGCCATGAATCTGAATCGTAGTAGAATCTGGCAGAAATGGCAGAACCATGCAACCGAGCGATTGGTTTATAACATTAAACAGTTTTGTTCTGAGCCTTTAACTGACAGACTATATATAGCCTAAAACACTAATTCGAGACTTATTAGGACGGCGTCTTCCTTTTAAAGTGTAAATATCCGTCCATCTGTCACAGGCAATTTACTGCGAATCTAGTGAAACGAACACTTGTAAAAGTAGGTGTCACTTTAGAGACAAAAGAAAAGTTTGAATAAAATTTTGAATTTGAGCCGTGGGATTTATAAAATTAAAAAGGTTACCATGGGACTTAATATTCTTAATGTTATTATTATTACTGAATTTTATTCGACACACATAATTGAAAATCGTACAAACATTAGTCACTTAATTGTTTAATTATATAAGAAAATTCCTAGAATAACTAACTATTCTCTCTCCCCCATCATCAAAATTCCTAAGTGTGGTATTTAGCAAAAGATACATAAAATAGGGTTTTTACTTACACATTAGTCTTTATCTAATATATCTTGTACATTTATATAATAACAATTTCTAAAACAGCTCAACGAATTCGATTATATTTGGTACGCAGGTAGATTCGGGGACGATAATTCGATCTAGCTAGGTTTCATTTTACTGCACCCTGGTTTGCCCGTATTTTCAAGGACACGTACAGTGTACACGGACTAGGTCCAGTACCTGGTCGACCGAGGTCGGCTTTAATATTTTACGTACTTTGTAATATTACTTAAATTATGGAAATAATCAATACTAACTTTAGATTTTTCTTTTATTATTAATTACAACTTGAAAAAAATTGGTTGTCTGTAAAGTCGGCTTACGGACGATAGTTTAACGTGACAACGTCATAACAAAACATTGATTAAATGATGATGATGATGATGTAACGGAACAATAAGTCATACTTTTTTGTGCGTGCAGCCGGCGTTCATTAATTTATTAGACGTTGTCACATCAAAAAGTTTTTACTTATTTAATCAAAATATGCACTGCATATTTCATATACGAATTACACTAATGTAATAAATATTATTTAAAGGCATCTCCTCCGTGTATCTGCTCTGCGGCGGTAAGCTCTACATGTCACCCACGTGCTTTAAACAGATACCATCTCGTGCTGTTCTCGACACATTTAATTATTTTCCTTTGGTTTAGTTTAATTGATGGATTTACTAAGTGATTTTAATTATCTTTTGTTAATGATGTGCAGCCACAGAACATATAGTAGTAGGCCAGACCGTCTGGTTTCGCATTAGGCCTAACCTGCAGAGCATAGACATGCTCTGCATCAGGCAAGCTAGCGGTCGAGCGCAAGCCTATCAATAAAAAAAATACATATACGAGCTGCCAACTCAACCGGTTACTTCAGTACTTTACCGCGCGACAGAAGGAGATAACAGATAATAGAACGAGATGTACATACTCTCCGTCTATATAAACGTTACGTTAAAATCTTATTCACTAAATAAAGACTTTTCAATTTCTGTCAGACGTGAACCTGTCACGTGCCTGTCACGTGCGAAAACGGAACAAAACACTGTTTAACTAAAATACGCTTATTCACCGTTTATAAGTAAGGCGGTCTGTGAGTTAAATACACGAGTAGGTACGTAGTGTCTGTGCAATCTGACTGTCTTTCTATTACTTTATGACAAGAGTCGCTATTTATTTAGTCACCCTATAAGAAATTTCAAAGTCACGCATAACGAGCTATGGAAAGGGCTATGCTCGGGATCTCTGTAAGATTGATTCAGATATGAAGAGATCCCTATAAGTACGAAAGTCACACCAACATAGCACAGCGCATTAGCAAATTTAAGTGGCAGTGGGGATTGCACGTAGGCCGTAGCATGTAGAACTGATGGCCGATGGGACCGAAAAGTTTCACTGGATGCAAGCCACATCCAACCGTTCTTTTTGGAAATCTAGATGATGATGATGATGAGTAGTCGTTACTAATTAAATACATTTGCGGAGTGAGTCTTCTGTAATATGAAGTATTCTAATCATCATCATCTCAGTCACAAGAAGTTCACTGCTGAAGATATACCTCACCCATGGATTTCCCAACAGACTGGTTGGAAGTATTTATCTACTTAATTTCAGTTTTATTATTTGTATTCTATGATACTGTCAGTACATGGGCGATTCGCACCGCGGTTCGAATCACATGCGGTGCGAAACGCCGAAGTACCCGTTTCAACTTCTGGAGACTTGATATTTAGTGTCTTTTTGGTGAAATTAAGTCATCCAATACGAAAGGATTTCTTGTTGATAAAACCACAGTATGCGTTTATTCTAGTTTATTCTAAGATATGCGGGAGAAGTCACGTGAGACGGCTAGTACTAATATAAACATACGAAACATCGTGTCAGTATGTTTGTCTTTACATTCAACAATCCTAAGTCAACATCCAAGTTCCCTTTGAAGCTACCCTCCTTTGGAACTAGCTCGGTAAATACGAAGCTTCCTCCAAAACTGTACATTCATTATAGATGCGGTTATGAAACAAACATGAGGACGCACTGACACATGATGGAATGACGATATACATGAGGCAGAGAGCGGAAACTCTTTGTAGAATACTTATTCTGCCTGAGGGGAATAAACGTAAGTCAAGAGAAGACACAGCGTGCTATGGAGAGAGATGAGCTCGGAGTCTCTCTCTGCGAGACTGAATCAGAAATGATCAGATCTGTAGATGTAAGAAAGTCACCGACATAACACAGTGGATCTGTAAGTTGAAGTGGCAGTGGGAAAGGCACATAGTCGTAAAACTGATAGCCAATTGGCCAAAAAGTTTTCTAGTGTAAAACACGTACTGGCAAGAACAGCGTAAGAAGACCAGCGACTACTAGGTGGACAGAAAATCGCATGTGGCAGGAAGACGCTGGATGCAAGTCGCTTCCATCAGGTCTTTTTTAAAATCCATGGAGGATCTTGTGCCTGTGATGATGATGACGACGAAGAAAAAACACACTGACACACAATATAATAAATAGTTTCCCAACTGTTACTGAGATATATCGTTATAATATAGCAATTAAGCCAGTGCTGTTCCTATTTTAATCGCGGTGTAAAAGAAATCAAGCACACCGTAGAGCTCAACCAACAGAAATCAAGCACACCGTAGAGCACAACCAACAGAAATTATTACTTTAAAGCTTAATATTTCGCAAACGGATCTCTAAATTGAATCAACCAATATACTTATAATAATTTATTGTGACAAAAACAAAACATATAAAAAAACATAAGGAAAACAAACAAAAAAATATATTGCACTAAGTTTTTTGCCACTATGGGGTAGACGAAAAAAAAACATCCCCATTTTCCTGGAAAAAAATGTCTTTTGCAAGATTATATTTTACCATTTTGTGGATGTCATTAATATAACTTGTACCAAATTAAACTTTTCTAGTACTATAACAGTACAATAAATATAATAGTTTTTGAGCAAAGTCGTAGACGGATAGACAGATAGGCAGAAATGTAAAACTTAACGGTTCCTTGTTTAATACGGAACCCTAAAAAGATTCCGATGATAATAATATAGTTCTGCGAATGATAACGTTCATAACCAATTCACATGTTAATTCGTAATCTCGTCTACTCTCTCCGTACAACAAATAATAAAATATCTATTGAACCTGTAAAACCAAAACATTTATAAAGCTCATTCCTAAGCATTCTTTAAAGGTGAGAAGCATACGAAAGCATAATCATAAAGTTACTTTGTCGCAGTAACAAATATCACTACAAACCCAAAAATGTGTCGTATGTACAGTTCTTAAGTTATTCTAGTAGTTCTGAAACAAATATTAAAAGAAAAGCAAAATGACTGAATGCAGAAAGGAGGTTTTTGCAGACTAATTTACGATTTCGTTAAGTATGCTTGATACGCTGTTGAGTGTTCATTTTTGTAAGAAAGTCTGCGTAAAATCGTTGTAAAAGGTTTAAATGTGCATTCTATAAAATAATTGTAATAAAATTACTTGTTTATTGCGCAAAAGTTCTATCAAGATTACGAAAAAAACATTTTTATTTTTGCGAGAGATGTTTTATTATTATTAAAAAAAAAATTGCATATGACACTCAGGCAGTGAAGACGAATCTAACGATACCTCGCACATCAAAATCGGTCAAGCCGTTTAGGCTGTAAGCGATCATTGGAAACACATACATACACTTACACTTGAAAAACATCCACCCAACAACACCCCTCCTTCTTACGCAGTCGGGTAAAAATAGACTTCGCATGCAATTTTTTTTTCATGCAATGTCTTTTTGTAGACCTCAGTTCCCAAATAGACCGAGTGAGCGAAATCAACAAAGGTCTTTGTATCAACTGGCATTTTTTTCTTTCTTCAGTCCGGATGTTTGTTGGTACTCGCTTAGAAGTCGTATTTATCAACTAATTTTGACGATAGGCATAATTTTTTTTTTTTTTTACGTCGGGGCTTATTAACTAAAGAGGTATTTGCAAGGGGAAAGTTTGCTTTGACACCAATTACTAACTGATTTTGATAATATTTGCTAGAAACATTTAGTACTCAATTCTAAACAGAAATTTTAAATAATATTAACAAATTGAATTGAGAATTTGTACAGACATTTTCTACAAAGCCTTTTGCCAACAATTTTGATAAACTCAACAAAATTTGGAAATTGAGAAGTTGTTTTCGCGACCACAGATTTTTGCTACAAGTAATTTTGATCGTACGTAAATAAATGAATACCTACATATTTTGTTATAAATTGCATTTTTGTAATAAATGTTTAACATTTTAATAAATAAATTTCATAAATTTTAAGTGAAATTTTGACAAAATTGACTGAGTTATATTATCTTGGAAACTATTGATCAATGGCTTCTTTTGCTTGTGATAGATCTTTAAGTATGTTGACAGCTGTCAAACTTTGCGCCGGACCTGGTTTTTTGGTTGGGATTTGAGACAGTTTATTTCGGGAAGGGTAAATTTGAGTTTGTTATTGTGACAAAGTTTTAGGATGCTACAAGTTAAGCTAAAGATTTAGGTAAACAAAAATCTTGTATAAGATTGGACGGTATTAATGTTTATGTACTATGCAGAGGTGCGACAATTTTTAGTGTTATATTGTTTAACCGACTTACAAAAAGGAGGTTCTCACTTCGACTGTAAGTTTTTTTTTTTGTATATTTGTTCATCGATTACTTCGCCAATTATGAATTGATTTTGATGATTCTTTTTTTAATTACGTCATCCAAATAAACGAATTGCGTTTTTTGAAGTCGGTTTTTTCAGTTTTTTTAACTATAATTTTATTATTCGTTATTAATATTTGTAGGTAGATAAATTAGATGTGACTGCAACTCAGTTGGTGTTAAAGTTGGCTCTCAAGTGCTTCAGTCTAGTGAAAGAAAATTCATTAGCACAAGCTAAAACAAGTTTTTAAATATTTTACGACGTATATTTTTCGGTTTATGAAGGAAAATATAAAAAAAAATATGATTTCCCCCTTTATTTACTAGTTTGTACGGAACCTTCGGCGAGTCTGACTCGCACTTGTCCGGTTTTATTTAGGTACTTATTGGCATGCCTGCGGCTGCCTCTCCAAAGTTCTATTTTTATCTTTGTAGAATTTTCTTTTATCAATGCATGTTGGTAAATAGAGTGAGCGTACGTGTGTGACGTCACCTGCTAGTCCCAACGGAAGACCAGCGCTGGTTATTTTAACCAGCTAATGCTGAGTTGGAACTGGCGCGTCACAAAAAGTACTGTAGTTTTTGTATATTTTTATGTTGTGGTTGATTTTGTCGCAAATAAAAATATATCTATGTCTTATCTCTAATAAATCATTAACCTTAGACAATAATGATATACCAATCCCATTTATTGATCCAATTTCCATCATTTCGCTCCAAACCTTTTTAAAATACACCCGTGGCGGGCGACATCAATCACCTACCAAGGTGATTTATAAATAAACCTCGATCCTCATGTCATAAGGTTGAGAATGGCGCGTCTCGTTAGCGCACCAGTTCACTTTGTTTACAGCTATCCCTCGTTTTATGTACACAGTTAAGAAGCGTATTAACGTACTAATTTACCGCAAATTGTTGTTGTCAATGTACGTGAATAAATACTGGGTTACACAGAAAGGGTGTATGTAGAAGAGAGCTATAAATTGCTAGCTATAAGTATGGGCTGCAGTTTTTTTTGGCCTCCGGTAGAAATTGGAAACATTGACTCACATATGTATTCCTTACGTAGTTTACTATTACTATATTATAAATATGCTAGAAGCTGTAATTATTTTCGAAGAACACTAATTGGTAGAAAAGCCCTATGTTTGCCATATTTATGTAGTTCTGTTATAATATCTCACTAATGACGAAGGAAGCATGGACCCCTATCAACTGAAATACATAAATATAAAATGCCCCAAACGGCACAAATATGCATATTTAGACCGGATGTAGGTACATATTTGTGCCTTTTGGGGTATTGTGTCTCTTTTTGGGTCGAGGGTTAAAAATTCATCACAATTGAACCAAGATTACTAATGTCTAGTAGATTAAGAGACTTACCAAACGTCACCCCGTATATATCTGTCAAGCCAATTATGCTGTAAGAGATTGGCAATGTATATTGCAGATTGAGGCATAAATACACCCGAAACATAACCTTACTTCTTGCACAGTCGAGTAAATAGAAAGTATCGACGCACCATTATAGAGCGCAGCGAGTGTAGCATAATCGCTCGGTCTTGTTAAAATCCGAAAGAATGTGTAAAGTCACACAGAGTTTTGAACCGTTTTGGAGCGGTCACTCCGTTTCTTACAAGTTATCGACATTGACGAGAGATACGCAGATAGAGAACTTTAACAATTTCTATACGAAATTTTTGATTGATCTCTAACTTGTTTGACGGTAAGAAACGGTTCAGTTGGAAAAAAAGCATGTTGGCACATGTTTGTAGTTATCAGTAAACCGGTTGGACCGGCAGAGAATTTCATTCCTGCGCAAATCCTATGCTCCTAAGAAAGGGCTGATAGTGCGCCGACTTTCTGCTTTTATTGTAGGTAGGAAGGGTGAGGGTGGGTGATCTGAGTGCGATATAGTCGTGGAGTTCTTGCGTAAACCCGAAATGAAATCGATTGAGTATGAAATGCCACTTTACAATTATACTCGAGACTGTGATATAAATATTATTTTATAAATGAATAGTAATTTTTAGATAAATAAAAAGTGTTTCATGGGGATCGATGCATATGACCAAGAACGCAAGAGGCCAATAGACGCATTTAACCAGATACGCAAATGACCAGATACGTACATGGCCAGATATGCAATTGACCAAAGCTTGTGTACGCAATTGACCATAAACTGAAATACGCAATTGACCAAAACTGAAATACGGCTATCAAACTTGACAGGCTGAGAGCACACGACAAATTCATGCATTGAAATGAAATGCCAAATATTTTATAACACTAATTTAAATATTTATGCGATTGTGGCCATTTATGATTTTTTTTAATTGTATGACAAGTGCTTAGTTATTAGCTCTAAGAAAAATTATTGACAGCTATCATTTAAATAGCCCGATTTTCGAATTTAATTTAATGACGATTTCAGAGTTTTTGTCACAATACAAATTCCTCTAAGTTTCCTTTATTATCCCAGGCTGCATAAAGTTGTAATATTAAGATGAAACGATCCTTAGAATTATACATCTGTGTATTTCTGATCTGAGCTCTAAGTCACCAAACTGTGGGAGAATGGTTTGTTTAAAGCAATGACATTTAAAATAACTTTGTATAATAGTTGAACGAACGAGTTTTTACTAAATTGTCGCCATGTTTCCGCAACCTAACATAATAACTTATAATAAATTGGCTAAGAACTGGTTGAGAAATATGTTTATAAGGTTCAGTACATGAAAGTTTAAGAATTATATATTATTATATTTGTTTGTTTTTGAAAAAAAGACCGGTAGGTATTTGACTTTTTTACTAGATACTATAAATAGAGTAAGTTACAATGAATGCAATAAACTATTGACTGTTTTCTTCTCTAGATTTAGATACGTGTTTTTTTGCAAATGATGCTGATTTGAATTTTTTAATATTGTAAGTTTTGTACAAGTTTGTTACAAATATTTCTTCACGATGTTTTCCTTCGACAGTTGAAGTTGGCGACTATTAACAAAACGCAAAAACTGCAAAAAGACAGTGCGTCACGGGATTTGAACCTAGGACGTCCGGATCGAAAGTCAGTCAGTCTCCCGACAAGGCCGCCGGAAACTTTTGACAGCATTATACTAGATTTTTTATGGATACCATGTAACCTTCGGGAACGACCAGTAGCTTTTTATTGATAGTTAAGTAAATACTTAAGAGCGTTTAAGATAACGACCAGTTACTTTTCGCTTTAAGGCGCTAGTGATTTCGAAATCTGTTTTTTTGTGTTTCTCATTTTATTGGTGACCGTAAAAAGATTTTGTTACTACCTTATAGCTTACGAAATAATCAACAGCTTTTTTTTTTGTTTCAATTCTTGGAGTAAACAAAAAGTAGATATCTATAATAAAAGAAGCAGAACACTCGATTGCATAAAAGTGGCTTTTATTAGTATTGTTATGGTTGATATGATGTTTGTGTACATTGGTGAGAAAATATGCTGGAAGCCGCTGCATAATCAAAAGAATTTTCTTTAGAATATTACCTTGTAATACCTATTACTGATTCGTCAGAAGATACTAAGAAAAAATGCATTTTTATTCAAAAAATTAAATCTTAGCCAATTTATTATGGCACTTGGAAAGCAAAAACAAATCTAACAATAATTTTCACATAAAAATTTGTCAGATCTTTAGGCAATTGGGGTTAATACAGAAAAATCTGTCTGTACCCACATTCACACAACAAACATTACGGCAACATAATATTTATGATACAAAACACATTTCTAAATAAAAACTACGGGTCACTCACGTCTGTTTTGAGCCGAAAAATCCGTCTATAGTTTCAACCGCATTCGGCGGTTTTCACTTGATTTAGTCGTACCACCCGGTAGAGGTAAATAATTTTAGTTAATTTTACTATGAAACTAACGTGGTTTTCACACATTTTTAAATGAAAACTACGGGTCACTCACGTCTGTTTTGAGCCGAAAAATCCGACTATAGTTTCAACCGCATTCGGCGGTTTTCACTTGATTTAGTCGTACCTCCCCTACAGGTAAATAATTTTAGTTAATTTTACTATGAAACTAACGTGGTTTTCACACATTTTTAAATAAACACTACGGGTCACTCACGTCTGTTTTGAGTTTTTTCCGTAGTAAGATACGAAATGCGTTTGTTTGAATCTTCCTTGCCCGAATACATTTTACAGAACTGTCTGATTCCTGATGTTTTACTTGATACTAGATTCTTATTCCATAAGTTTGTTGGTCATAAGTTCGGAGTTTTCTCGAACTATATTACGTTAGATTCCTTGCAAAAATAAACAAAATGCGTTTTTTTCGTAACCTTAACGAACTAACAAGTGATTTACTGGAACTATGTATTTAACGAATGCGCATTATAATATTTTACAGTGATTTTACACATATTTTCTCACAAAAAACGTACACTCAACAGCGTATCACGAGTAAAGAAAACGTAAGTTAGATTGCAAAAACTGCTTTCTGTAGTGGAATATTTTGTTTTCTTTGAATATACTCGTTGACACTTTTAATACTTTTAATAAAATAAAATGAATGAATTAAGTAACATCTGAAAAATGTGTGCGCATATTCTAAAAGTACCAATTAAACGCTAGGTAAGCTTGATTGTTGCATCGAAGTATTATCGATGTATTTCTACACATCATGCAGGCAAAGCCGCGGGTAAACGTTAGTGAACCCATAAAACAAGGCAAGTCATTGTGGGTATGTAGTCGAGGATAAAGCCCGCCCCGGGGCGCAATACTTCATTTTACGTCTCCGAGTTATAACTTAGTCTAATAAGATGGAGGGACTGAACCTACAGCCAGACAGCCAGACTTGCCGACTAAATTAAGTAAGGAGTTCCTAAGTGGTTAAACTATGTCTTTTTGACCGACTGCTGAAGAAGGATCGTTCTTTTTCGAGCGCATGTATTTGGGATATCATCTGACCTTATCTCGTCTGATTTGCATGATCTCGTTCCCCCATGCCCATTTTTCTATCGGACAGCAAGAAGCACGGAAAAGCAGCATCGTTACATGGTTGATATTCTGAAAACACGTACGAAACGCTTTGGCTCCACTTTCATTGTGCGTACCGCCAAAATATGAAATGCGCTTCCTGAATGGGTCTTTCCGAATAGATATCATCTGTCTTCAAATCGCGAGTGAATAGGTTTCTTCTAGGCAAGCGCGCTCCATCGTAGACCGTAACAGTCGGTTAACGCCAGGTGAGTTAACGGTTAAGTGTATAGGCCTATTTTCAAATAAAAATACCTAACTTCTCATACATACCTAAAGTGAATGCGAAGCTGAGTGTATGAGCTTCTGTGTTTTTTACTTTTTCACATTGAAACGGCTAAGCGGATTTGGACAATATGTAGAACGGAGGTAACTTGTATCCTAAAATAATGTATAAGATATTTTTTTTCTAAAATTAATTATTCCGGTGGGATAGCGGGTGAAACTACGGGGAGCAGCTAGTGTTTCTATAATTCGTTATAAAGTTTAACGGCTTGACTATAATTCGTTATTATATCACAATCGTTATTAGGTATACCTATAAATAATATCCCGAGCTAAAGTTTCTACATCTAATGACATAATTGCCTGTATCTGTATCTGTCAGGATGTTTGAATGTAACTAACAACTAATCTTAACAAACCTCGGCATACAGTTTCTTCAATTATAATATTTTATGTCATCGAAAATTTTTGGGAATGTATTAAAAATATTGAATTAAACAAGTACAAGTTTAGAAAACTCAAAAACCCCGACAAAAAAAAACGGCTGAACCGATTTTGATCAAACATAGATAAGAATACTACCTACTAATTCACATTTCAAACAAAAAAATATCGGTTCATCCGTTCGGGAGCTACGATGCCACAGACATACACACACGTAGACACGTCAAATTTATAACATTCCGTCGATTTTGCGTCGGTGGTTAAAACAATAGGATCGCAAAGTCCCAGTTCTACTTGTATCACTAGCTACGTCACAACATGGCGCGGAGCAAGTCCTATTCTTAATTGAATCACAACGTGAAAGTTATCAGTTAAAGATACTCAATGTGCCTTTTAAAATTCCAGCCAAGTCTCCGTAAACATTTCGTTAGACCTAACTCGTTAGATTTCGTTAGATTCTTGTAAAGTTGTAACGAAAATCGTCCGTCTAATCATACCGTTTACTGAGTTTTCTCGTTCGCTGCGAAAAGTTAGCGATTTTGTGTAAATAAGAGTTTTTCTACGGTACAAGGCTTAAGAGACTGGCGAGCGGTTTATAACGGTGATTATTTATCTTAGAAGTATGTAAGAGAACCATTTATATCCCACTTTTGATTAGTCATCTGTCGTCACCTCTGTTTCTGGTAAATAATAGTTTCGTGAGAAAGCATTTTAATTATCTTAACAAAGTCTACTATCATGTTTTTTTTTTATAAAAAAATTGTTTTCAACTCTTTGTAAAAACTAGGTATTCAATATTTACAGTAACTTTTTTTGAGTGTAGTAAGCATAGACTATGTCTACTTCCTATGGCCACATACACATAATTTAACCGCTTTTTTTTACTTTAATTTAGAATCTTCATAATGTTTGTCGGTTGCGGATATTTTTAGGGTTCTGTAGTCAACCACGAACCCTTATAGTAGTATGTGCATCGTTTTAATTTAGGATGAGGCTGAGTCACGGCTGAGGACAACAATTTATATATACTAACGCTGAGTAGGCTTTACAAGTTAACGAGTAAGGAACGTAACCCTACTTTGAGTATGCTTCGTCACGCACTTTGCCGGTGATTTTTACTTCATTGTGCATCAGATAGAATAAATGGGAAAATAATACAGTCTTTCTTGAAAGTTTTGCCTTTTTAATATAACCACACGTCTATCAGCAAAATTCGATGAGTCCGTTATTATGATACACAAAAACATCTGACAGTAACTCCTTAAAATAATATGAAAGCAGATTTCCTAATAAGTTGTTTTTCTACCATGCTCAAACAAAAATAAAAGGAAGTATAATCTAGTAAAAAAAAAACTTTAAAAAAAAACCCTAGGTACATCAAACTGTATATTTAACTACATAAACTATATAAAAAAGCAATTAAATTATCCTAAATATATGTAAGGTCAACAGTCAAGGTGTTTGACTACAAGTTATAAAATGTTAAGTAACGTTATGATCCAACATTAAAGCACACCTAAAACATAGAACGGGAACCATGAATAGCTCGCTACCTCTCTTCGCTCAGCCCACCCCCGAGGGGCCAACAATCGTCACAGTTCGTTACCCATTTTTTCGTGTCTGTCCTAATTGCCGCGCCTCGTGCTGCCGCTGGAGCCACTCACGGATTATACCAGCTCCTGAGTGTAGCTACCTTATCGGGGTATGTCAGTGAAGAGACGAGACCCATTCGAATTGACACAATTCGAATAATCGCTGTTCTTTTATTTCTCGTTGAAATGATACTTCTATCGGATTTATCGCGTGTGTCTTACATATTTCTTTTTTCTTTTATTTCTGTTTCTCACGGATTATTTTCAGGTTCTAGGATAGCTACCACATCGGGGGTACGTTAGGGAAGAGACGGGACTTATTCGTATTGTAATTGCTGTTCTTTATTTCTGTTTCTCACGTATTATTTTCAACTTCTGGGCATAGCTTTAAGTACTATATCAGTGGTACGTTAGTCAAAGATGTGACTTATTGACTTAAATAACACAATTCAAATAATTACTGTTCTTTTATTTCTATTTGTCACGGATTATTTTCTGGTTTTGGGTATAGTAAAGGTAACCACATCGAGGGTACGTCAGTGAAGAGACGACACTTATTTGAATTGTAACAATTCGAATAATCGATGTTCTTTTATTTCTGTTTTTAGTTAATTATTTTATGCTTCTGGGTATAGGTACTTTATAGGGAGAGCGTCAGTTAAGAGACGATACTTATTCGAATTAACACAATTCTAATGATATTTGTTCTTTTATTTGTTTTTCGTGGATCATTCTGGGTATAAGTACCTTATCGGGGGTACTTATCTTCTCTGAAGAGACGGGACTCAAATTGACGCAATTTAAATGTTCGTCGTTCTTTTGTTTTCACAGATTATACTCTAGGTGTTGGGTACATTTGGATTAACAGTTATTCAGTTACAATGAATGCTAGTTGAAAGAAATATTATTCGATTGCAACGGACCAATTCGAACTATTTGAATTTGTATTATTTGAAACCGAGCATTCCTAGTCGAATACCAGTGATGTTTGTATAAAGAGATACAGTAATTGGCTCGGCACGGTTTCCAGTGAAAGCCTCTATAATTATCTTACAAAGGATATGACGATTTTATGGTTCACGTATCTTTAATTTAAGCATACGTATTTATTACATTCCATTTTAAACTCCTAAAAAGAGAGGCGTTATGAGTTTGACGTGTGTATTTTATCTTTGTATATTACATATATTCGTGTGTATGTCTGTGGCAACATAACTCTCAAACAGATGGACCTATTTAGATCTGTTTTTTTTACCGACTTCTAAAAAGGAGGAGGGTACCAATTCGTTTCGCTATTTATTGGTCGTTTTGAAAAAACCTTTTTTACTATTGCATTTTTTTAAATTGGCCTTATTTAAGTCGTCGTTTCAGTTTTTTTAACTATAAGAATTAGTAACCACCTAAATAAGTTTACTTATGTATCTGTTTTTTTTTTTTTTATGGCAAGCGCCTTTATTAACTACAACACAACAATATACAGACTCAACTAACTAAACTACTACACAAAAAGCACATCGATTGCCCCAGACCGATAAAGGTCTAAAGATAATCCAAATGCTCAAACCCACTACCAGTTGGCAGCGTACCCAGCATGCTAGCCGCATTGCCACGTTGAATGGCGATGCTTATGCGTTGGGCCAGATACGCGCCAGCATTTTGGTCACGCGTCGCATCGATCAGGCGCTCAGATAATTTTTGTATCTGATTGAATTGGATTTATAATATTTCCCTCGCATAAATTTGGTGAAAACGAATCCTACATTAAATCAAACCTAGCTATTTGTAGCTATACGGTCGAAGATGAAGTATTATTGGATAATGGTTTTAAGACCAACTTTTTAACCTTCAATTTACACGAAACTTTGATATTAAGATCTCTAAATCTGAAATTACATATCGTGACCGGCTCTCCCTGTGAACCACAAAATGGAGGTAAATCTCGATTTTTACCTCGAAATGCACCATTTTTACCTCAAAATGGTAATTTTAGGTGAAAACTTCGGCCACAAATCTTCCGTGAATTGTCGAAGGTAGCCGTTCGGGGAGTTTTTACTCGTGTTACCAGGGTAAGGGGGATTGAAAGGTATGTACACAATATATTATAGGAAACTAAAGGAATGTTAAAAATACCTGTGTAGAACTTCCTACACAAATGATTTTCCATCGCGTGGATGTAAAATCTAAAACAAAATTCACGAATATAGTGTCCAAGGTTGACCGATACTCCTAAATCAACAATGACGAACTTAAAGAGTTCCATATAAAGACTAATGCTAAAGCTTTATTTAGATTGAGAACTCTAGAAAAGTCTATTTTGCCGCTTCGAATTATTTTGAAAATCGCAATTATTTTAATCGTGTAAGGGTCTAACTGGGAAGGAAATTGGGGAGACCTTTGCCCAGGAGTGGGACAGTATAGGTTAAAAAAAAAATGGTCTAACTAGATCTCATTGAGTTTGGACGTTTTTGAGGACTGACGCTACATCCCGTTGATACTTTATCAACGTTTTTAACCATTTAACAGGCAAGTATCTAAAGTATAAAGTATAAAAACAAAACACCCAACTGCAGAAAAACAGTTTTTGCGGTATAACTTAAAACAATCAGTTATTATGTGCGGTCTGACATCTACCATCTGACGAGTGTATTGCTTTTGTTGTCATTTCATTGGCTTTGGCACGTAGAACTGATGGCCGATGGGGCCAAAAAGTTCTCGAGTGGAGACCACGAACCGGCAAGCGCAGCGTAGGAAGACCAGCCACAAGATGGACAGATGACCTCATACAAATTGCAGGAAAACGCTGGGCAAAATCCGCGCGACAGCCGGATTTTATGGAAACCTATTAGAAATCTATGGGAGAGTCTTATGTCCAGTAGTAGATTTCTTGTGGCTGAGATGATGATGAAAGACTGGCCTTACTCATTTGATAGTATCCTGCCCTATAAGCAGTAGGTCGCGAGTTCGATCTCCACACAAAACAAATATTTGTGTGATTCAAATTCAAATTAATTTATTTCAGATATTAATCCAGTAGCAAACCAAATTAAAAGAAAACATAAATATAAATGTCAAATAAAAATCATCAATAATTTGAAAACACAAATAGCTAAAATATCAATTAAATATTAGAGATGAGAATATTAAAAAAAAAAGAAAATGTCGTTGTACAGCTATTTTAACCAAAACTTCGGTTTGGATTTGGATAAGCATGTTGTTCTGGTGTCTGAGTGTTTCTATATTTACTATAATTATGTATTTACAAAAATATAAAATATAAATAGGTAACAAATATTTGTGGACATTTCACACAACACCATCTAGCCTAAACTAAGCAAAGCTAAGTATATAGTACAAGCTTTGGAACTATTAGATGGTTGATAGAATACATATATATTTTGTTTTTATAAATATACCTATGCGTATGAGTCCATTCAGAAAGAATCATATTATTTTATACCTATTTATAAAATTTTGTGAGTGTGACTTTTTGACAATAAATATCATTCATTCATTCATAGAAACACCCAGACACAGAACAAACATCCATGCTCATCACAAAAATCTTTGCCCTGGGTGGGGATCGAACCCACGACCTAAAGCTTAGCAAGCAGACGTACTACCACTGAGCCAAACTGAGCCAAAAGGCTAGTCAGAATGTAAGTATTCTATCAGCTATTTAGTTCCCTAATACAAGTTTTGCTTAATTTGGGGCTAGATGATGCGGTATAAAAACATCCACCAATATTTATTTATAAAACTTGTAAATGTCTAAAATTTAGTATTAGTGTTGAAATGAAAGCTTTTTATAAAAAAAACTCCAGTCAAGTCAAGTAATTAAAAAGTTAAAGCGGTAAAAATTTCCTCGCTTTCTGTAGAGGCAGTAATTAAATACTTTGAAAGCAAGAAACTTGTGTTCAACACTGTAAAGAAAGTTTTAAACTAGTGTGTAGCAACCTATCATTATATTGCTATTAGCTTAGAGCCTTACACTAATGACGCTCAGAGCGCCTAAATCCAGCGACACTGATGCAAGCCGCTTTGGAGGCCTATGTCGAGCAGAATTCTTATGGCTGAGATGATGATGATGAATGAAGCTTAAAGTGATAGTTTCATTATTTCCGTTTATATGTGAAAAATCTATCAAAATATATGATTGTGCAAGGAACACAAGGTACACTGCGCAAGGCCTGGCAAGTACTTACCGAATCTTAGGATTCCGTAGTAAACATATAAATAAAAATAAATAAATATTTGTGGTCATTTAACACACCATTTAGCCCAAATTAAGCAAAGCTTGTACTATGGAAACTAGATGGCTGATAGAATACATTATATACTTATTTTTTTGTAAATATCTGATAGAATCCATATATGTATACTTCTTTTTGTAAATATATACATATGATACATAGGAATACCCAGACACAGAACAAACATCCATGCTCATCACACAAATGTTTGCCCTGGGTGGGGATCGAACCCACGACCTATAGCTCAGCAGGCGGACATACTACCACTGAGTCACAAGGCCACTCAGTATGTATATTATAGTTATGATATAATATTATAGTTGAGCTCCGCTACAGTTTCACCATGTCCGTTTGTCTGTCTGTCTATCTGTCTGTCCGCGGCTTTGATCAAAGATACTAGAAACTGTAATTTGTCATGGATAATTATGCATATTAGCAAGGATGATGAGTATTAGATTTACTCCATCATATTAGTTATGCCGAAAAAGTCGTAGAATAAAAGCTATCTCTCTCTCTCTCTGTCTCTCTCTCACGCATCACAATATTTTTAAGTATAATATTAAAAACCGGCCAAGTGCGAGTTGGACTCGCGCACGAAGGGTTCCGTACCATTATCTATAAAAACGGCAAAAAAAAACACGTTTGTTTTATGGGAGCCCCCTTAAATATTAATTTTATTTTAATTTTATTAATTATTTGTAAAGCGAACAATATAACTCAATATTCTGTGAATATTTCAAACGTCTACCTGTTGACGTTATCAATATTGAGCAAAAACTAGCAAAAAAAATCACGTTTGTTGTATGGGAGCCCTCTTAAATATATATTTAATTCAGTTTTTTTTTGTATTTGTTGTTATATAGCAGCAACAGAAATATATCATCTGTGAAAATTTCAACTGTCTAACTTTCACGGTTCATGAGATACATCTTGGTGACAGACGGACGGACGGACGGACAGACAGCGGAGTCTCAGTAATAGGGTCCCGTTTTTACCCTTTGGGTACGGAACCCTAAAAAGCATTGAGTGAGGTTGTTTTGTTTATATTTAATTATGTACTTATTAGAAGCGTTTTTTTTAAGTTTTTCGTCGATATCTCCCTTCGACAGGTCCCAACATTCAGCGAAAGTGGATGATGATGAAAAAAATATGGACCAAAATAAAATTAAATATACCATTAATTTGCGTCGGCAATTTGAACAGCCCCCAGGCTTTTGTCTCTTTTGTTGAAATTAAGTGATAATGCCGGTGTTTCGTTGATTTAGTCGCCATTTGTTACGAATTATCTTTATTGGAGTCTTTATTGCCGTGTGAAATAACTGAGCGATGTAATTTTATTGCCGTTTTTCGGCAGCCATCTTGTTTATTGCTAATTTTGGCAGGCATTTTGTGGCGGTGACGTTATATTTTTAAACGACTTGAAACAAAGAGTTCCTCTTTTTTATTTTGAACAAACGGGCTACTCACGACTATTTTTGAGCCGAATTCTCCGACTATAGTTTCAACCGCATACGGCGGTCTTTTTCAAAAGGAGCAGCGTAGACGTCACTCCCGAAGGACGTCTCGTCTGGTATTGAATACAGACCAGACGAGAAATATATTTCATTTTAGTAGCTCGTAAAGTTCGGTTTCCAGGGCTAACACTAGCGAAATCATGGTTTGTGACGTAGTCAAACTCTCGCTCGCACACCTGGGCCTCAAGGCTGCTAAGTGAACATCACTGGCTCACCGCTCGCTGATACGATTCAAAGACAATTTTGACAAATTGTTAGTCTAATTGTATAGTAATAGACTAGCAATTCGTCAAAAGTCAAAAGTTCGCTGTCAAGTGCTGACGTCACTAACCACAATCGCAAAGTGGTCGCGTTTTGAACGAGGAAAAAAAACTTCAATAACTATACAATACAAATATAAATAATTTTATTTTCTCAAAAAACTAAATTTTTCATATAACTTGTCGGCCTTGTGGCTCAGTTGGTAGTGTGTTTACGTCTACCTGCTGAACTGAAAGGTCGTGGGTTCGATCCCCACCCAGAGTAAACATTTGTGTTATGAGCATGGATGTTTGTTTTGTGTCTGGGTGTTTCTATGTATCATATGTATATGTTTACAAAAAAAAAAAAGTATATATGTATTCTATCAGCCACCTAGTTCCATAGTACAAGCTTTGCTTAGTTTGGGCTAGATGGTGTTGTGTGAAATGTCCACAAATATTTATTTATTTATTTATTTAACTGCGGTTGACGGTGGACCTCAAACTTGGTAAAGCCTGTTATCTTGTAACTTATTTAATTCTTAACAAATTACACTCATACAAAATAATAAATTAAGTAATACCTTAAAAACCCACGCCTATATAAATAAATAATAAATACTTAAATAAATATTTGTGGACATTTCACACAACACCATCTGGCCCAAACTAAGCAAAGGTTGTACTATGGAACTAGATGGCTGATAGAATACATATATACTTTTTTTGTAAATATATACATATGATGATACATAGAAACACCCAGACACAGAACAAACATCTATGGACACCACACAAATGTTTGTCCTGGGTGGAGATCGAACCCACGACCAACTCGGCAAGCAGACGAACTGCCAACTGAGCCACAAGGCCAGTTTTATATACTTAGAATTCATATATCTCTAGCGTTCATGAGCCTCACTGGAACCTCACCTCCAACCTCATTCGGAATCGACTCGGAATCTATATCTCCGTCTCTGTCATCTCCATAAATAATGACAGAGACGGAGATATAGATTTCGAATCCAAATGCGTTCTGAATATCCCTATGTACTGATGTAGAGTAATTAGCTATTTCAACGGCAAAACAGATAGAATTGTTTTTAGTACCTGTTATGTATATTACATAAATATAGTGTATTGAATCATAATCACGTAATATTTTAGCCATTAAAACCAAATATTGGATTAAATCCAGAACCCAAAAGTTCGGAACCTAATTACTTAGATATTTTACATTGTAACGACGCCGTACAAAGTTATTTGCCTAAATTTTAATGTTTTAATAGAGTTTTGTTTAATCTAAATACATAAATGCTAGTGCTACTACTTATATTTTTAAAATTAAGAACTGTTTTCTACCTATGTTCATGCAAATAAATTATTTTGAATTTGAATTAGAATTTGCTTGTTATTTAACGATTAAGCAGTAGTGTGCAATCTTTACTCATTCAACGAGACAATGCCATTAGCATGCTGGGTACGCTGCCAACTTGTCGTGGGTTTGAGCAATTGTACCTATCTTTAGCCCTTTATCAGTCTAGGGTAATCTATTTGCTTTTATAATATTTGGTACCCAATAATGCAGAGTAACAAGCGCAGTGCATTACCACACATAAATTGTTAAAGTTCAAATTTCTGGGTAGGCTCAGAAGAGCGCGAAGTTTAAAGCATGAAACTTAAAATCAAGCACCTTCATTCTCACATATTTCAGGTTGCGTAAAAAAATTATCCTTATATTTATAGAATAGAGTAATATACTCATAGAGGCTTACCTCTCTATTTAGGTAGCTTATCTCTGGCCGCCAGTGAGACAGTGACTAATGTAAACAGATTATCAAGTTTGTTTATTGGTTATTGCCTAAATAGCGGGCGCCTCTGTGAGGTTGGGTCGCTTTTCGATTGTAGTTTTGTGATAATAATTTTATTTAGTATGTTGATGAAATAATAATTTTAATTATTATATTCTATGTATACCTATCATGATTAACTGTATTTTAGATTTCCTCGTTAAAAATGAAATGAATCGAAAAAATTTGGAAATGAATAAACGCGTTTTTTGAAGTCGTTTTTTTCAGTTTTTTTAAAACTAAGTATAATTATTGTAGAACACTTTCTTTGTTGTAACAATCCCACCGATCTCCATTGATAGCCACGTGTCACCGTGTCAACACTGGTCTGACCCGTCGCATTAATTGTTTCAATTAAAATAAAATAATAGCTAATATTACGTACCTATCTAATCGGTCACTTCTGAATTACTCGCCAATCTTTGTCGAGCCGGAACGTCACCCGCGTCAAATTAAACAAATCCCCGTGTTAAAACAATATTAGTGTTTACCAACCCATGCCGTGAACTCGCTGTGAAATACTCAACGCTCTTTGTGATTCACTATACTTTATTTATTTGTTACTTTATAATCTACGTCATAGATTATAACCGCTTGCGGCACCAGAATATTCACAACATCAAAATTCAATAATAATAAAAAAGTGCATAAAGAGGGCGATGCTGCTATCGCATTCCGCACCATAAAAAAATTGTGACGCCACGTTTGGGTATTATTAGGTTCAACATATTTTTATAGTTTAAAAAACTGAAACAACCGACTTCAAAGTACGCTATTTCGTTTACTTGTAATATTAGTAAGGATTAGGATACATAAAGTTCATATCAACATGTTCAGTCGGGTAATAATTAAACAAGGCGCTCAAGCGTTAAAGTAATTCTATTAACACGCTTTTATAATATTAGGTCGACCTGTATGTAATGAAATCTAAGGTAACTAATTTAACCATCTTCCAAGGATCGTAGCGTCATGAAAATTGGCAGCTGTATGTAGTTATGCTGTATGTAGCTGATGACAATACAATAATATGGCACTGTCGAACTGATCTGATGATGGAACCGGAAGATATAAACTAGAACTTCATGATGGAACATCGTATCATAGCTGTTTGGATTTGTTAGAAAAGTCTTGTAATGAACTTTGACCACAATAATTTGTAGCGTGTTTTTATAACTGTAATTTATTTTCTCCTTATACACATTGGACGAGGAGTAAGATGGTTTTATTTTTCAAGTTTACTAAATCCTACACAATTTTAAACTTTTTGAAGTTTTTTTTGAGAATTATATTTGCTTATCAAATGCTTGTTAAATGCTTCGTCTTTGAAGATTAGAAAAAATGCAGATGTTTATACGATAATCTTCAACATTTGACACTTTTGCAAAGAAAAACTTGTCAGTGGAACTCTGCGATTCTATAATCTGATGCACTCACTCAGGAATCCAATAAAAATATTTTTATATTAGAGATTATTCAAAAATTAATAAAGCAATGTTTCTAAAATAGTTGTAGGACCAACTTGGGAGCTTTCTATGTATACCAATTCACAAAATACTAAAATCGGTTCACGAATGACGGAGAAATTCGTGTACATACATTAAAAAAAATATATATATATATATATATACGCTACGAATTTATAACCTCCTCCTTTTTTGAAGTCGGTTAGTAAAATTAGGTTTACTTGAATTTTAATGAATATAGTATTGTATTTATATTTGTTCCT
This sequence comes from Lycia hirtaria, assembly GCA_947563715.1. NCBI lineage: Eukaryota > Metazoa > Arthropoda > Insecta > Lepidoptera > Geometridae > Lycia > Lycia hirtaria. The sequence continues at coordinate 30,831,341 of OX387377.1, read as the reverse complement.
AAAGCGCAGAGCTTGGCTTTGGCGTTACAGTATTCGAGTAGTTTCGGTATCAATGTTTGTAACTTTATTTAAGTTCGTGAAGCAGTAGTTGTTGTACTAAAAATATTATCTATGACTTCGTTGTCTAAATTTGAAATTTGTAAATTTGTCCGAAATTATCCCAATTTATTTTAAAAAAAAGGAGACAATCCGCGAAAAATTAGATCACAACATAGACATAAGCTCGTTGTACCAAAATCAACTCTTGTAATGCACAATTCTCGCCCTAACTCGATGGCGGTAAAGATATATAATAAGTTACCAAATGAATTAAAGGATCTAGATACAGAAAATAGCTTTGTCGTGAATCTGAAAACATATCTAGAAGCCAATTGTTATTACACTCTTGACGAATTTTTTAAGGATACATTTGCAAAGATCAAAATAGAGCGCTCCGAACCTCATGTTGCCATGCCCTTATAGGGCCATATGTATTTTCATTGTGAGATTTATATAGACATTTGTAATGTACATATGACGCAATAAATATATGAGTATGAGTATGAGTCGTAATTTACGGCAACTGGTTATAAGACTGTTTTATCATTTTTTTTATTGCGTTGACTTAGAAACTTGTTTTTATAGATTATGGATTGTAAACGTACGTTTATGAAATTAAATTCAGCTTGATATCTCCATAATTTCCAGAGAAATTAGCTCTTGGTCCTCTAGAAGGCACCATATTTAATTAAGTGTGACATCACATAGGCACTAGCGGATGATCTAGATTCTTCTAACCATACTCATTGATATATGTTGTCTAACTTCTAACGATCCTTTAATAATGTTTACAAAAATAAAATAGCGACACTCAAGGAGTGAAGACGAATCTAACGAGTCCTCCGCACATCAGAATCGGTCAAGTCGTTTAGGCTGCAGGAGGTAATAAGACACGCATAAATACACCCGAAAAACATAACCCTCCTTCTCACGCAGTTGAGTAAAAATAGAAGCCCCCTTTGACGCCAGTCCATTGCAAATAAGTATAAAGAAACTCAGGCATTGGGCATGTAACTGAAAGTTTCACAAACTTCAACAAAAATCCAGCCATAAAAATGTTCGTAGACAGATCATAGTCTCCTTTATTTATCTGTCGCCTCTATCCTGAATGCATTCTTATATTCTTTGTCCCCGCCTACCCGCCTCCCCGCCTCCCCGTCCTACTTGGCCAGAGGAGCCAGTTTTATCTGGTAATGCGCTGGCTGTTCCTAGATTTTACAGTTTATTTCGTATACGAGTGAAAATTTATAAGATCTCTGGAGAATTTGTGATCAGTTGCTTTTATGTTCGTTGGTTAGAATGTAGTACAATTTGCAAAAACCTAAAGATAACGGAGTAATGTATCTAATAGCATCATCATGATCATCATTTTAGCCATAAGAAGTCCACTGCTGGACATAGGCCTTCCGCCTTCCCCATGGATTTCCGAAAATACCGGTTGAAAGCGGCTTGCATCCAGCGTCTTCCCGCCACTTGTATTAAGGTCATCTATCCATCTCGTGGCTGATCTTCCTACGCTGCGCTTGCTGGTGCGTGGTCTCCACTCGAGAACTTTTCGGTCCCATCGGCAATCAGTAAAAATAAATAAATATAAAATAATAATAGTTTAAAAAACTGAAAATAACTGACTTTAAAATACGCAATTCGTTTACTTGGATGACATTTTTTCAGTTATTTTGTTATAAAAACCAAATTTATTCAACAAATTCTATAGCCCTTTGTAAAGCACATTAAATAACATATAATTATATGGCTTAAGGCCAATAATAGATTTACATTTTATATTTAATCATATGCGATTTCAGTCGTAAAGTAAAGGCAAATACGTTACAGATAAGAGGTTGACATTTCAGTGTATATGTACGACGAGTTTATTAATCATCATCATCATCTCAGCCATAAGAAGTCCACTGTTGGACATAGGCCTCCCCCATGGATTTCCAAAAAGACCTATTGGAAGCGGCTTGCATCCAGCTAAGCAGAGTTTAGCAGAGTTTATTAATACGTAATTATAATTACAAAAGGTACTAGTTACACAAGAATATAACCCAGAGACGAAGTCGATGAGTATTTGTGCCGAAAAACCAGCCCTATAGGGGTATTCAGAACTCTTTCGGATTAGGAATCGATTCGGAATCTACATCTCCGTCTTTGTCATTTCCATAGAGGATGACAGAGACGAAGATATAGATTCCTAATCCGAAAGAGTTCTGAATACGCCTACTGGCGTCAGTGTTTACTTCATGAATACAAAAACCTCTGTAATCGATTAAAACTCGAACTTTACCGGATGTATTTTCATATAGTAGTAGGCAGTATTTCCAGTTTTATAACGACGCACTTCCGTTTCATCTCACAAACACAAAAACTAACAAATCAAAATCTCGCTAAGTACACAGTTATCCACAAATCGCAAGTAAATGAGAACCTCACTAGCGTGTACCGATGGAAGGTAATTGTGTTTGTCTGGTTTGTTTGTGCGAGTAACAGAAATCATTGTTACTTTAACACAATCACTGTGGAAGGCTTTCTTTGTTGATGTACCAATGTTATGGTGATACGAGGTACAAAATGATGATATGTTTTGACTGACGAAAAAGAATTGGTGGAAAAATGTATTGACCTGTGCGTTGAAATAACCGGCCAAGTGCGTGTCTGGTCAGTAAGTAAAGTAAGGTACTATAGCTGCAGTCTTAACGTATAGATAAATAACCGGCCAAGTGCGTGCAGGGTCATTTACCAAAGTAGATTTTCGTACTTGCACTTCACATTCTCTTGCTTAGTTATATGTATAATATTTTATTCATACCATTAACTTAAGTTAGTTTAAAAGAAACTTGTACGACATGGTTATTTTTTACATATCTAATTCTCTAAGTACATTTTTAAGTTGATCAACACTCGTTGCCTACTTAATCATGATAATTTTCCTTTTAGTTTCGTTATACATACTACTACTAAATTTTTTCCACATACCCGACATATTTAGCTAGCAGCTTCTCCCCCCAACTACCAGGGGACACTAGACTCAAACAAAATATATCACCAACCGGATCCCTGAAATTAAAATGGTTTAAGCACAACCCTAATTTAGATACATTTTAGATCGACGAGTTCCATCCTCGGCCACACCATCGCTTAACATCAGGTGAGTTGGCTGGCAATTTACAAGATATATTTTATGTAAGGTACAGAAGACTCACTCTGGAAACATTTAACCAAATAGCGACTTTTGCGAAGACTCATTAAAGCACCAGTGAGGTCTAATTTTTTATATAGAAATAGGTTTGCGCTTGACCGCCAACTGACCTGATGTTAAGTGACGTTGCGGTCTACGATGGAGCGCGCTTACCTGGAAGAAACCAATTCACTCGCGATTGGTTATATAAACTTTTTTTTTACTTCTTAAGCGCTAAATGTTTATTCTTCTATTACAATATAGAAAAAATATGTACTAGTAGCATTATACCTACACTACAAAATGCGAGCTGATTTAAAATAAATTATGAAATTTACATAAAATATATTCCTTTTAAAATAAATATTCCATCAATGATGTAGATAATTAGTATAGATAAACATCCAAACATGTATAAACATCCAAACATGTATAAACACTCAAACATGATTTAGTAAAGTCAATTTAATTGGGAGGTAGGTCGGAGGCGCCATAACAAAATTAATGTGTACTGATATCATCCGCAGAGCAGCTATAAATTAAACGAAATCATAGGCTGGGAGCTAATCACTCCGTGATTACTCGCTTAATTACTCATTCGTATCCTACAAGCGAACAACGCAATATATCACAAAAGCACATTTAATTGTGCAATTAAAATCTACAATATTCTTCCAATAGACATAAAATTTTTAGACGGTTACAGATTTAAAACTGCCCTAAAGAAATGGTTAATAGAAAATGCATTTTATAATATAAGATAATTTTATGAATATAGAGATACTTATAAGAAAAATATTTACATATGTAAGGTTTAGATATAATAGCAATATTGATCTCATTTATTAATGTTGCATTGTTTATACACAGGGTTTTAATTGTGTAGATAAGATTAGTAAATATAATAAATATAAACAAGTTGTAAATATACATACCTATAGGTCAAAGTCAAAGGATTTATTGCCAAATAGATAGAAAAAAATGTTGCATGTCCAGTAGCATAAGCTGTTGTGTCCAAAAGAATTGTTTGTAACATCTATATTATGGACACAGTTTTAGCAATAAACGTTATCTTATCTTATCTTAAATTATCTTAAATAGTTAATATACCTATACGCCCAAATATAAAAATGAAAGAAAAAATGGCCAATACTCAATTATCTCAATGGATCAAATACGGTACTTAGTTCTAGTGTATCGTAACCATATACACCGTTGTCTCCTCACCTAGCAGCTGTTTGACGAGCTGCTTAGCCGCTGATGATTGGTTTAATAGGCTCGCTTCCGTTTTAGATATTTAACAGAATTATAATTAGTGTAGTTTGTTATTCAATGGAACGATGTACGTACACTTCCATATCTGGTAAGATTTGATACGTCTTGACCAACTTCAAAAAGGAGGAGTTTCTCAATTCGACTGTGTGCTTATCACGCGATTAATTCGTCAATTATGAATTGATTTTGATGATTTGTTTTGGTAGGTTTCAGAGGTGGTCCCATATAATTGTTTTTCGAAACCGTTTAAGTAGTTTGGTTTTTAAAACAAAATGAGCGAAATAGAAATGTCATCCAAGTAAACTAAATTGCGCATTTGGAAGTCTATTGTTTCAGTTTTTTTTTCTAATTACATATAAATATACATAACACAATATTATTACATACATTAAACACTATAATTATTATCTGCATTTTAACCGACTTTAAAAAAGAGGTTTCTATGTTTGAATGTTCATGAGTATTTTTTATGATTTTGATTAAATATATCAGAGCTGGTCTCAATCAGTATAGTCACCAGCTTTAATTTTATAATTTTGTTTATACTTACACCATTTATTTTTTCCACATGTATTATACATATGTGTTTTGTCTGACTCTGTGCGTGTGTATGTGTGCGTGTGTGTGTGTGTGTGTGTGTGTTGTCTTAGATTCAATCTTGTTTTTTTCTGTTGCAGGTATAAACAAGTGCTGTTTAGGTCTCGTAATAAAAGTAAGTGTGTAGTAAATACTAGTAATAACTTTAAGCAATAAAAAAATCTTTATGGAAGTTTTTATACACTTACCTAACGCCATCTAGCCTCTGAATAAGCAAACTATAGAAAACCGATAGTGGATAGTACACCGTTTTGTTTATCATAAATACATCTTAGCTATCTACAAGCCTATATAAAAATCATTTATACACATCGCGTATATTTTACATAATTGTATGACCCCTAACGTTACGAACACTTTGCAAAATTTTTGTTGTTTGTCATTTTCAGGACAAGTTTTGTAAGTAAATCATCATCATCACAACGCCGTACGCGGGTGGAACCGCAGGACAATACCTATAGATAGAAACATCCAGAGAGAATAAACAGACATGTTAATCACACATTATTTATACATACACAAATTTTACAATTCATTAATTGCAATCAATACTTCTTCAATGTACTATACAATTTTAAGTAGTTTAAATAACTAAAAAAGCGACTTCACAATACGCAATACAATACATAAGTACGAGACTTGCTGTTCACTTTTCTACAAGCATTTGGATGATATTTTACCAGTTATTTTGTTATAAAAACAAAAGTACTGCATGATAAAACTTATATTGGACCACGGTCCATTGGTCCACGTTTGACCACCAACTCGCCTGTTGGAAAGCGACGATGTGGTCGAAGATGAAGCACGCAACCCAGAAGATACCTACGCACGTTAGGAAAATCCACAATGTATGAGTGGTAGTGGGCCGACTTTCTACTTTGCCTGTAGAAGAAAGGGGATAACAAAGGGGAATTATATCAAAATCAATGCACAATTGGCTGAGTAATCTGTGAACAAATATACAAAAAAAAAGCATACAGACCGAATTGATAACTTCCTTCTTTTTGGAAGTCGGTTAAAAATATATAAATCTTCCGTTTAGATAACTGCTGGCTTCACAATATTTGGCTAGCAATTTCTAATACGGAAAGTACTAGTTGGCCTACATAACTCTGGGAAAAATATCGCAGAATTGGAGTTGCGTGGGCATTAAGTCGCCAGTTGGCAACACGGGCAACACCCGTGAACCCAGAACCTATGGCATTTTATTGATCGTGGGCCAAGGCTCACTCCGTCGAAGCCTTTGGTCTTTGAGAAAAGTGTTATAGACTTCTCAAAGTGATTCCTTTGGTCACAATAGATCTGCGAAGGTCGCATTGACGTGCCGGGGCTGCTCAAGTCCGTTTGACCTCCTAGGTTTTAAATAAGTGATTCTTTTGCAGCACTCTCGGTCAAAATGTTTTTTATGGTTTTCGTTTGTTACTCATTAAAAAATATTTTCTAAAATAGATTAAAATAAATAAATAAATAATTTTTTCAAAAGTTTTCGTTTGTTACTCTTTTTTTTATCAGCCCTGTTTATACTTACTGTCCCACTGCTGGGCGAGGGCCATCTTCTCATTGTGAGAAAAGTAAGGCCATAGTCTGTTACTCATTAAAAATATTTATTTTTAGCATAATTTTTTTAATAGCCCATAAAATTATGTAAAATATGCGTGATAAATCCGTTAAAATAATTTCAATTAGATAGGTATCTGTAGGAAAATATATATTACGTTATTTTTCACTACTCCATCGCTAATACATCTGATAACTGAATAAAACTAAAGACAGACAGACTGACGGACGGATATGCCAAAATTATAAGGGTTCTTCATAATTACTAGGGAATTCTAAAAAGCTCACCTCTCAGGGAACAATAAAGTCAGCGGCTTATTTCACAATTTGACATAAAATTAGGTTCCGGCAGTCAGAATGCAGTCAGAATGTATTCTGACTGCCGGATTTCAGAGATAAGTTGTGCGTTTAAAAATCAAAGCTAAGTAAGACATTGTTCATCGCAACAATACAGAGGCGAAAACATCATTATAATGTCAAAGTACACTCGCCACCCACTTGTACAAACGGACACCCACGGATAGAAATTCTGATGATTTGTTTACTCAACTGTACTCCACGTTTTTGTAATGCAGGAAAGCGTGCAAACTTGAGAGATGGACAGTTCGATATATTGAAATAGATATTGATTTTAACCGACTTCCAAAAAGAATGAAGTACTCAATTCGACTGTGTTTTTTGTATGTTTGTCCAGCGTTACTTCGCCAATTATGAATTGATTTTCATGATTCTTTTTTGATTGGTTTAATACTCTACATGTAGTTATGTATAAATTTTATCGAAATCGATTCAGTACTTTGGTTCTTGTAACAAAATAACTGTAAAAATATAACATCCAAATTACGAATGGCGTATTTTGAAGTCGGTTTTTTCAGTTTTTTAAACTATGATTATTAAAATGAAAAGGTGCGTGAAGCAATTTGTTTTAAGGGTATGGAATGACGCACGCTCGATCGGGTAAGTATGACATTTATAGTCTTAAATAGTCTACGTAGATATTCGTATTTGAATTGAACCCAATTTTAATAATACGAAATAGCTTCATTGCTATTTCGTATTATTAAAATTAGGTTCAAATAGTGCAGCTATCTCTCTCTCGCATCACATATTTTTTAACATATAAACTCACTGAGTATATAGGAATAGTATAAACGTGTGACACGGTTTTGTTTATTTAGGTAGGAGAAATATTAAAAAATATATATATTTTAACTTTTCTGAGGAGAAGCAGTATATAAATAATTAGTTAACAAAATATAAATGTTTATCTTTTATATTTTTTTCACTATTCCGTCACCAATATCTTTGCTATGTTTTTTTTTCTTCTATTAAATAAACAAAAACCTCCTCCGTTTTTTCGTCGGTTCAAAACATGTCTCAATTTTCTAATATCCCCCTACTCAATGATTTTATATGTTTAAAAATGTTGTGATGCGCGAGTTAAGCCCATTCTTAAAGCCGCCACAATGAAATTTCCGCTTCTGCCGTGTTTTTTTTTTGTACCTAAAGGTGTGAAAGCCTATTGAATACTACTTAAGTAATCAAGCTATGTATTTTTTACTTTGGCTCTGTACTTAGTAAAGACGGTATTAGTACAAATCTCTAAATTGGTATATTTTATATAAAACAGCAAAACTTAACAAGTTTCTATAATCTGAACCTTTTGACACTGGACCTTTTGGCCCACTGGACCTTATGGAACTTAACATTTTCGGTCACTGGACCTTTTGGGTCACCTGGACCTTTTTTCTCGCTGAACCTTATGTCCCTGAACGGTATGCCGAGTGCGGCTATATTCACGACCTCCCGCGACGAGAAGACGCTAACAGCTGTATGGAGTCGGATAACTGTTATATTAGCAGCTCATCAATATTCGCCGTTGGTTCTGATAGCGTGGGAATCGACCCACTTACTAAAATAGATTGTACCTACGAGTACTTTGTTTAGCGCCGGTAAACAATAAGATTCTTTACATAACTTGGAGTACTTACATGTTTAGGTATTCTTTGAAATTAAAAAAAAATTACATAACTTTTTAACCAATTTCAAAAAGGAGGAGTGTCTTTAATCGACGAATAATTTTGTAACACGCTTTTATTAGCTTCATACATATGTTAGTATATGTAACGGAAACTTTGAACATGATTTTGACCCACTTCAAACGGTCAGATTTCATCCAAACTTTGTAGACTTATCGAGGACCGATGACATATAATAATTTGATAAGATTGAGCGTGTATGATGTAGTTTGTACATAGTTAATTTACAAGGCATTTGCACAATAAAAAAATCTTTTTTTTAGTACAGTGTTTTGTAAATCATTGTTGTAAATACAATATTGTTGTTATTCCTTGTTTTAGTGGCCATCTCCACCTGCCAGCTATCTTGTTTCAAGGAAACATCTACTGAAGATCGTCTCCCAATTTTCCGTAAAGCAATACCTGATCCAGTAACCGATACTTTTAATTAAAATTTCTTCCTCGAGAGCTTTGAATCCATTAAGCCTTTTGTACCGGCTTTTATGATTGTACTGTTTTGTCAAACTGAAATACACCTTACTGCGTAAGAAATAAAGTTATTTTGTGCGTGAAAGTGGAAGGTTTGTTCTTAATTAGACAAATTAAGTGGCGTTCAAAATACAGAGCAACTGAAAATATTGAAATCGCAACGTTGTCACAACTACGTTTTGTGATCTATTGGAATTGATTTTTTTTGTGATGCTAGTCTAGGTTGGTATGTTAAAAAGTCACCAAACTATTACTTGTTTGTCATTTAAATGTCAAAAGTCCGTACAGTAATTTCAGTGTAGAATCTTAAGGTACTGCACACAAGCAATATTATTTGCCCTTCAACTTGGAGACTATTAATATGAGGTAATAAATCATTCCTTTGTCTTCTTGCATTAGCTGCTTCAAGTCAGCTTCAGCGTCAGTTCAGCAGTAAAAGTCAGTTAAGGGACTTGACGGAAATTGCCATTTATGTGAGCGACGGGGTGATTATCTGTCACTGAAACACTCTTCCCTCCATCAAACCCTGTCGAATATGGCGTGAAACTGCCTTATTGGTCTTTGATGCGCTGCCTACCCCTAAAGGAAAAAGGCGTGATTTTATGTATGTGTGTATTCCAAGAAGAAACGTTGGCTACACCGTCTCTTAATTGCAGTTAAATTGTGGTTAAATACTTACCAGTGGTCTTCGCCGGCTCGCGCGTATTATGTCAACCGAATCGCGCTCGGCGTGAGGGAAGCGAGGGAAGCGACACTTTCATTATTCACCTTTTTTTCTTTTTTGACATTATCTTCTGATTATTCTCCGTATTCTCCGTAAATGCACAATAATTGTAATGGATCCATTGCAGCATGACACAAAAACCCTATAATCGTTCAATAGCACATAAAAATTACGTTAATTACTGAAATTACGCGACTCATTTTACGCGGCTCACAACTCAGAAAATTACGCTCGTTTGGCCGCAGCCTTACAATCAAACATTTAACGAAACACCGCGTACAATTCCAAAAGCCTACTTTATGTAACATTTGCCCTCTTTACGGCCATTTATGTCCGTTTACGGTCAAAATCCTCGCCATCAATTACGGACAAGAAACCAATTCGAAGTCTCCAATAAACAAGTTTATACGTTCAAAGCTGAGGATGTCCAATAGCAGACTATAAAACGTAAAATATTATGGAATATATCCTTTTATGAGACCGAAAAGGACGAATAAACGATTGGACGCAGTACAGGTGTAGGGCAGTACGTCAACTTGTTGAAACTATTACAAAAATGAATAATTTATGAGACACTGTTCTTCTTAATTAAGTCTTTCAGCGATGTGTTCCGTAGTCACGTTACAAATATTATGAGTTGAAACATATCACAGCATAACTTGACTTTTTTAAATTTCAACTTCGTTGGAATGTTAAGAAGTCAAGTTAACATTACGTATTGTGAGTGAACGTTTTGATCCATTTTTAGTTTCTATCGAAAAATTTAAAAAGATTCGCATAGAAAAACATCTATTGAAAAGACTAAGCATGCTATTTATATATCATATATAAGCTGTTTTTTATACAAAATTATCGAAAAAACATATTTCAAGGAGGATATTCCATAAATCCAAATGAAGTTTTTTGGTTTCACTTTGATAAACAAAAAAATTACACAAATGATATCTTTATCAAAGGAAAGTTTTCACACAACGCCATTTAGCCCCAAAACTAATCAAAACATGTACTATAACTACATACTAAACTATATACTGGGAACTAGTTAGTTGATAGAATTTTACACTAGGTAGAAAATTTCTATTGCGTTACTGCTGTTGAGTAACATTACCGTAACGCAGGTAACGTTACTGCTATGTTGAGTAAAATTACGGTAACACAGATAACATTACTGCTATGTTGAGTAACATTACGGTAACACAGATAACGTTACTGCTACGATTGGCAACAGTAACAAAAGTTGCGTTACTGTCACATTTAGTAAGTTTGATTTACTTCTAGATACGATTTAGTCTAAGTAATATAGTTTTGGTAAATATTACTCGAATAGGGGTTTCTACTGATAGAGATATAAAATGTGCTTTTTGAGGGTTCGGACGGTATTGTGATAGCGATGGTGAGATAAATCGGAATAAACTTAGGATTTTATTGGAGGTTAACGAATAAATGTTATTTATTTTAACGGGTTTTGGAAAATAAACTCATATAAGGAGACTAATTCTTTACAATATGCACCCCGCGGTGTCACCTGCGTAGTCTTGACAAACGTGATAATTATGATGATAAAATAAAGCTTAAGTCCTTTTCTAGGTCTCAAAGAAACTCTGTGCCAAATTTCAAAACGATTGGTTCAGCCGCTTAACAGTGAAAATGTAAAAGACAGACAGAGTTACATTCGGTTTTATAATAGAACTACGCGCCGCGGTGTCACCCGCGTAGTAATGACAAACGGTGATGATGATGATGATGATTTAAAATACAGCCTATATCCTTGTACAGCTCTTAAAAATCTCTGTGCCAAATTTCATAACGATTGGTTCAGCCGTTTAGCCGTGAAGAGGTAACAAACAGAGAGAGAGAGAGAGAGAGAGAGAGACAGAGAGAGAGAGAGACAGAGAGAGAGAGAGAGTTTTTGTTTGTTTTTTTTTTTTTTTTATCAGCCCTGTTTGTACAAACTGTCCCACTGCTGGGAACGGGCCATCTTCTCATTGTGAGAAGGGTTAGGCCATAGTCTGCCACGCTGGCCAAGTACGGGTTGGCAGACATAACACATCTTCAAGATCATTGAGAACTCTCAGATATGTAGGTTTCCTCTCGATGTTTTCCTTCACCGTTTGAAGTTGGCGGCAATCAACAATACGCACATAACTTCGAAAAGACAGAGGTGCGTGCCGCGGGATTCGAACCCAGGACCTGCGGATCGCAAGTCAGACGCTCTTACCACTAGGCTGCCGGAAACTTCATCATTTTTGTTTTTACAATATTAAAATTAGGATAGTTAGGAAGGATATTATGAAATATTTTAAAACGTATCTGTCTAACTTACTAGATAATAAAAGTACATGTTTACATAGGTATATATAATACTAAGTAGTTATCAGATCGTGCATTACGCGCCTGGTTAGCTCTGAATTGACTGCATACCAGACTGCTAAGCCATCTTCATTGGATTCGATATTCGAAATCAGATATTAACACAATAGATGGATGGATATTATCTAAATACGATATTATGCAGACGTTTTTTTTTTTTTTTTTTTTTTTGTATTGGACCCGCATTAAAGCATTTGCCAGTGTCAAGTATTAGGATTTTTTCAAGTTTCTTGAATAAAACAAGTTGTAAATGTTCTAGTCACAATCTAAGTCACGTATACAGTCAATTTATAAGTGGAGTCCTGCTTCAGTAAAGTGGTGGCGACTTTACTAGAAGCTTCTATGGAATTTTGCCGACAACGTAAAATCACACGTTTTACTGCTTTATTTCACCTGCCCACACTCACGCACTTTATCGAACAGTTAATGAATAAAACACCACCATTTTTATAGCATTAATGTTCAAAATAACACAAGTTTAGGAAAATAAAACCAAGCAACAACACGTTACTAAGACGTTCCCGCAAAAAAATATACAGACGTTTATGTCGTATGCATGAAGTTTATGAACGATCATAAACTTCATGCATACCTACGACCTTCATGTTGACCTACGAAGGTACAACTACAATGAGTCTTAACACTTAATTGATTAAATTATTAATTAATTAACAGTCGTTTTGATAATCTTTCGGGATAAAATAAGAACTTTAAAACAAGTATCTATAGGTATATTAAAAGAAAAACAAAATATTCGATTGCAGAAAAGAGGTATTCGCAATCCAACTTTCGATTTCGTTGCGCCTGATATGCTGTTGAGTATACGTTTTCTGTGAGAAAGTATGCGTAAAATCGCCGTAAAAGTTTATAAATACGGATTCTTTAGAATAATTCTAGTAAGTAAAAACATTTGTTTATTATGAAAAAGTTCGTTGGGGGTTACTAAAATTAATAGATTTTATATTTTTCAAGAGAAGTATTATTAATATTGCAAAAACATATAGTCTATGATACTCGGGGAGTAAAGACAAATGTAACGACACCTTGCACATCAAAATCGGTCAAGCCGTTTAGGCTGTAGGCGCTCATATAGATACATACATAATATTGGCACATTTAATATATTTTTTTTTAAATTATTTATTCATAATAATTTATTATTTTAAAATAATTTTATGAAATAAAGAAACAGTTGCAGTAGTCGAACTACTGTCGCTGCTTCTTTTTTTTCACGAAATGCTTCCGAGATCATTGTTGTCGATACGCCTTCAGTTTAGTATCGACCTAAGTCCTTTATAACAAAAGTAATGGGAAATAACAAAATGGCGTCAGTTTTCCGTAGCGTCGGTCAAGTGTATTCAAGAGCTCTTATCGCGACTCAACTACCGATTGCCTCTAGAAACGTTCGACATTATCTGATACATACATCTGTACAAGAGAATAAAATGTGACAGAGGCACAACTCAGCAAAAGTAAATACACGTGAACCAACACTCGTTTATAAGTATAGTAAAATATAGACGGCCTTACCGAAAAACGTTACTTAACTTTATGTATTGCTTAACATATTTTGTCAACTTCTCGCTGATACGTAATGGCACTTGCGGAAAGAAGACAGAGAATTTAAGACGATGCTTAAAGTTAAGTAACGTTTTTCGGTAAGGCCGAGAATGTATAAGAATAAAATTAACACTTATTGCTGAACTCTCTAAATTTACTTTTGTTAGTCTTCAATATGATTCAACGGCTTTAGTTATAATAGCAATAACTATTGTATAGGTACTTAAGCTAAAATTAGCAGTCTTTCAGAAGGTTCAGATAAATTAATTTTATAACTGCTTGTAGATCAAAATCGATGAAACCATTTACACTCGAAAAATGTTGCTTTTCTTGTCGGAAAGTTGAGTAAAATTGATAGATGTGTCTAGATCACCTAATTTTTAAAGGAAATAAAGAGATAAAAACATGCTAGGTCATTTCTTACCTTTGTTAGATAATGACATAGCCATATATCTCAAATATCTATAGCCTCTAACATGATAAAAACTGCCATATCAGCTGGAAACAGAAATATTTGTAATGACTTTTAAATATACCAATAAACATATAGTCTTAATACTATAAATCTCGATGTATACTGATGGCTCTGAAATATTAACGAGAGCTACTTGAAATTGTAGCTTATGTTAATGATTTTTGCTTTTTCAAACTTAACATTCTGTATATTTTCTATTCAATGGAACGTCCAGCAGCTCAGTATCGGCGCAGTGGGCGTACAGAAGTGTCGGAATGATTCCCTCGTGTTATCGTTCGATCGTGTCACATCTGTTAAATCGGCTCGCTTATCTCTGATTACGATCTGTGAGCGCGATGCGCGGCTGTTTCTTTTATTCGTTCTGTTTTTGAATTAATTGATTGGAGGTTTTATTTCACACCTTCGGTAGTTCGGTTTAATGATGTTTGAATTTAGAAGTGTTTGTTTTGTTTTATTTTGATGACGATTTGGGATTTTAAAAGAGGTTGTTTTCAATTATAGATTTTTTAAACATGTGTAAGTTTCGTGATTATTTTGTAATTAGCAAGGACTACCTTGTTATCGTGGTTCTATAAATATCATCAACTTTTGCTCAGCAACTTTTTATTCATATCTTCTAAATATTTTTTCTAATCTTTAGAATTTCTGATAAGGTGCCTGGATAAGCTGGCAATTTTTTTCATTCGTTCCAAAAAAAATATGTTTATTAATTTGTATGTTGATATACGCGTTCAGTCGTATTTTTCAATCAATCTTAATGACACTTTGCACATAGGTTCTACGAACTTGTGGAATTTTATGTAGTGAATTTTTATTGGTGGATATTTTTTCTCTACATAGATGGAGTCAAAATCGGCCAGTTTGGTTATTTATTATCAACCAAAACAAACGCATCGATGTCAGTTATCCTCAGCCATACCGACGCTTACCGCCAGGCAAGTTGGTGATCAAACCTATGTGGTAAACCAAACAAACCTAAGTATGTGGTATCAAACCTACCTACACAAGAAATAGTTTAAGCAATTGTACCTTTATGTTCAGTAAACCACTAAACTATATTGAGTCTAAAAAGCCAAGTAACATATCCTACTACAAGTTTTATCTAAACCAAGCTTACAATTCCCAAATACCTGGTAACCGTTTATAAGCTTACAGGTCTCAAATACCTGGTAACCGTGTATAAGCTTACAGGTCTCAAATAACTGGTAACCGTTTATAAGCTTACAGGTCTCAAATACCTGGTAACCGTGTGTAGGCTTACAGGTCCCAGAGACCTGGCAACTGGTTACTGTGCGTGTGTTAACACCTCGCCAGCCCTTCCTGAGGCGTGGACCCAATCGCGGTAGTAACACTCAATCCAGGTGGGTGCCATCTAATTACGAGTAGGTGCGAGGTATAAGCGACCAGCGGATGTGTTAAATATCGCTCAATAATATGTAAAGATTGCGGAAACAGATACTACGTTATTGATATTAATATACAGGTTACACTAAACATAGTTACAGTAACTTACGTTAAGTATCGTTACGTTAAGTATCACTAAACATAGATACTTTGTTAAATATATTTACAGTATATTACCCATATACTGTAATATGTTCAAGAAAGTGTTAATTGAGCTGATAGAAGTGGTAATTGTAAATACATTTCATTAGAATTAAAAAGAAGCTATCCATATTAAACAAATAAATCATAATCAGGATTTATCTTAATAGAATTATATATTGTTATCAATTCGAATATCGGAGTTATCTATTATGATTACTAAGATACATAAATTTAAAAATATTAACACAAAAATGCAATTTTTAAAAACTCTCTTTTTTTAGCAAGATAGATCTACGATTGACCACCAACTCGCCTGATGTTAAGCGACGGTGCGGCCGAGGATGGATGTGGAGCATGGCCTTACTGTTATTATCATATTGGGGGCAGTGTAGAGGACAAT
The DNA here is from genome assembly GCA_947563715.1 of Lycia hirtaria. Lineage (NCBI taxonomy): Eukaryota > Metazoa > Arthropoda > Insecta > Lepidoptera > Geometridae > Lycia > Lycia hirtaria. The sequence continues at coordinate 30,815,111 of OX387377.1, read as the reverse complement.
TTCAGCTGGGTTAATAAATTGTATGCTTTCTTTATCTTCGTCATCCTACACTGTTGCATTATGATTTGACCTGTAATGACAGCTGTAAGTTGTAAAATAAATCTTTTTTATGTGAGATATAAAGAATATAGTTTCCGACAGCCTAGTCGGGAGACCGTCTGACTTGCGATCCGCAGGTCTTGGGTTCGAATCCCGCGGCACGCACCTCTGTCTTTTCGGAGTTATGTGCGTATTGTTGATTGCCGCCAACTTCAAAAACGGTGAAGGAAAAACATCGTGAGGAAACCTACATGTCTGAGAGTTCACAATGATTTTGAAGATGTGTGAAGTATGCCAACCCGCCCTTGGCCAGCGTGGTAGACTATGGCCTTACCCTTCTCATAATGAGAAGATGGCCCGCGCCCAGCAGTGGGACAGTTTGTAAAAACAGAGCTGATAAAAAAAAACCGATCAGGGCTACCAGACATTACTTATTTTGTGACGAACGAAGTGTGTCGTACTGAGTAGTCCTTGTATAAACTATGTAGGTATATATTCTAACTTGTGTCGATTGACTTGATTTTGATTCACTGATGATTCGATTGATTGATTCACTGATATTATCCGCTAAAATGGGGACAAAATAATTGGAAAAAGATTTTTTTTTATTCGAAAATAGGCTTGCGCTTAATATACATATATATTGTGTTTATATTATGTCATAACAAGTAAACAGAATTGCGTATTTTGTAGTAGGTTATTTCAGTTTTCTTAGTGATAATTATTAATTTAATTCAGATAATATTTTTTTTAAATGAACCAAACCGAGAGCCTCCTTCTTTTTTGAGTCGATTGATTGTCGTTTTGATTGTTGATTTGTCGGTTGATATTTTTAATTCTTTTTTGACATCGGGGTCACCAATACCGAGTCAGGAGGGTTGTTGATAATGAGACATGATGGTATCGGTCTAATTTATTGCAACAAATAACAAAGCTTATATACTAAGTACTACGTGCTAGAGGCCTCATATGTATATCAGTCATACTCTTACTATCTATGTTAACGTATCCTAAAGATGACTTATCATTCTACATATAATCACGCATCACGAACACTATATATAAATAATGTGGCTATAATAATGTGGTTATAAACTATGTGGCTACAAAAGCAATCGCTCCTACCTAGCACCACGGCACCTGAGAGGGGCGATCGAAGGCGGCAATTCGGCGCGAGTGTAATCATGGTGTCGGGAGGTGGCTTGCCTGATGTCATGCCGCCCGTATTATATCAGGGGTCGGGATATCTGATATCCGTATCATATCCGCGGAGTATAATTTTTGCGGTGTGAAGAAAACTTTTTCCTTCCTTTTTGCGACGCACGGGGAATATCGTTTTATAAATGTGGTGTCGATTGAAGATGGTAACATTGTAAGAAATTTACTGGATTCATAAAATATTTTAAAAAATAATTAAATTGATGATCGTATATTTTGATAATATATCCGTGCGCATACCGCACTGGAGTAGAACTCCCTGCCCGCTTCTTTGTTTACGTAGAACTACAATTTTGGAATTTTGAGCTAGAGTAGAAAGTTTTTTTATACAATAATGATTTCCGCTTGACTCGCCTGATGTTAAGCGGTGATGCGGTCTACGATGGAGCTCGCTTACTTAGCAAAACACCGATTTATTCGCGATTTAAAGACACATTCATCCTTATTTTTATTAGTTTAAGGTTTGAACAACAAAAAGTTTGCTGATGTAATTTTAGATGTAATATATTTTTTTTACGCACTGGCAAGCGCAGTGTAGGAAGACAGCCACAAAGTGGACAGAAGACCTCAGGCAAGTGGCAGGTAGACGCTGGACGCAAGAAACTTCTAATCGGTCTCTTTGGAAACTATGGGGGAGGCCTATGTCCAGCCGTGGACTCGTGGTTGCTGAGATGATGATGATGATGAATTTATTTTCAATATAGATCAAATATTACCTATTTACTGCAAAAAATGTTATTAATATTAAGGGGTTTTACTTAATTTTATTATATAATTTGAATTTCACTAAATCGAGAGTGAATTGGTTTAAGTAATTACTTATTAGTAAACGTGTTCCATAGTAGACATTAGGAGTGAAAACAACCAATAACTATTTGTACTTAAATCATATAGGAATGTTGTTTCTATATGTCGAAATAAAATATTTGAGTTAATAATTGTGTGTGTAGAAGGTGATGGATGTAAACTACAGATTATGAATACCGCGGTAATCACAACAGAAACTGAGCCTGTGAATTATTGAGATTATTTATGTACGGTGCATCTTCTATGGCAAGCACAACTCATAAGCTTAAGCGTTATATTTTTTTTTGTAAGCCGTACATTGCTGGTACGTCCTCTCAAAAAGACTGACGAATGCATCTGATAGGACATGATGTGTGTATATGTGTATAATAAGTGAATCGGGCTGATTATCGGTATTTAATATTGTAGGAGCATTTGTAAGTGTAAAATAATTGCATGTCAGTGGATTTTGTATGCTAGAGTAAAGTATGTCAGAGATACGTCAGTTGCTGCGCACTAGCGATATCGAGTACGTGTGTGACTGGTAGATTTAGTTATTTGTATCATATTTGAATAAAGTTGTATTCGTTAAAGTTACACTTGTATATCCTTTGGCGCCAGTGCCAGTGACCCCAGTGCATGCAGTTAGGAACCCCACACTTATAGGCTATTAGGTCAGGTGCATTTGATTAATAATAGATACGTAAGTGCAACGAGGCAGCTTACATACCACCGACACTTTACACTTATCCCTACAAAAACAACGCTTAAAACCTAACCAATGCAGTCGTACTTATTAACCCTCCACTTGTGACGCTGAACTAAAACGCGGGATCACCAAATGTAACCGTAATTACTATTAGTATGTATGTTTATGCCATTATTTATAGTTTATAATGTTACTTGTTAAATATCCTGTTGCACGCCCCGTCTCATTTATATTTTATATTTTTCTCCATCCCGTGGTTGTTTGGAAGAGATCGCTTTTAGTGATAAAGCCGCCTGTTAACGCTAAATTGCGACTTGAAATAAATGGCAGAAGACTAGTTCTTTCTCCTTTTTTCCTAACCAATTACCGCTCCCCATCCTTGTCTTTCTCACGTATCGCACCACTTGCGATGAGTCTGTTTCGTTGACCGAATGGCGGTCATGTGATCTCCCTTAAAATAATTACAAACTAGTGTTCATCCGGTGATTTTGTGTGAAAATACTATAGACATATGTGCAGAACTCTCCTATCTTCCAATTGTGATATAAGAAGTGATCTCCTGGATCTTCCTGTGGGAACAGCAGCGAAAAACGTGAGTCCTTTCATGTGCCTTCCTCACCCCTAGATCTTTTGCCATTATATTAGGTTCTAAATTCAAAATACGATACCAGTGCGCATACACCGCCTTTTGTTGTACTATCTATTTAAGTCCCTTGTTATTACTTTTAAGGTGTGTACAATAAATAATTCATCTATATATATTTATTGCAATAGTTCTATTAATTTACCTCATATAAAATAGACTACGCATAATAGACGGCCGTTTTTTAGAAAAATCAATAAAAAAATGTGGTAAAACTTGTAAATTTTACAATTACTATACTTTTTTACTCCCTTTGGTCATTCGAAAGTAAACAATATGATATGAGGTGACCCAAAATCTCTCCAATATTACAACTTGCACCATACACCATCTATGTGAAAATTTATCATGCACATTAAAAACATGAATCCAAAGAAACTTCATAATTTACACTCACAGTTAGCGGTTAAATAATGATTACATGCATTTATACCGGCTTAGCTGTAAGTACCACTCGCGAGCACGATTGGAAATTTAAAGCCTTGTATTAGTAGCTTACATCGTTGTGAACTGAGGTTTTGTGTGGATATCAATAAATATTAGCTTGATAATTAAGCTGCTTTTATGTTATTTTAGGGTTGTGTCCAGCAGTGGACGTCTTATGGCTGAGATGATGATGATGAGGATTCTTTCACCAGTAAAAAGTATCAGTAGGAGCCAGTTACTTAGTTCCAGTTAGTCTGTTTATTTGTGTGTCGTTCTATCTTTCCTTATATTAAGATTTGATGAACTCTTAAAAAAAACCCTTATAAATTCGCCATGTCCGTCTGTCTGTCCGTTTGTTAGTCATTTTACTCAGACTATTGTCGCTACAATAATATTTGGCAAATATAAATAAATTGTGTTTAATTAACCACAGTAAAATACCGTTGTATAATTTAAAAAAAAATGATAAATAGAGGTGATACTCCGTAAATCAAAGGATAGAGGTGAATGATATAAACAAATGCCTATGCCCAGCAGTGGGCATTATAGGTTGATGATAATGACTCCGTAAATTAAGGGTTTTTTTTTGATGGAATGTTGAAAATAACACAAAATTCTAATATACTATAATAGTTCTAATTCTACGCAAACTGTCGAATACGCGTTCAACGTTCTCAAAATTTCCATTCTAAATTTAAAATCGATACTCTTCTAAGCAGAAAGAAAATTACGAAATGCGAAGCAAACATACTCCCTCGCTTGCTGTTCACTTAATTGGAGCTTAGTTCATGTACTTAGTAACAGTACTTTATTCATAGTTAGTTCACTTACTTTGCTTGTTGGGTTTGTTTTAATGAAAGAAGCTAATTTTATTTTTACGCAAAGCAATTTCAATCTATGTTTGACCACCTACTCGCGATGGTATGGCTGAGGATGGAGCACGTAAATCTAAAAGATATCTCTTCACCCAAGTCTCAAAAATTCCAATATTTTAGTCATCAGGAAACAGAGAAAGTGGCGGTGACTTCCACTTTAGTGCAGTACGCATAAAAATGTAAACCTAAATCGCGGTGTACAGGTTTTAGGAACTTTAATGGGAATTGGATGCTCAAAATTTGGCACAAAGGTGCTTCATTTAGCTAGAGCAGACTTGCATGGAGAGCTTATTACTTCTATGGTGACATGTATATCACTTTATGACCAATCCCTTCTAATCTATAAGTAAGAGTCGCAGCAAGAGGAAGGTTCCTACCAAAACGGTAAAAAAATGATGGTAATATTTAGTTCTATTACATAAATGATGGTAATATTTAATTATATTACATAAATGATGGTAATATTTAGTTCTATTACATAAATGATGGTAATATTTAGTTCTATTACATAAATGATGGTAATATTTAATTATATTACATAAATGATGGTAATATTTAGTTCTATTACATAAATTCCATCGACATCGACGTATAATTCGAAAGCCTAAGAAGGAAGCTACAATCGCAGTAAATAGCGAGCTCGGTTCCTGTCGCCGCTCCGGTCGGCAATCAGGGATCACATAAAGGACGCCACTAAACTGGTCGCCGCCGGATTGGCTATTGTATTATACGCGTGGAGCTTTATTTATAGCTCGCTGCGCTCAGCGGTTTCATCTGTGATGCTATTTAACCGACTTCAAAAAGGAGGTTCGCAATTCGGCCTTTTTTTGTACGTTTGTTACACGGTTATTTCATCAATTATGAATGGATTTCGATGAATCTTTTTTGTTTGATAAGTAGAATAGTTAAGAGATGCTTAATTTTTTTTTATCAAAATCGGTATAAAACAATATACGCAATATGATGCTGGTTGTTTAAATTTTTTCAACTATATATTATTATTGTATATGAGACAGATCTTCATTTTGATTACCAACTTGCCTGATGGTATGTGCTGAAGATATATATTTACGATAGCCTCGATTTTTTACATTTGTATCGTAGATCTATACGATTGACGACCGCCAACTCGCCTGATGTTACCTAAGCATTGGTGTGGCTTAGGAAAGAACTCGCCGATCTAAAAAATAATATCTATTCACTCTAGTAACATTTCAAGATTATAGTTCGCAGGAAACGGAAGGCTACAAGGAATTTCATACATGTGCAGTTAGTCTGTTTGAATATATAACTATTGTGGAAAAATTAGAACTAACGTCTAAATAGAATAAAATAAGGACAGGAGCGCCATCAATACAACATTATTTCTCAATCTAGCGGATTGAGAAATAATGTTGTATTGATGGTATTGACTCGTAAGACTCTAAGAATATTTATATTTCTCAAATAGTTGAATTCGATTTTTACATTTTAATGTGTAGTGGCGGAGTATAGGCAGGCTTGAGTCTTTTTGGCGTTGAATTTAAATAAACACCATCTAGCCCAAACTAAGCAAAGCTTGTACTATGGAATTAGATGGCTGATAGTATACATATTATACTTTTTACTACCAACTGAGTTACGAACCACAAGGCCAGTCAAAATTTGACGAGATTTTCGTCACCCCAGTGGGACACAACTGCTTGTAAAGCTCGATTCATACACACAACCAAACCTTCTCTCAACGCTTCGATTCCCGTAGATGTCTTTGATTGAATGCTTTGTTTGTTCCTATTGATATGCGTTTTTGCGAAAAAATAAATAAATGCAATGACGCTTTTGATTCATTTTCAAAGTTTTTGTTTAAGGCAGGTAAGCGTTCTTTATCAGCTTATTTTATAGAAAGTTGTTATTTTCCGTCGATCCGTCAATTTTAACCGATTACAATGCACGAACAAAATTAATACTGACCGAAGCAGCTGTGTTTGACAGCAGATTCATTACTGTAGAAAATAACAGTGGAGTAAGCTATAGGCGGTAGCGGGAGCGAGAATAATAAAGAGATAAATTATATGCAGTGGCGGGGCAAGAATAAAAGAGGAGTAAGTTATAGGCGGCAGCGGAAGAGATAATAATATATGCCTTTACAAATTACACGATTTTGTTTCATACAAGGAGGTTTGCGCTTGACCACCAACTCTTCTATTATTTTCCAAACAATAGATAGCATTAAAAAAAAAAAGTTTATAAAAATATTCATTGACGGAATGTACTGGACAACTCTCGACGAACATATTACACATTTATCGTAATTTCCATTTTAATTCTGACAAATTTTCATACAAAAAATATACATAGAAAAGTTGAAAAAAAAAATGTCTTCTGTTAGCATAAAAATTGAATTTTATCTTTATACATTACTGAAGAAACTCTCTAAAGTCGTAAGAACAGTTAGCTAATTTATGTTTACAAAAATGAGTATTTTATAGCCACATAGCGAAACAATTGCCAAAAAAAACGACACTATAAACGTTTGCCCTTATTTCATACAAGCATTATTCGTTCAGGCATGCTTTTGTTAAGGTGCACATTCAACCCACCTGAGTTCTTTCACATTCTATTCAAACCTAATTAATGTTTGAAAGGGCGAAACGAAGGCAAACAGTTACACCCTAACCTACCTTCATATTAATACAACTTGAATACAACGCCAAAAGAAAATTAATTCTATTGAACCTTCGAAAACACCCTGTATAAGAACATAACAGCGAAATTACGACTTAACTGTTACAAATTAAAGTATTATTTTCTTTGACACGCAATCATTAGTTAAGTCAACTTATTGACAATGTCGTAAACCCAATAATGTTGTCATACAAAAAGATGTCTTAGTGGTAGAAGTTAGAGTTGGTTTTAGGTTGAAGATTAGAGCTATATCGATAGTGAATTATAGTGGAGATGCGGGTTGCATAGTAATTTCGGGTCGGGGTGTAATTATCCCTTGATATTAAGAAAGCTATAATATTAGGAGGTTAGGACGATAGTTAGGACGGTTATGGATACTTTAAAAAGACGATAAAATCGATAAAATAACCTTTTATCGTGGTATTGTCTGAAATAGCGATCGGACGAGCATAAAAATAAGAGGGTGGTCGTCGCTAATGATATTAATGTCATTTTAGTTTTATTACGTCTTTATAGGCTGATGGAGTGCATTTTATGTTTTTAAATTGTTGTAGGCACGATTTAAAATAATAATAGTTTAAAAACTGAAAAAAAACAGACTTCAAAATACGCAATAAGTATAACGCCTGTAGAAAACTGAATAGCAAGTCGCTTATGTACGCATAGGTATACGCGACTTCCTATTCTATTGTTGTTTGGATGATACTTTACCAGTTATTTTGTTATAAAAACCTACATGTACTACATCGATTTTGATAAAATAGATATGACATAGACATAGACATAATTTTATTGTAACAAAAACACACAGAAAATAAAAATCATACACACAAAATAGGTCACAAAATTATGTTTTTGTTACAATCCGGCCCCAGCTCAGCATAATGCTAGTTGTAAACAACCAGCGTTGGTCTTCCGCTGGAACCGGTAGGCGACGCCACACACGAGAAAACACTTAAAAATAACACTTATTACGTATTCAACATATAAATAGATAAGCTTAATAAACATACATACATACAATTAAACACAAAAGTATTTGTTCAACAATATGGGACTGTCTCTGAAGCATTATCTACCAAATACAAAAATAATCATCAAAATCAATGCACAATAGGCTGAGTAATCGGTGAACAAACATACAAAAAAAAACGTACAGACCGAATTGATCACCTCCTTATTTTTGGAAGTCGGTTAATAAAATCAAACAAGGACATCAGCGCCCTCAATACCATATTATTTTTCAATCTAAACAAACTCGTAATCATTCAATTCAGTAAAGGCTAAAACTCAAGATCGAAGACCCAAAACCTAAGACTGAAGACTAAAGACTTCAACCCTAGACAAATAAAAAAAAACCCTTGGTAAACCTACAGTTTGAAACATTCTGCTGTTTTACTACAAAAATATGATAAAACATTTTCCGCGTAAATATCCAAATATCCTGGTATCACGAGAAGAGAAACATTACATCTACAGACATAATGTACCCAAACCTTATTTGCGTACTCATTAGCCACTAATAAGGCGGGACAGCGGCATTCCGCTCACAACACTGATTAAACAAACACAGATGGCAAACTGACGACATAATTTCGTTTATTCCCAGTAGTACGGTTGCCAGTCCGGTTGACCGTACTACTGAGACTTTTAATTCCCAGTAGTACGGTTAATGGCGGCTGACCGTACTGTTGAGACATCTACATTCTACAAGTCGCAGAAAGAAAAAGTGTTTTTCATAGCGCCATTTTGTTAAAAACTAAACAGTTTGTACTATTGGAACCAGGTGACTGATAGACTTCTTTTATGATCCGTAATATATTTGATAAGATTTTATCAGTTTGAATCAATTTTAGACGTTTTATTTGACACGAAATTTTAATTCTTTAGGTTTAGTTTGTTAGGCATAAACATTTATTTTACTGGTTTCTATGTGTCATAAGTATATGTTTACAAAAAAGCATATTATGTATTCTATCAGCCATCTAGTTTCCATAGTACAAGCTTTGCTTAGTTTGGGCTAGATAGTTTGAATTTTAGTGTAAGTTGGACAGTTGAGTTTGAGAACGTTTGAGTTGACGGTCAAGCGCAAGCCTATTTTCTAATAAAAAAAGACAAAAACCAAATCTATCAAAATATATGCTGAATCGTAACGTATTTACTATCCTTGAAATGCACATGAGCATTCAAATGATGTTTTAAGTGAGCAGACAAATTTGTTACAGAGTAAAAAATTAAGATTGAGTCAAATGTTGCTTACTTGCCGTGAGCAGCGCAGGGCCAACTCTTGGAGGCCACTCACATTTTAAGATTATGACTTCTATACTATTACTATTATTAGGTATTATGTAGAATGTACATATTCGTAAGAAAACATGCCATTCCTCCTAAGTTGTCCATCTGCTCACACATATTCAGCTCGTCTCGATCTCGTCCCGATGTCCCCTGCGTCCCGCGCTAATTCTCGCAGTAACGAAGTTGCCGTGACAGACGGACTGACAAGGGACGGACGTGACGTGACGGAATTGGCACGCTCCGAGCTCGTGTACAGAGTTTTACTCACGTTACTACCTACCTACTTTACTAATTGGATCGTGTTTCAGTACTTTGCTTTGGATTTTTACCCGACTGCGCAAGAAAGAGGTTTATGTTTTTTGAGTGTATGTATGTAAGTATGGATGTATGTAAGTAATGCAATTATGTATCTATATTACAACGTAAACGGGTCGACCGATTTTAACATGTGAGGCGTTGTTAGATTCGTCTTCACTCTTTGAGTGTCTTAGGCTACATTTTATGGAATAAATAATACATCCCTGGTAAAAAAAATACGGGAGACTTGTAGGATGTAGATGTCTCAACAGTACGGTCAGCCGCCATTAACCGTACTACTGGGAATTAAAAAAAAAAAAAAAAAAAAAAAAAAATTGTGGACATTACACACAACACCATCTAGCCCAAACTAAGCAAAGCTTGTACTATGGAACTAGATGGCTGATAGAATACACGGTTTTTGTTACCTCCAACGAACTTTTTTATAACAAATAAGTGATTCGATAATAACTTTAGTTTATAAAACTAAAAAAAAAAACGATTTCAAAATACGCAATACAATATATAATTATGTACGCGACTCTTGCTGTTCACTTTTCTACAAGCATTAATATTGATTTATGTTATTCATTGAGGCAGTTAGTCAGCCACGCACTGGAAGTCTGTCAGAAATCAGAAATTTTTTATTGCAACACTGTGTACATAAGTTCTTAAAAATAAAATGTTTCAACAGCGTACCCATAGCGGGCGTGCAATAGAATTACTTATAGATAATGCTGTATTGTAGAGTTACAATCAGGGAGAGTACTACTAGGTGAATTAAGACTATATAAGTATATAACCAAGTACAAACTAAAATAACATTTTATCGAATATCAAAATATTCTTTCAAACTGTAAAATACATTTACTATAAGCCAGGATTTTAATTTAACTTTAAACTGCAATATATTTAATGATTTAAATTCAGTAGGTAAGTTGTTGTATATTTTAATGGCAGTATAAAATGTACTATTGTAAAACATAGCATTGTTAACTTGGCAAATGCGTATATTGAATTTTTGCTTAGAGCGTAATAAGTCAGCACGATTTGAAAGTACATTAAAAAAATAATGTTTATTGTTTTTAATAAATAAACAAACTTCTAGAATATACATATATGCCTGTCAGAGTGAGAAAATTATTTTCCTTAAATATTTCACGTAAGGTATGCGTACTTTCCAGGTTAAAAATAGTTCGGATAATTTTTTTTTGTAACAGAAAAGTTGATTCCACATCCACTGAGTTCCCCCAAAATATTATGCCGTAACATAAATGAGGATAAACGTTACCAAAGTAGGCATTTGTAGCAACGGTTTAGGAAGTAGCATTTCTAATTATAGATAAAGCATATATGTACTGAGAAAGTTTACTGTTAATTTTTTGTATGTGTTGTTTCCAATTTAAATTACTATCTATGACTACACCTAAGAAATTTGTTTCATTAACCAGATTTACTGGATTTCCATTGTTAAGTATATTTAGTTTTAGGATTTTTTGTTTGTAGTTTTTAAACTGTATTAATTTTGTTTTTTCAATGTTCACTTTTAGATTTAGACTTTTTAGCCAAATTATAACATTTTCCAATGTATTGTTTATTTCGTTCTCGAATACTTGGACGTTTTGTGTGGTTTTAGGGATGTATATGGTTGCGTCGTCAGCAAACATAACGCTTAAATGTTTTACTACGAGAGACAATTCATTTATTAATAATTGATCAGTTACTTCTTCATTATGTGTTTTAAGACTATTTATGTTAGTTTTTATATGATTAACAGGAGAAGTATAATGTTTTATGATACCCCAAGTAGCTTTTGATTTGTTTGTACTTCTCTGTATATATTTTATATTAGTAGACTTTTTCGAGTATCGTATTAGCTGCTTTAATGTTTTCGAGTATCGTTTGTACTTACTTACGTTTAACACAACCAATTGACCTATCGATAACATTATATCAAATTATTACCCTTTTTCTATATATTTGGGTAAAAATACGCGTTCAAGCATTGAAGTAACGCCCATTTTCTCTCTATATACACATTGGATGAGGAGTAAGAAGGTTTAGTTAGACTCCTCAATCTAAATTAGGCTTTAGCGCGGCGACATAGAGTCTTTACATTAAAAAAATTAAGTTCGTCATTGTTGGTATATGAGTAGATATCGGTCAACTTAGAACACTATATTCGTGAATTTTGTTTTAGAATTTACGTCCACGTGATGGAAAGTCATCGTGGTTGCTAGTAGTTTTACTTGCGAAGTCGCATCATCATCATCATCATTAACCTGTTTATATTTATGCCAAAGAAGATATTATGTAGCGTCCGATCAATGATATCTGAGTTTGTGGCGAGTCAAAAATTTACTAGTTAGGTACACTGAAACCAGTAAACCTTCGCCAGTATATCAATAAAATTATGAAGTTTGGATTTTTACAAAGATTCGGTTATCAAACCAGTAGTCAAATGAGCTTTCAGGATTTTGATGAAGTGTTTTTGAAAAAAATAATTTTCATTTTCGGGTAAATGATATTCGATATTTCACAATTCTGACTATATAAAGGTAACCGAATTTTGATTTATTATTTTTTTTTTGTTTGTACAAACTGTCCCACTGCTGGGCACGGACCATCTTCTCATTATGAGAAGGGTTAGGCCATAGTCTGCCACGCTGGCCAAGTGCAGGTTGGCAGACTTCACACTTTCACATTTCACGATTTATTCTTACTAAAAAATATTATTTAATTTCTTACCTTTTCACGACGAAACGGCTGTACTGTTTATTCACAAAAACCTCACTCAAGACGCTAAAAATAAACCAATAACAATAATAACCTAAATCTATGCTACCCATGGAGCGAGGACAAATTCCTACCCCACCCGAGATTCCCAAGAACGTCCAGGGACATTAATAAGGACCAGATGGGACCGGACGGGAATCGCATACTAATTATCGAAGAGAATAAATGAATTAATTCTCTTAATTAGGGAAAGATAAAAATGGTCGGTTTCTATTAGCTGGCGAGATTTGGAAAAGGTGAGAGAAATTAGGTATTTCATTACTGTAATTGGGAGTAATTAGGTACTGAAGAAATCTATTTACTCGACTGCAAAATAAGGAAGAATGAAGTTTCTCCTAAGCAAGCATGCCTAATCTTGTACCGCTGTGTCGATCGGTATCAGAGGAACTGGCGGTCAAGAGAAAGATTATCGAAGATTAATAAAAATCTTCAAGGAAGCTCAAGGTCACGTAACAAGCTATGGAGAGGGCTATGTTTGGGTCTCTCTACGAGATCGAATCAGAAATGAAGAGATACGTAGACGTGCAAAAGTCACCGATATAGCACAGCGGATTAGCAAGTTGAAGTGGTAGTGGGCAGGGCACATAGCACGTAGAACTGATAGCCGATGGGGCCGAAAGGTTCTCGAGTGGAGACCACGTACCGGCAAGCGCAGCGTAGGAAGACCAGCCACGAGATGGACAGATGACATCATACAAGTGGCGGGAAGACGCTGGATGCAAGCCGCGCGCAATCGGTCTTTTTGGAAATCCATGGGGGAGGCCTATGTCCAGCAGTGGACTTCTTATGGCTGAGATGATGATGATGATGACTAAAAATCCTAATATATTATAGTGGAAGTAATTATGATCTAATTACCATTACTGATCTGTCCAAAATACTAAGCGTAGGTATTTTTGTTTGTTGTTTTTTATAATAACCAATTTTAATGTGCGAAGTGTTGTTAGATTTCTTTGCAGGCGGTATCCCGTATGTTAAAACTTCATTTTTACTGCAATTCCCTGCTTACAAAAAAAAGACGTGTGGCACTCGGAGATTGCCACGGTAAAGCTATTGCATAGCATTTTTTATCAACTTATGTAATTATAATTATTTATTTATTTTATTTATGCAGTATTCCTAACACCCCCCACTCCGACCGGCACAGCGGTGATACTTTTTAGTTTTTAGTTTTGCCATCTATCGATGAATAGCAGAACTTTTAATGACTTTTTGAAATATCACGCTTGTCTCTTTAGTTCTGCAAATCGCAGTGCATCTGCAATCTAGGTGGCATTGGTTGTATCGGCGTTACTGCGTTAGGTTATTTTCGTTACGGAATTTCTGGATTCGGTCTCCACGCTCAAGGCCCGCGATAGAAGCTATGCAATAGCTTAAAAATAAAAACTTACTTTTATATAAGGCCATTATGACTACAATTTGTAATAACGTTATTTGTGAAATCAAATATATCTAACTTAATAATGGCAAACGCATTAACCGCACGAGTCCAATCTCCCCACATAGAGGAAAGAAAGGCCGTGTATTTTCCGCTACGAGCGCATAAAGAACAAGACCACTACACGGCAACCAGACGTTATACCTTAGTACAACCGACCATACACCCTCTGGCGTCACAATGGATCACACTAGACGTGCCGCACAACTGGCGTGTATATATACGGCGCATGCACGGTGAATGCATGTGTCAGGGTTGCCATGATTGATACACTTTGTATATATATTTTTTACGTGACTAAGCAAAGTCTGAAGCCAAGATTATGATTTTAGCTGCATATATCTTAAGTGAATTCGTGTAGACTGAGTGGCCAGCCCTAGTGTCAGAGTTATTAAGCCGCCGAAAGGCCTCTGACCAAGCTTGACTTGAATGTTTTTAAAAACAAACAACCAGTTTTTGCTCTTGATAATATATTCTTTTAATTTAGATACGGAAACGAAACCTGAAAACGGAAACGAAATCTGGAAACGGAGCTAACTCTTTTCAGATATCCTTACACTAAATATAAGTTTAACCGTGAAAAGGTAACAAATAGACAGAAAAACAGTTATTTTATGATTCCTCTGCCCTAATGTAGTTTCATTATATATTGTCTTTCGCGTAATATAACGCATAGTCTACATTGTACCGGAGAGTGTGGCAACCCTACATGTACAGCAATCGGTATACAGCTAATTGTTAAGGCATTGTCTCGGTCGCTGAGTTATCGCCTATTATGGCCTGTTTCCACAGATATCGGTAATTCCGTTTGGGTGCGATTGTCCATAATATGCAATATGGATTAGTGCTTTTGCGATGACGAATTGCCTCGTCAGACTAGTAAACTTAGAAAAAAGGAATGGTTTGGCTACTACTGTGGATAAGCGAAAGCTTAAAAATTGTTTAATAAAATAATTTTAAACGAAATTCCTAGAATATAATACCAGGGGTGGGCCGTGTCATAGTGGTCATGCAAAATTTAATAGGTAGGTAATTTTACTATGGAAATTAACGTGGTTTTCACACATTTTTAAATAAAAACTACGGGTCACTCACGTCTGTTTTGAGCCGAAATATCCGACTATAGTTTAGTTTAGGAAAAGGTAGGTAATTACAATTATTCGGTACATGCGATTACGATAAGATGATGTGGGATAAACCTAGAATCAATTATCCATTATTATAATAGTCACAAGTCAGTCATGAATATCGGGACCAGAAAATACAAACCAGATCTGTGTCCGAATTAGCATACCCCAGTGAACCGCAGTTTCCTTTGAGAAGCGGTCGACGATGGAACAATACAATTTGATGGTTCAAATTGTATTGTTACATCGTCGACCTGAGGGATTGAGCTGGATTTCAGCAAAACCACCTCAGTAAACGAAATGGACTAAGACTTAAGATATAGATAGCAAGTTTCGAAAAGTTCTTGAGTGGAGACCACGCACCGGCAAGCGCGGCGTAGGAAGACAGCCACAAGGTGGAGAAGATATCATACAAGTGACGGGAAGACGCCGGATGCAGGCCGCGTGGTGACCGATCTTTTTGTAAATCCATGGGAGATGTAACATAATATGTTCAGCGGTGTAATATAACAATCAATAATTCTGGTGGAGACTACAATTTTTCTCATCTCTGGTAGGCTAATCCCAAACACATTACAATATTTAAAAATAAATGTCAAAATAAAATTAAAAAACCGGACAAGTGCGAGTCAGACTCGCCCACCGTGGGTTCCATACAAACTAGTAGATAAACGGGGAAAATCATATATATTTTTTATATTTTCCTTCATAAACCGAAAAATATACATCGTAAAAATATTTAAAAACCTGTTTTAGCTTATGCTACTGAAGCTCTTTCATATGATACTCCACATGATACGGTTCATTCACTTTAAAATTAGGACTTTCATTCCTTGCATAAAGGCACTATTTTTTTGTGATTATATTTAAAATGTCCAGTTTTCGGATTTTTCCCTATATGTGTACTCTAGCACAATGCTTCTTGCCAGATTTCATAGTTCTAGGCCAAAGGGAAGTACCCCATAGGTTTTGATTCCCTTGTGAGTTTCGAAATGTGCGTTTTTAGGGTTCCGTACCCAAAGGGTAAAAACGGGACCCTATTACTAAGACTTCGCTGTCTGTCTGTCTGTCTGTCTGTCTGTCTGTCTCCAGGCTGTATCTCATAAACCGTGACAGCTAGAAAGCTGAAATTTTCACAAATGATGTATTTCCGTTGCCGCTATAACAACAAATACTAAAAATTAAAAAAAAAAAAAAATAAGGGGGGTCTCCATACAATAAACGTGTCTTTTCGTATTTTTTTTTGCTCAATATTAAAAACGGTAACAGGTAGATGCTTCAAAATTTCACAGAATATTTACTTGTATATTACCTTTCAAAATAAATAACTAAATAACAATAAAGTAAATATTAAAGGGGGGCTCCCATACAACAAACGTAATTTTTAAGCAATTTTTACTCGATCTTAATTAACAGGTAGAAACTTGAATATTTGTAATTAAATATTTAGAAATATATTAACTATAAAAATAAATACCTAATCTAATACATAAAAACTCACAAAATGAAAATAATCCGTGCATCTAAACGCGGTGCGAGCGCCGCGCCGCGGTGTGGTGGTGGCGCGAGCGCGAGGCGGTTGATAAGCAACGTCCGCGCGGGTAGCGGGGGAGGTAACATCACGGAGCGAGCCATAACCGCGCGTATTCGCGCGAGCGTCGTCATGCTGCCCGGATGTGTATCGAAAACCTACCAATAAGTTTGCAATTTACTACTTGGAATTTCGTTGATTTCTCGTTATTTTATAAACAGAACTAAACTTTGTAGTATTATAGATGATAGTACGGAACCCTTCATGCGCGAGTCCGACTCGCACTTGGCCGATTATTTACGATATATTCGGCTGTAACTTTTTTTCACGAAAACTTAGAAACTTTATTTTTCTTTCTGCAGCAAGATACTATGGATCTGCGTATATGGTTTTAATTTCAATTCGATACCTTCACGCGTTCCCGAGACACCCGACGGACGGACAGACGGACAACAAAGTGATCCTATAAGGGTTCCGTTTTTTCCAATTGAGGTACGGAACCATAAAAAGAAAATGTTTCTTTCCTTCTTTCTTTCTAACTGAGAAGAAAAATATGTAGGTATGAAATCTTATTCTTATTGGAGACCTATTCAATGGTACACCAAACTATAGGGTGTGTTGAAAAAAATCCATCCTCCCTTAAATGTATAGACCCAGAAGTGTTACCCATATGTTTCACATTTTTTACAAATTCAATAAAACGTTTTGTAGTGGTTTACAAACATTTACCTACCAAATTTCGTTTATGTTTAAGTCTCCAGTAAAATGGCTATGACATACGGACAGACGGACAAGGCGAATGTATATGGATTCTTCGCAATTATTACGGAACCTTAAAAAGTAAGAAGTTATACTTTGAAAAGATAAATACTTAATTTATAAACAAGATCACGTGAAAACATTATTATAACAAGAATAGACCGACTTATTACTGATTGGGGATGGTAGCATCAAATCAGCGTTAGTTCGATTTCGTTGAAGCCACTTCAAACAGGTTTTCAGCTCTTGTGTGGACGGTTTCATGCAGGAATAAACACATCAGACAGGTTAACGAGATACGAGAAATTTGTTACTGCCTCGGATCGGTGTGGGCGGTGAATTATTAACGTGGCTCGATTTAGTTTGACACCGTCATCCCTTTTCTGATGGAAACCTTGAGTTGTGGTACAGACTCTAATATGTAGACATAGATAAAAGACCATCATATATTTTTTGTGACAAAAACACACATAGAAATTGACAAACACAACAAAACATTCTCGGCCACATCAGCCGACATCTTACCTTAACATCAGCCGAGTTGGTGGTCAATCGTAGATCTGTCTAGTAAATAATTATAGTAAAAAAAATTTGTTGTCTGTAAAGTCGGCTTACGGTCGATAGTTTAACGTGACAACATAAGTCCGCGAGCGAGCTCCGAGGAATGATAATTGAAGCGACGCGGAGGTTCGGGCGCGGCGCACACCCGCCCGCTTCCTCAGCCACCGCAAGCGCGCGCGCGCGTAACGGGACAAGGAGCGTAACGTAAAGGCCGTCACAGACACAGCTATAATATATATTAATATACCGTACTATAATATATATTATAGCAAGCTACCACACACGGAGATGATGCTATAATATATATTTTGTCTTCATTTCATTGATGGTCGGCCTAGCGTTTGCACGTGTTTTGTAATATAGGGTGATTTTAAAACACAGTAATTATGAATTCAACAAGTGCATTGTTATTGGAATTGACAGTTCTTCAGACGACGATTCTGATGTTGCTTTAGAGATGTTAGTTGCCCTGTCAGGCACAAAAATTAGTCACAATCTATGTCACGTATACAGTCAATTTATAAGTCGAATCCTGCTCCAGTAAAGTGGTGGCGACTTTACTAGAAGCTTCTATGAAGTTTTGTCGACAACGTAAAAATCGTAAAATGACCACGTTTCACTACTACATTTCACTTGCCCACACTCATGTACTTGATCGAACACTTAACGAATTAAACTGAGGATAGTTACAAATATTTTTTAAGTTTATGGAAATAAATGTATCTGTATTTGAATAAAAAACCACCATTTTTATCGCATTAATATTCAAAATAACACAAGCTTAGGAAAATAAAACAAAGCAACAACATGTTTCGATGACGTTCCTGCCAAAACTCTCTTGAAACATGCTGTATATTCAAAATATGTCTTGCTATACCATAATTTATATTAATATGCGAAAATATAAAAATATGCAATAATATAAATTACGGTATAGTTTGGTTACGTCATAGAAATATATATTATAGCTGCGTGTGCGGTCACTCAAAAATTTGTATAGAAAATATATGGTAATATGTTTAGCTATAAAATATATTAATATAAATTATAGCTATGTCTGTGACGGCCTTAACGGAACAATGAGTCATACTTTTTCGTGCATGCAGCCGGCGTTCATCGATTTATTAGACGTTGTCACGTCAAAAACTGAAAACACCGATTTCAAAATACGCAATTCATTAACTTAGATCACATATTTTTCCAGTTATTTTGTTATAAAAACCAAAGTACTGAACCGATTTTGATAAAATTTATAATACATCTGAAGTAAGTCATACATACAATATACCAAAGTTACCAAACAAACAAAATCATGTCTAATAATAATTAATTATAGTTTAAAAAACTGAAGCAACCGACTTCAAAATACCCAATTTCGTTTATTTGGATGATATTCTTCCAGTTAGTTTGTTATATAAATGGCCAAGTGCGTGTCGTGCCACGCGCAATGCAGGGTTTCGTAGTTACATTTCATAATTTATGCGACCTTGGAACAGGGTCTCTATATATACTAAGAACATAATATGAGGTAGCTTATGTTAATTTAAATGAAATATTCACATTTAACTTGTCTAAGTAATTATTTTAAGTTGATCGACTATTACTCAATAATTTGTAAAGCCTACTTAGCCATGATAGATAGTAAGATAGTTTCCTTATAATTTCATTAGTACCTGGGCGACCGAGTTCCACTCGGATTTTTTATGACTGAAAATAAGAGCAAACCCGGGTTCCATAAAAATAAAACTTAGCAAGATCGATTTATCGTCCCCTAATCTACCTTCAAACCAAATTTCATTAAAATCATTAAAGCCGTTTCCGAGATTCAGATTATATGTATATATATACAAGAATTGCTCAAAATAGACGTGAGTGACCCGTAGTTTTTATTTAAAAATGTGTGAAAACCACGTTAGTTTCCATAGTAAGAATTGCTCGTTCAAAGGTATGATATATATACCTATATAGATAGTTAAGATCAGTAAGAATAAACATAACTACATCAGACAGAATATAAGATGAAATACACTCGCTCGCTTCGCTCACGCACTATCTATCAGAACATATTCCTCTATACAGCATCTCAGGTTATTTGTTAACCGTAGATAATAATTCGTAAGTGGTAGAGTGGGTGCGGACGGGTTTATGCCGCAGTAAACACGAGCTAACTTCGCCCAAGTTACGGCAAACTGGCGAGCTGGATCACTCGATACCTGGCGAAGGAAGCACTAACGTATCTATATTGAATTAGGTTCGTGACATTTTGGTTTAAGCTAGGAGTTTCATTCTTGCTTATCTAATAATAAGGGATATTTACCGTGGCTTAGAATGCTTGTCAGTTGCCGATGTTTAGGTGTAGTTAATTAGGGCGAGGCCACATCACTGCGCTACGGCGTCGCATCGACAAAACGACGTCGCGCCGTTGTACGATGCGATAACGCAACGCAAAAATTTCATCGTACACGGCGTCGCATGAAATAACGCTAACCATATTTTCAGTTTCTAGTGACACATGGACTGCACTAGATGCGGTCGGTCTAGATCTCATCACGGGGATGATAAATTAATATAACAAAATACAGTCGCGGATCCAACTCTAAAAAAGGATTGACTGAGCTTACCGATAACAATATCGTTGCAGAGTTAGACTGAATTGCGTCTCAGGTGGCAGCACATCAGATAACATTGGAATAATTAATCCTAACCTTGAGCTCTCCTGAATATTGCGAATTGTATTAATTTGATAGCACTCCCTCCCCCCCCCCCCCCCCTTCCCCTTCCCCTTAATCCCATTTATTTGATTATAATTATTGCCTTATAGAGAGATGGAGTCTATAATCTGTCTTAAGGCAGCTTTACTATCTCTCTCAAACAAAGATTTGCATTCATTATTACCCGACTGCGCAAGGGCGGTCATGTCTTTCGATTGTATATACTCGTATGTAATTTCAATAAATAACAATCGAGAAAACCTTATGAAATATTAGCTCAGCCAATGACGTTAATATAACATGGACACAAAGTCTAAAACAAAATTTAAGAACAAAGTATACTAAATTTACCGATACACATATACTAACAATGACGAACTTCAAGAATTTTGATTTTAAACAATATAATGATCGCCGTTGAGAAGCTCAGAGCCATGTATTTTGCCACTTAGGATTATTTTGAAAATAGACATTAATTTAATCATGTAAGCGCCCTAAAGATTACCTCTTTAGATATCATTGAGTTCGGACGTTTTTGAATTAAGCAACATGCTTAGCCTGACAATGTCCCAGACTTGTGTCGGGGGAAGTACAGGAGGAACAAAAAAAGATGTCGTTGGTCTCAGGTGTGGTTAAGAAAGTCCATGTACGAACCAAACTCTTGCTTGGCCAGTGTTTTGAAACTGGTTAACTTCTAATATAATATTACCGCATCCGGATTCCTCTACACGTCCGGCCGTCATTTTATATCCGCCATTTTTCTCTGGTGACTCCGCTCGTCGCCTGTCGCTGCTCAACCCTCGAATTTGTCATTCCGGGGTTCTCGTAACGTCACATCCGCGTGATATACGCGATCTGTTGGGACTTTTTTGTTGTCACTTTTTAGAACTTTTAAATCGTCCTTTTTTGGAAGACGGTTAAAAATTACTCTTCAATGTTAAACTCAAACATAGTCCAGCAAACACTTTCAATATCGAGTCTGTGTTTTGAGCCGTCCGCATCCGTGTTGGAGCCCCAGGTACGCTCGATCGGAGCTCGAACCTTCATGTTGATTTTACGTGTAAAATGGAATGGGAATTTTTATTTCAGTATTTACCTTCATTTTTCATCTCGTCTTTATTGAGAGACAGTGCCCGTTCGTTTGTCTGTTCTGTGTAGTTTTAGAATTAAAATTATTTCCATTATTCTCTGTATAACTAAGGTATGCATACACTGTTCGAATTTAAATAACCTTAACCGGAACAGATTTTATGACTTCCATCAAACTGAAGTTAGTTTTCCATTACAATATGACATTTTATTTAAACGGCAGGTGGCGTTTTACCAATAAATCCGGTAAAGTACGTGTTACTCGCACACCGAGGGTTCCGTACTACCTAGGTAAGCATCATACATGAATATGAACACTGACAAGAGGGCTGATTAAATGTGCTTTTTATCTAAAAATATAACAAAATAAAATATAACTTCACATTTTCTATACAATGTGCTTGAAATGCTAGGCGTTCGCATACGAAATTCAAATAAGTAAATGACACAGACCTATTTTGTTTATCCAAAGAGTGTTAACTCTACCACTTACTCTATTTTAAGTTATTGTCACATGACACCAATGTCATCGTTCACTTGTTATTTTTCGTTTCTTTTTTGTGGAATCAACATGGAGGTTTAATCTCGCACAATAATTTCAATTAGTGATTGTACAAGTAATTTGAAGCTTAGCAGTCTTATTAGTAGTGAGAATCATGTCACGAGTCATGGAAGAAAAGTATCACAGAACAGATATTTTCCAGAAAATTCCATCCCCAATTAACAAAAATTCGCTTACAATAGCGAACCTGGTGGCTTTATTCAAAGTGCGTATCGATCAAATGCCCCTCGGGGCATTAAAGGGAATTTATTCGGGGCCATTAAATTTGGGCAAAACGAGACGTGTCACAAATGATTTGACATCGTCCCGGAAGAAAAAAATTGAATTTCCGCGAAATTAATTTTAAATCGCCCCAGAGATGCGGCCGCGGCGTTCTGTTACACCGAACGTAATATGTTCTCTTGGTGTGTGTGCATTAGCTGTGTAGGTTTATTTGTTTGTCTGTATTCGTTTATGATCCTAACAATTCGGGAGCGCGTGTGGGCCTTTATTTATGTAGTGTGTAGCTCCTTGATGTATTGTATGTGTGTGTGTGACGGAGTGAGCGGAAATCTTTTATGTATAGAGTTTCACTGCTCTTTTGAAGAAGACCGCCGAATGCGGTTGAAACTATAGTCGTATATTTTGACTCAAAATAGACGTGAGTGACTCGTAGTTTATTTAAAAATACATTGTGTCGATTTAATACAAAGTAAGTAAGTTCGCTCTATTTAATACATAATATATTTTAGCAAAATACCTTTGTGCTAACCAAGTTCTAATTTTTCCATTTATTAGTAACAAAAAAAAACCTAATCATCTATTTTCTGGCAACACCTAACACTTTCCGCCCCAATTACGGCCCGGTGTAAACAGGGGTCACCTTTAATTTGTAATTCGAAGTTCGTTTGAGGTTGCGAAGGTCTCTATTTGGGCAGGGTCTGCGTTAAGGGCCTGTCTGTGCCCTTTTCATGGCGCCCAGCCACTCATGGAAAACAATTAGCCTGCAGAAAAAGGCACGCAGATGAACGAGCCTACTCTGAGAATAAAACTATATACATTTATTAAGTTATTTTGGTAATTATTATTATTTTTTTACCTGTTAAACTGATTATAAAGCAGGCAAAAGAAGGCCTCTGCTGGAGGTAGGCCTCCCAAAATTTCTAAAGAGCGGCTTGCATCCAGCGTCTGCTACTTGTGACTTGTGACTTAAGGTGGTCTATCCACCTTGTGACTTGAGGTGGTCTATCCACCTTGAGACTTGTGACCTTGTCAAATATCATTTCTCTGTTTTTTTGTTTTTAGGGCTCCGTAACCAAAGGGTAAAAACGGGACCCTATTACTGAGACTCCGCTGCCTATCCGTCCGTCCGTCCGTCCGTCTGTCACCAGGCTGTATCTCATGAACCGTGATAGTTAGAGAGTTGAAATTTTCACAGATGATGTATTTCTGTTGCCGCTATAACAAGAAGTAAAAAACAGAAAAAATAAATAATTAAGGGAGTTCCCATACAACAAAGGTAATTTTTTTGCTTTAGTCTAAGATCCCGCTATAGGACGACCTGCACCGAGCTGATTAATGGATGAAAAGTATTTTATATTCAATTAAATATGTCAATAAATATATTGCAAATGGGTTGGCTGAAAAAAAAAAACAGTGCAGAATATGATTAATTAATAAAAAAAAAAAAAGTTTAAGACATTTCACTGGTTTGGTTAATAGACAAATTTAATATATTTATATGTAAATAATCTTTATTTTAATTTAACTTTAATTCATTAACCAGACTGGTGCAAGTTACTAGTATCGATTAACCTGTTTATACCTGCCTACCCAAGAGTTGTGACGGGAAAAAATAGTCAACCTAACGTTTCCATATTCTATGGGCTTCATACTTTCGATTGGTATGGAATTTGTCTATTAACAAAAACCAGTGAAAAGTAAAAAAAAAAAAAAAAACATTCTGGGCTGAATTTTTTTAGAGAACCCATTTGCAATATATTTATTGACATATTTAATTGAATATAAAATACTTTTCATCCATTAACCAGCTCTGTGAAGGTAGGACACCTTCATAGCGGGATCTTAGACCACTTGTTTTTGCTCGATATTGCTCGATAGTAACAGGTCCACGCTTGAAATATTCACTGAATATTGTGTTATATTATTCATTTTAAAAATAAATAATTTAATTAAAATAAAATTAATATTTAAGGGAGGCTCCCATACAACAAACGTGACTTTTTTGTCGTTTTTATAGATAATGGTACGGAACCCTTCGTGCGCGAGTCCGACTCGCACTTGGCCGGTTTTTTAAAATTAATTATGGCTTGGTTTCTTTCTCCGTAGCAATCGCGCAGTGTTACCATTCGAATAAATTGAATAACTACCAGATTAAATAATGTTACATGTTATACTTTATTTTTAACTTGTCTCTCTGTACCAAGATAATCTTCAGGGCAGGCTTGTTTAGTCGCGTCCTTTGTTCCACGCAGTATTTTTAGTCGGCACCTCTTTTATATTTCGCGGGCGACGCCCCCGGTGCGGCGGTGTGCGGGCCGTGAAATTATGTTTGTTGCAGTGTTGTTTCTGGCAACACTTGTATTATATTGCCGCTGTTTCTGTTTTTCATAAGGTTAACGCTTGGATGGTTTTACAACGTAATACTTTTAGTTTGAGGTAAAAAGTTTTTTTTTTTCATATAAATTAAATCTACTTTTGACAAGCAACTCGTTTGAAGTTACGCAATGTTGTGTTCTATCCAAGTATTGCAAGAATCACATATGTGAATGTAAATAAAATCAATTCACTCTGGTGTTGAAATTCAGTCATCATATGCCATAAGAAGTCCGCTGTTGGGCATAGGGTGCACGTGGATTTCCAGAAAGACTGATGGAAAAAGAAACACTGATGGAAACAGAAAGACTGATGGAAACAGCTTGCATTCAGCGTTTTCCTGACTCTTGCATGAGGACATCAATTTGTCGACTGGTCTTCCAAAGCTGCTCTCCGGTGTATGATTTCGATTCGAGAACTTTTATTTGTTCTTGTATTTTTTGTACTTTTATTAATATTTTTGATATACCTACTTGAGTATTATCACAGAAGACTTGAATAGTACTACGTATTATTTATTATTATTGCTGGCTTCAGGTATTACAAGCAGTTGATTATTTTATATATTATTTTATTTGATGTAACTTATTGTTACCAATAAAAATGACTATGTCATAGTCATTTAAAAAAAAGAGGTAGTGCTCTACCATAGAGTAAAAAAGATGCATAATATGCCATAACAAACCATTCTTTAATACAGGTCTGGTACCCCGACCGCAATTGCATTTTTTTTAAATTTGTGATTGAGTCTGAACAGCAATTCGTCTGTGTAGTCTAAGATGAAGCAATTTACTCTACATTTAAAGACTTATTTTCGATCTATCATGTTTATATCACAAGTACTTGATACTTTTAAAATCATCCAACAAGATCAAAGCCATAAAAGCTAATATTACAAAACGAATTTCCTCTCCCTTGTAAGACGACATCAAAAGTCATGTCAAAAAACAGTAAAAAAATTACGACATCTGTACTTTCGTCATGATTAAATTATGCCAAAAGGCTGTATTAAAATGTCGTAAAACGGTATGATTATGCTAAAAACTGTATATTAATTTAATCCTCCTTTTTCAGGTCCTTGCCGGATTTCAGGAGTGGATAATAAAAGAGTGAGTGCTCTGTTAATATTTTAATACAGATATTTAATAAGGGTATAAAGTGAGGATTGGCGGTTTGTAATTTTTTGAAGGTTGGTAATATCTTAGTTACTCGACTGCTCAAGAAGAATAATTATTTTAAGGAGTTAGTCTCGTAAAAATAAGATTTGTAACTACTAAGAAAATTATTAATTAAAGTAATGGTGTTTTGAAATACGTTTGTCGTAGTGTCGTTTAGTATCAATTCGTGGCATATTTTTTTTAACCTAAAAAAATATATACGCTACGAATTGATAACCTCCTCCTTTTTTGAAGTCGGTAAAAAATCAAAGCTATTTTTATCACACAATTTACCAATTAACCTTTTCACCCCATAAAAACCACACAATCCCCTATAAAAGGGGGATTTGAGGAGAATGGGGTAAATGTTACCTCTCAGCGTAGTGACACCGAACTTCATCAATATTTCAGCCTGTGTTCTGGGTTCATTAGCTTCGGCTGAATAGTTAAACAGACTGACGCCAACTCTACCTCCCAGCCGCCTTTACAGCGGGGACTCCGCAGGCCCTTTACAGTGGGACGGTTTGTTTTAATGACATCTAATGTAGATGAGATGAGGCGTTAATTTTTAGTATACAGGTCAGCATTAAAATGGTGAATGTGTCAAGTTTGGCCTCAAGTATTAATTATTATTAGATACCTACGTTGATAAGCTGGAACAAATTCCAACCGAAATTTCAAACTTGGACGTTTTCACAGAATACAGTACTACACAACATTGTGAGGAAAGTGTGGTGGTCCGTGGTAGGGTACCTTTTACTCGACTGCAGAGGGAGGGTTAAATTTTAAGTAAGTATATGTATGTTCTAATTTGTTGGCATGCTCTACGAGCTAAACCTTTTAACGTATTTCAATATGTGAAGTGTCATTAAGGCCCAAAGGGGCACCTACTCCAGTGCCTTAAGTAAATCGTAATTACAACAGAAAGTGCATACAAAGTCGATGAGTCACTTATAAAATATCCAATCGAGTAACATGATATACTTAAATACGTAAACATTACTGTACAGGGTTACCTCAGCCAGTAAAACAAAATATACTTTTTTTTTTTTAAATCCCCGAGTGCCAAAGAAGAGTGAAGGTTTCGTCAAATAGAATGAGTACTCAGCACGCGTCAAAGCGCTAGCCTGATAGCTAATAGACAGCCATCTATATAGGGTTGCCAGATGGTCGGGATTGTCCCGACTTTTCATGTGATGTCCAGAGGCTCAACAAAATACGAAATGTCCCGAAAAATCACCGCGCCGTTTCAATAGAAATGTGTGGACAAAAGAAATAAATCATATGGTAATAGATAATATCTATTATCATTTTACTATGAAACTAACGTGGTTTTCACACATTTTTAAATAAAAACTACGGGTCACTCACGTCTGTTTTGAGCCGGAACTACAGTCGGATATTTCGGCTCAAAACAGACGTGAGTGACCCGTAGTTTTTATTTAAAAAATCTAATATGATTTATTTCTTTTGTCCACATCATATTATGATATAAAGAGAGCTGTTATTTAGACTATACTTTAATGCTAGCTGTTTGAACTTGAAAACTTGTTTAGGCTCTTCTCTTCGATAGATCCATCTAGGATATAGGCGTACCTAGGGAGTACGGCGGGACACACTATTTTGTAAAAAAAAAACACAGGCAGCTCCATGGGCATGTAATTTTCTATTTATTTGAAACTGGTAAATTATTATTAGGTCAAGGTGTTAGCTAATTGTAAATTATTCTTCTTACAGTCTATGTAATCTAAGAAATTCAAATTCAAATTAATTTATTTGCATGAACATAGGTAGGAAAACAATTCTTAAATTTTTAAATATCAGTATCGCTATATTCTATCCCTTAGCGGACGTGCATATCCTGTGTACATATTGTTATAGGTAATATATGATAATAGTATAAATAATTATCATCTGTCTCTTAATTTTATAAAATCACACTCATTATTACTCCAATATTAAAATTCATCCAGGCAAACTTTGCAACAAATGCTGGCGCGTATCTGGCCCAACGCACAAGCATTGCCATTCAACGTGGCAATGCTGGGTACACTGCCAACTGGTAGTGGGTTTGAGCATTTGGATTATCTTTTGACCTTTATCGGTCTGAGGTAATCGATGTGCTTTTTGTGTAGTAGTTTAGTTAGTTGAGTCTGTATATTGTTGTGTTGTAGTTAATAAAACCACTTGCCATATTAAAAACTTTGCAACTACTAGACATAATTCGAATATGTGAATATAATACAATGTTACAAATAATAGGAATATGTCAAAATCATTAATAGCAAAATTAATCGGAGTATTGATCTACATTCCTGTTGCGTACTGCACAAGAATGGAATTCTTTGCGGCCATCTCTGTTTCCGAAGACCTACAGTCTTGGAATTTTCAAGGCTAGAGTGAATAGATGTATTATCTTCTAGATCGACGAGCTCCATCCTCGGCCACACGGTCGCTTAACATCAGGCGAGTTGGTGGTCAATAGTAGATCTATCTTGTATAAAAAAGTATCTAAAATAAATTGTCAAATTGGATAAAATGACAAAAATATTAATAATAGCTAAAATATAAAAATAAACACTAATTGTACAGTCAACGTGGGTGTATAATAATATGGCAATAGCTAGGTACTTTAAAAAGTATCAAAATGTGATTGGCTAGGTTTCTGGTTTCCATAGTACAAACTTTGCTTAGTTTGGAGTAGTCATGTTGTGTGAGATGTCCACCAATATCTATTTATTTAGTCTTTCTGAAAGTATATCTTTTCAAATATATTTTTTTTTCCAAAACCGTTCATAAACGACTGAGTTATGCGGCAACAAACATTTAACGAAAACACAACCGAATGCGCAACCCCTTCTTTTTAAAGTCGGTTGAAAAATAGACAAAAACTAACAAAAATATAAAGTGTGGCAACCCTGCTCAAACATTTCTCTTATCTATGTAGTCCTATACAAAATGTATGATGCACTCTAATAGGAACCGACTGAGAGTATGTTTGTTCGATAATACTTATCTGTTTGATACATTTAGGTAGTGTAATGGAGTTATTAGAACCCATGGGTTATGGTGGTTATGGGAATGGGACAAATGGAGTAATCGATGGGACGAAATGGTTGAATGATGTGACAAAGTAAATATTGCTACTTAACATTTTTAATGAACAAATGTGATTACAAGTTTAGAAAACTAAAGAAAAACCACAACATAAAAAGGCTGGACCAATTTTGATGAAACATAGCTAAGAAAACTTTCGACAAAATCCTCTTTCAAAAAAAAAGCTAGATCAATATCGGACAGATGCCTCAGACATACACAGGTTAGATACGTCAAACTAGATCAATATCGGACAGATGCCCCAGACATACACAGGTACATACGTCAAACTAGATCAATATCGGACAGATGCCTCAGATATACACAGGTACATACGTCAAACTAGATCAATATCGGACAGATGCCTCAGACATACACAGGTACATACGTCAAACTAGATCAATATCGGACAGATGCCTCAGATATACACAGGTACATACGTCAAACTAGATCAATATCGGACAGATGCCTCTGACATACACAGGTAGATACGTCAAACTTAAGATACTCCTCTTTTTGGGTTGCGGGTTAAACACTCACTAGTAGTACAAAACGAACAGTGCACTTAGTAAGATGTCAGTTAGCTAACCATGCATTATCAAACCTAAAAATTCAGCTCAATAAATTAAGGATATCAATGCTGATTTTTATCTTATCTTGAGTCTGATTCTTTATCCATCCGCGTCATGCTTTTCGAAGGACTGCATTCCTTCAGAATGTCCCCTGGTGCAAAATGCTTGTATTCCTTCAGTTCCCGATACACAAATCCAAGATCTAATCGCTTGCTTGCTGTCGAGTCGCAGCTTCACAGAATGTGCATGTTGGGCTTTCGGAAAGTTTCAGTTTCAAGAGGTGACCCCCTACTGCCACAGTAATCGGTCAGAGCTCCTACTAGAGTCCTTGTCTATGTTTTTTTTTAAATTTACCGGTTCTATACTTAATAGTAAAATGCCAAATTACATAATTTGCCTTTTTTTATTTATTTATTCGAAAATAGGCTTGCGCTTGACCGTCAACTCACCTGGTGTTAAGCGACAGTTGACAGTTACGGTCTACGACGGAGCGCGCTTGCCCAGAAGAAACCTATTCACTCGCGATTTGAAGACACCTAGATTATATCCAGTCGGAAAGACCCATTCAGGAAGCGCATTCCACAGTTTGGCGGTACGTACAATGAAAGTAGAGCCAAAGCATTAGTACCAGTGGCCGCCTAGGAATGCGTGAGGCCACTCAGTTTGATCCATCCGGTCTTGTGTCGATTACTGGCTGGATAACCTTACCGTTTATTTCACAGAATCCTGAAATAATATAAAGTTTGTAAAAAAAAACATACATTGTCTTTTACCTGTAATCAGTAGATACGTGTTTGTTGAACGATCCATCATTTAGTGTATTAGTCCCTTTCTAAATGTGACGTCGAGTATTTTCCATATTTCTGTGGATTACAAAACATGCTTTCATCGGCGAGTAATCCATTAATATAAAGGAGATATATTCGAAGATATATTAGTCGGTAATGACGCGTCTTCGGAGGTTCTAAGCATGACGCATTGTTTGCTTTCACTTGTTAATTTCAAATTACTGGAGGGAGCAAAAAATGTTGGGAATATATTATTTAAATATTACTGGAAATGCCAGACGTTATTAAAGACAAAACTAGACCTACTTATTAAGACGTCGATCTTTTTGTCGGTCTATCACGCTATGTCTAGAAACATAGGACCTGAGCTAGAAATACATTATTGTTAAAAAACTGAAGCAGCAGACTTCAAAGAGAACACGCAATTTCGTCTAGTTTGATGCCATATCCATTTGGATCGACTTTGATATAATATCCGTGTTATCAACCTAAAAGTATAACGGCCTTACCAAAAAACGTTACTTAACTTTAACCATCGTCTTAAATTCTCCGTCTTCTTTCCGCAAATGTCAATACGTGTCAGCGAGAAGTTGACAAAATATGTTTAGCAATGCTTAAAGTTAAGTAACGTTTTTTCGGTAAGGCCGTAAGTCTTCGAGTAGGTAATCGGAGAACATACATGAAAATTTAATTTTAAAAAAAATCAGACGTCTTGAGAATCTCCTCCGTTTTGGAAGTCGGTTAAAAATAATTGGCTTATAACCTCTATAGTTAGACAAAATACGGCTTATAACCAATTAAGAAGAAATTAATCTATGATTATAAGTCAGATAACTGTCCCAAAATTCCTTAGGATAGGCATAAAATAATATATATACAGGATATTTACCATTGGTCTAGAATTAGGTTATTCGAAGCGGGGGATTGGAATATCTACCTCTTTCGTGGACTCGTTCGTATACGAGTAGACAGTACGTTATCTACAACGTTTACACAAAAATTCTTAAACTTACAAGTATATAAATTATTAAAAGCAAAAAAAGTTCCAAAAACTAAAACCCGACTACTGAAAAATCACGCTCTTAAAGTCTGAAACAAGAAAATACTTCCATTTGAAATTGTTATGTATAAACTATTGGATATGTATTAGCATGTATTAAATAAACAACTTTTATGTAATAAATATTTTTTTTGTATATCCGATGGTAACCGTGGTCGTATGCCACCTGCCGTAACAAAACACTACACTATGCAAAGTAGGATTCGTATTATTTTGAAGTTGAGTTACTGCCATTAGTGTTGCTTGTTGCGTGCCTTTACCCAGGGGACGATATAGGGCGGTGGGTTTTACCCTCGGTACAAGTATCACCTCAATAACAACCTTTCCTATTTAAATATGGATTAACTGTCCAATCGCAGGTTTATAATATAAATTACTACTCTTGTAAATTATTTAATAATATAATAAATAAATAAAAATTCAAACTACGCAATTTCGTTTACTTGGATGTCATTTTTCTAGTTATTTTGTTATAAAAACCAAAGCACTGAACCGATTTTGATAAATTTTATATGGAACTACCTCTGAACTATTTCCTACCTAAACAAAAAAGAATCATCAAAATCAAGTCATAATTAGCGGAGTAATCACATACCAAACATACGAAAAATAATAAACAGTTGAATTGGAAACCTTCTTCTTTATAGAAGTCAGTTAAAAACGTAGTCTTCTTCTTCCTTTTTAGAGTTCCGTAGTAAGAACGAGCAATCCTTATAATTTGACATGCCCGTATGTATGTCTGTCCGCATGTCACATTTTACTCCACTACATAAACGAAATTAGGCAGGCAAAATGCTGTAGTTTTTTTTTTCGAAAAAGTGATAAATAGGGATGGCGTTCCTTATATATAACCAAGGGATGAACTTTTCTTTCAACCCCACTCCATCGCGTTGGATATCGTTGAGTAGGGTAATAGTTTGTGTAGATACACAATGTTGTGGAGAGGGCTATGTTCGGAGTCGCGCTACGAGACAGAATCAGAAATAAAGAGATCCGCAAATGCATTAAAGTCACCGACGTAGCACAGCTGATTAGCAAGTTGAAGTGGCAGTGTGCAAGCACGTAACACGTAGAACTGATGGCCGATGAGGCCGGAAAGTTCTCGAGTGGAGACCACGTACCGGCAAACGCAGCGTAGGAAGACCAGGTCCTGATCAGGAAGGCAGATGACCTCACACAATTGGCAAGAAGACGCTGGATGCAGGGCACTTCCAACTGGTCTTTTTGGAAATCCTTGGGGGAGGCCTATGTACAGCAGTGGTCCTCTTCTGGCTGATGATGATGATATACACTAAGGCAAAGCTTCTCGCTTACATGGCTGCTCTGTTATGTATATCGAAACCTTCCTTGTTTCGACCCCGAGCTTTCCAAACTACAAAGGCCTGCACAATGTAAAACCTCCGTAGACTATCCTAATAGCGGCCGAATCTCCCAATACCCAAAAAATATTTATTCTTATAGAAAATCCGTAGTAAATCTACGATAACCCCTCTCGAGCATAAATATCGAGTCGGGGCTGCTCGTTAACTTCGGCCCTTGTATCTATTTTATTTTGACCTTACTACACTTTGAATTTTATTTCTAGAAAAAGGTCTTCTTACCTTTTTTGTGTAAAATTGACTGTGTTTATTTTTTTTATAAAAATTAAGTTGGAATAGAACAAAAGGAATAGAAACATATTGTAGGCTAGACAAAAACTAGAGTGATTTTTTAACTTTTTAAACTTAGTAGTGAATACCTTGATAAAAATTAAGAAAATTATAATTTAATCCTGTTGCGTACTGCACAAGAATGGAATACTTTGCCGCCATCTCTGTTTCCTGAGACCTACAATCTTGGAATTTTCAAGGCTAGAGTGAATAAATATCTTCTAGATCGACGAACTCCATCCTCGGCCACACCGTCTCTTAACATCAGGCGAGTTGGTGGTCAATCGTAGATCTATAACGTATAAAAAAATATAAATTTATAAAAATTGAAATATTTTAAAATGACAAAAAGTTTAAAATATAATTAATTATATAATTAAAGAAAATATAAAACTGTGAGGAGACATGCATTTGATATGATTCTGTGTGCAGTTTTATAGTAAAATAAGTGGTTGAGACACACCGTGGGGTTCCGTAGCTAATGTTATAATCTAAAAGAAGATCTAATTATTGTTTGTTAAGACCACTTAGCGAAAAGTTTCATGACCTAGTTACTATAACGACTTAAGAGAACTGTAACTGTTGTCGCGTGGTCTCTCGTACAAATAGGAGAGAATTGTTGTCTACTGAACATTAACCGCTTTCGATGTTTTTTTTATCTTATTAAAATTGTAAATATGAAATTGAAAAATGTACATCGTAAAAATATTTAAAACCTGTTTTAGCTTGTTCTTATTAAGTTCTTTCATATGATACCCCACATGACACGGTTAAAACATTTTAAAATTTGGACCCTCCTTGCTTGCATAAAGACCCAATTTTCGTGATTAATTAAAAAATGTCCAGTTTTCGTTTTTTTTTCTATATGTGTACTATATATTATAACACAATACTTCTTGCCAAATTTCATAGTTCTAGGTCGACAGGACCACACATACACATAAGTTTTGATTCCCTTGTGAGTGTTGAAATGTGCGTTATTTACGACATATTCGAGTGTAACTTTTTTTTTACGAACAGACAGACAGACAGACTTACAACAAAGTTATCCTATAAGGGTTCCTTTTTCTCTTTTGAGATACGGAACCCTACAAATTGGTTCTATTCGGTTGTGCAACTGAACGTGAACACAGAAATGAAATTCTTTGGCGCCTTGTCTATCTTTTGAGAACAATAATCTTGGAACTATCAAGGCTTCTAGACAAATTATTCTCCTAGTCGATTCTCAGCCAAACCGTCGCATCAGGCGTGTTGGTGGTCAATCGTATCTAAATGTACAAAAAAATCCAACGTTCGTATAGACATATCCTTAGTTTAGAGATCTTCGGTGTTGTTCAAACATGGCGTGTAAACAGAGATTACAGGCTCCGAGGAGTCAGGTGGCTGATATTTGTCCTGGGATTACAGAGAGGGCTGAGTCGCGGTACTTTGCTAACATAACAGATTGAGATCGCGCGCCCCTTTTCCAGGGAATCTGTTGAAAAATGTCACTTTACATAGGAATCGTATGTGAATCTGGATTGAATCTATTTTTACCTGATTGATGCAGGAAGGTTAATTTTTTTAACCCACTTCCAAAAACGAGGAGGTCAATACGACTGTGTGTTTTTTGTATTGTTGTTACGCAATTACTTTAATTAAGAATTTATTATGAATTATGAATTGATATTGATGATTCTTATTTGTTTGGTAGGTAATATTTCATACGTAGGTGGTCCCATATAAATTTTATCATTTTTTTTTTATGTAGAAATAGGTTTGCGCTTGACCGCCAACTCGTCTGATGTTAAGTGTCGTTGCGGTCTACGATGGAGCGCGCTTACCTAGAAGAAACCAATTCAATCGCGACTTAAAGACGCCTTGATTATATCTATCGGAAAAGACCCACTCAGGAAGTTATGTACCTACTTTGGTGTTTAGGGTTCCGTACCCAAAAGGTAAAACGGGACCCTATTACTAAGACTTAGCTGTCTATCTGTCTGTCCGTCCGCCCGTCCGTCTGTCACCAGGCTGTATCTCATGAACCGTGATAGCTAGACAGTTGAAATTTTCACATATGATGTATTTCTATTGCCGCTATAACAACAAATACAAAAAAATTGAATAAAACAAATATTTAAGGGGGCTCCCATACAACAAACATGATTTTTTTACTCGTTTTTGCTCGATGTTGATCACGGCAACAGGTATATAGACGGTTGAAATATTCACAGAATATTGAGCTATATTATTCATTTTAAAAATAAATTTAAGGGCTCCCATACAATAAACGTGATTTTTTTGCCGTTTTTATAGATAATGGTACGAAACCCTTCGTGCGCGAGTCCAACTCGCACTTGAATATGTCATCCAAATAAACGAAATTGCTTATTTTGAATTCTGCTGCTGCTGCTTATTTTTTTTAAACTATGATACTTGATAATTATCTCAGGTAATAATTATTAGAGAGACTCTCCCCCCCCCCCCCCCCCCCCCTCCCTCAGGTAGTTAAGGTGTACCTAATTACAGGAATAACACTTAAAATATTAGTAAGGGCCGGCTTAGCTCTTAGAATTTCGAGGACTCTAGTTATTTTTTATCCTCTTTTAAAATGGATCATTAGGGTTTATTAGAGGTTTTATGTTCTTACCCTTGATTATCAGAGTGCTGCAAAAATACATTTAGAGTTTTACTTTTTTACTCAACTGCTAAAAAGAGAGTAAAATACATGTATAATATATATATGTGTATGTTTGAGATACATTATTACAGAATATTTAATAGTATAGTAGTGTAATTTACGCTTACATTTGATATGATGTTGAGTTCACATATTCACGAGAAAATATTCGCAAAGCTGTTTTAAAAAGCATTCAAATGAGCATTCTCTGGAATGATACATGTAAAGAACCCTAGGATTGTTACGAGTAAAACCAAATAGTGGAATTTTTAGTCTTTGCCATAGTCATTGGGGAGTAAAGTGAAATCTAAGAGACCTCACACATGAATATTGGTCAAGCCGCTTGGAATGTAAGAAGTAATACAAAAATGTACAAACTTACCTTTTTTTATTTTATAAAATTAATCTCCACAGATTCCAGGGTCCGTGCCTTTTATAAACTAACATATGTATTTCTAACTAAGTATTTATATTTTTAACTATTTACATACTTATCTTAATACTTATACACATAAATGAACCCGAAAAATACAACACTCCTTGCGCAGTCGGGTGGAAAAAATCTAAATAATCAGTAGAAATACTATTCAAATGTTGTGCGTAAAACTGGTCATGATTTTTATTTGAGCTCTGGCTATAACTCACAATCGAAACGATAAATCTTTTAATTGAAAATGTTGACAACACTCCCGGCAGATAAAAAGGGTTGGGTGTCTTTACAGTTACGACTGGGGCAGGAAACATTTCGGAAGAAATTTGTAAAATAAAAACCGGCAAAGTGAGTGTCGAGCCACGCGCAGTGTAGGGTTCTATAGTCGCACATAACGCTATGTGGACTTATACCAATATATTTTATTTATTTTTAACCGACTTTTAAAAAAAGGAGGTTATCAATTCGACCTGTATGTTTGTAATATTGTCAGAATTGCACAATTTTTGTATATGTTAGTCTATACCAGCTTCTAAAACTGTGCGCCAAATTTCATAAGTGTATGTATGTTTGTATATTTGTATGTTTTATCCACGCATTACGAAGAAACTAGAAGTCTTATTTCAAAAAATATTTTTTATTGAATAAAGTATCTTTTAACTTGGGAGTCACTTTAAGTTTTACCAAAATGAGTTCAGTAGTTTTCAAGATATGGGCTTTTGAACACTCACATCGTTCATCGCAACTGTAGAGCAGTGTCTACACCTTATACTTCAATTGTTTGATAGACAGTGATATGAGTGGTGATGAGCTTTGACGACCGTTTTTAACCGACTTCAAAAAGTAAATACTATTAAAAATTACTAAATAAAACTAATTTAAAAAACCGACTTCAAACTGAAAAGAGAGAAATAACGAAGAAAA
This sequence comes from Lycia hirtaria, assembly GCA_947563715.1. Lineage (NCBI taxonomy): Eukaryota > Metazoa > Arthropoda > Insecta > Lepidoptera > Geometridae > Lycia > Lycia hirtaria. The sequence continues at coordinate 30,777,655 of OX387377.1, read as the reverse complement.
TCAATACTGGGCGTCTAACTAAGTAGGTACGTAAACCAACTATTTTTGAGGTCGGTGTCTGTATAGGACTTAGTTGATGATAGCTTAGGGCCTGACACCGACCTCAAAAATAGTTTGTTTTCTTCGAGTTATTTTTTTCTTTTCAGTTTGAAGTCGGTTTAATTTTTTTAAATTACTTACATTTATATATTTTTTTGTTAAGATTTATTGAAGTTTATGTAGCCTATTGTGACATAAAGGATTTGACAAGAATTATTCTTAATAATGTTGATGTACATACTTTCTCGCGAAAAAGTACTCACAGCAACATATTAAACGTCCTACAATTCAAAATTCGGTCTTATGCAGTAGGGTATATTGTTTACCTCGTTTGTGTCCACAAAGAATTAATATGTAATATCATAAAATTACTGTAGAAATTATTATACACAAATATTGCAAATGACGGATGTTAAAAGCATCTAACAAACACCAGACGGCGAACACTGAAAAAAGCAATTTCACTTGGTCCGTACTTTTTCCCATAAATTAAGGAAAATATCAATATTCAAGGCAACATCGTTATTTACCGGCGAAAAATATACATCCTTATTCCCAAGATATTCTTGGAGCAAATTAAAACAGACTTTATATGAAGGAAACGGGCGTGACGTAAGCAAATTGCTTTTTTAAGATTGTTATTAAAAGCTACAGCGTTTTGTTGCCATAATTAATTTATAAGTTTTCCTCAAAATACTGATATTTTTGTATAACATTGGTTTATTAACTTGTAATATTTTAAGCATTCCTAATAACACATTAGGAAAGCCTCAGGCGTATAGGTAAAGCTTTGTACAAGATGATGTTGAAACAAGTTTATATATTTAAAAGAAATAAAATACCCGACTGCAATAAAGAGGTTTTTATAACTTATGATTTAGTTACACTTACGCTGTTTAGTGTACATTTTCTGTGAAAAAATATGCGCTAAGACATTGTAAAAGGTTATAAATGGGAATTCTTTAGAATAATTTTAGTAAAATCATTTACTTTTTAAGCACAACTCAAAAAATATCTTATCTTATCTTGGGGATTCTAAGTTTCGGACGCACTTCGAGCTATTGGGTTCTTTTGTACTTACTTTGGCATGGGGTGCCTTACTCGCTCGCCTCGAAACTCCCGCCTCGACTCGGGATTTCTGAAGAAGGACTTCATAAGCTTCAGGATGTCACCTGGTGCGAAGTGTCTGTAGTTCTCTAGTTCTGGATACGCAGATTCGAAGAGGCCAATCGCTTCCTAGCCATCGAGTCGCAGTTACATAAGATGTCTTTCTTTTACTTCTCAGTTTCTCCATAGATCCTACATGTTGGGTTCTCGACAAGTCTTAATTTGAAGAGATGACCCTAGCTTCCGAAGTGTCCGATTAGAGCTCCCATTATGGTTCTTGTCTGTGCTCTGCTATACTTACAGATCTTTATATGCCACTTCTCGCACTCGGCTCCGACCGTCACCTTAGAGTGTGTGAGTCTGAGTCCACTCAGTGAATTCCATTCGGCGTTGTTCTTTTCATTCACAATTGGCAAAGTAATCGCAAAAAAATACATACAGTCGAATTGAGAACCTCTTCCTTTAGAAGTCGGTTAATTACAATTATTATCAAAAAATTAACAAAAAATATATTTTTTTTAATAAAAAAATCAACCACTCATACATTGTAACACTGGCTTTATAAATGTTCCGCGTAACGCCTCCGCAGCGGCGGTTCTCAATTGCGCCACGCAAAATGAAGCTGCGCACAAAGGCGGGCAATAAATTAATATCGAAAATTCATTGTTTGATATCACAATAGATTCTAACAAGATAATATAATGGGTTCAATTATGCTGGACGGAATTTCATTAAGACCTCACGACCTCAAGTGCGCGCCGCAAGAGAGGGGACTTGATACCAGTATTTTGGTATTTTTAAGTAGTTTTTAAGCGATGCGTGGTCACACTATGGGTTTTATAAAAAGCTCAAATTCACGCCGCATGCTGTGGAGAGGGCGATGCCTTGAGTCTATCTAAGGGATGGAATGAAGAGCTGAAGAAATGAATAACTCAAGATTTTGGAAGAATATCTAGAGTCTACAGAGACTTTAAATATTCTTCCAAAATCTTATTCATCAAAGTGGTTAGTCTTCTGTGACAGTGGGCAACGTAGAAGTGAACTTTATAATTTTCGCGAGTATTTTATTACTATTACTGATAATTATAGTTTAAAAAACTGGAATAACCGACTTCAAAATACGCCATTTCGTTTATTGGATGACATAATATGATTTGAACTACCTAACAATAAACAATAATCAAAATCAATTCATGATCGGTGAAGTAATTGCGTAACAAACACAAACAAAACATACAGTCGAATAGAGAACCTCCTCCTTTTTGGAAGTTGGTTAAAAATATAGCAAATAACATTTTGGAAATAAGAACGAATCTAACGAAACCTCGTTATAAATGGAACTCAGTCAAGCTGTTTAGGAGTTAATAGAAACACACATAAGTACATTTATCATCATCATCATCTCAGCTACAAGAAGTCCACTGCTAGACAAAGGTTTCCCCCATGAATTTCCAGAAAGACCAGTTGGAAGCGGCCTGAATCCAACGTCTTCCTGCCACTTGTATGATATCTTTTGTCCACCTTGTGGCTGGTCTTCCTACGCTGCGTGCGCCGGTTCGTGGTCAGTATTTTATATATACGCGAAAAACATTACTCTCTTTATTGCGCAGTAAGGTAAAAAGGTATGATCGAATTCTTTGAAAAAGAATTTTAAAAAATCCCATTATTGGTCTAAAAATAAATTGAAACGTTTGCTCGGTAATTTCCCTGCCTATCGATTTAATTAACAAAGTATCCGTGAATTCGCTTAGCTAACTGGATAACGGCCGGTAATTGCGGAACTAATACGGGTAGTTACGGCGTTACGGCGTTACGTCGTTAGGGATTCCGTCTTGAAGGGATTTTTCTGGTTAATTTGTTTTTCAAATAGTTAGATGGGTTACAAAGAAAACAGTAGGCTTGATATTTTACCATATTTTAGCAACAAAAGCATTTTGGAGAACCTACGTGGTATAGATTTTGATTCTGTTAGTTTCCGATTTTTACCCGACTTAAAAAAAGAAATATGTTATAAAATCGGTTGCATTTTTTTTTTATATTTGTTACTTCATAACTTCGTCATTTGTAAACCGATAAAAAAAAAATCTTTTTTAAACATATATAGGTACCTTTTCAGCGTATTTGGAATTTATACCTTCACACAACGCTCATGACGTCAGAGATCGTGTTGCTGTCGGGTATATTTTCAAATCCAGAAAGCGAAAATCTATTCATTAAAGTGTACCTTTACCTAACATTTGTGACGTCAACAAACCCTTTTCATTTGTACATTTTCACATTTGCCTTATATTTTTTTTCCTAAAAACTGGTTTCAGTAAATCGGTTTCTAAAACAAAATAACTGAAAAGTGCCTGTTGTTTGTTCTTAAAAAAACAGCAATCATCAAGCCAGGTCAGAGGCCTTACTCTAACACCACTCAGTCTGGGCTGCCTACTCAGTCTATACGAACTTACTCACCTAAGTACTTTAATAAAGTGAAGTTTATATCCTCATAATGATTTTACACAATCATTTTGCAGTGTCAAATATGTCAGGGTATATAAAAAGCACTTTTTAAAATAAAACAGTTCAAAACCCTATGTCGCAATGCATTGCGCTCGCTGCCTATTTAAAAAACCCGTCCACCCTCCCAAGTTTTAACCCTTTAATCCCTTGCGTGGAGTTATCACAGAACAAATATTTCATCATAAACCCGCGAGCCGTACTTCGGAATTCCAGCGCCTTTTATTTTTTGTCGACAGTTGACGAGCTTTGGAAGATAACGCGTTATAACCTTGGCTTGGGCCTGTGATAAGGATGTAATTTTTACTCGACTGCTCGAGAGGGATGGAATATTTTTGTTTCAGTATTTAACAGAAGGTTCGTAATGATAAGTGACACGTGAATACGACAACTTAAGGGATAATTACTTGAGATATCAAATAAAAACTCCAAAACAAATGTTATAATACCTGTTTAATAAAAAAAAATAGATACATGATTTTGGGTCAATAATATAATAAGAAGGTAGACATATTATACTTATTCACAAAAATATATATCTACCTTTGCGGTTGAATAAATATCACATTTAAATGTATTTATCTTTCCTAAAAGCTGCAAATCCAATGAGATTCCCGTACATATTCGCCGGATCCGACATAACCTAATAATACCAATTTTACAAGAAAACATTCGGTAAAAGATCTCCATATCTCTTTTTCGGAGCCTCGATAAAAAAATAACGTCGAACATTAAGGGAGGACTTAATTTAAATATTTTCTGGCGCATATTGCCCTCTCGTTTCCTCGTCCTGTATTTTTTATTTAACCGTCTTGTTCTCGCCGAGCGATAAGTCACGAGTCCTAGTACGGTAAATGCTTTTTTAAGTGAACCCGACAAAGTTAGGGCGCTTTCAGAGTAGGCCACTCAGTCGCGGCTGTAGCAGCTGCATCTTTCGTCGCATTACCAGTTTTAGCGGTTGCAACGCGACTTACAACGGTTGTCAATGATATATTCTATCAAACTCGGATGAAACCGACCTTTTCATTAACCATCGCATGAAATAATAAGCAACTTTGTATGAAGAAAACTCCTTGTCTGAACTTTATGACGCTTTATTATTACTTATAACACTGCACTTATTTCACTGCACTGAGCGGTCTGACGCTAAGACCGCCTTTTTACTACCGAGTTACGCCGCGACTGCTTTTTCGAAGAGCCGCTCGCGCTCGTCCGCCCGCGATATATCCCCTCCCCGGAATTACAACATCACGCCATCATCCGGGGTAGCGTTCATTCTGTTCGATCACCGTTCTCCAGAGTATATAAATTAAGAAAATAGCAGTGCTGCCACTCCGCAACACTGAAAACACCGCACACCACATACAACAAATATTCAAATCATGACACTCGGCCATCCGCTTTTGTGCAACGTCCCGATGCACAACAACTCTCTAAAAGCAAGTCTGATTAATCATATCGAACCCTTTGGACTCCTTAAAGATTTGCTGCAAAATAAAATAGTTAAACAGTAATTATTATGCTAGTTTTATAAAACTACTTATGGCACACTAAACTTTGTAGTATACGTTGTCGTAACTAGTTATTATTGTAGATACAAGTAATCATGACACTCGGATTCGTTTTTAAATATGACAATTATTTTATGTTTATTCTAGCTGGTCTGGGAACCGGAGGCTTCCTATTCGTGTGTAAATGTACACTATGCAGATAAATCATTGTTGTACAAATATGTTATACGGATCGAGTATATATTCTGGTATTTCCAGAGGTTTGGTATATAATTAAAAAAAGTACATAAAAACTTATTCAATTCGCATTATTAATTTACTGTCGGTTACTCAATTACTTCCTCCTCTGGCTTAGTGATTGCGAACGGCAGCATCATTATATAAATGTCCCAATGTTGTTGTGGCCACTGAAGTATCATTCAAACCTTGTAGACTTGGACTTGTAGACTTTTTTTTATGAAAAACTCTATAAATACTCCTTTTTGTTCTTCGTCCAAACATTAAAATGACCAACGACAAAGCTTGAATAAAATGAAAGCAAATTTCGTCCAAAAATAATTACACATAAATTCAAATATTTAGATCCAACTCAAACCAGCTCCAGTAATAATTTGGTGACACGAGTACGTTAATTTTGTAAGTGCTCTCATAGGAATCAACATTTTAAACTGTATTTCTGTCATTGTCCTGCCATTACCAAATAGCATTTTAAAATTGTGTAACGTATACTCCCCAAATCCGAGTAATAGAGAGAATAAGAGAACGGAAATAATTTTCCAAACCCCTTTTTTTTTCTTAGCAAGTCGCTACAACCGCATTAATTTCTGTCAAGCTTGTGGATGATCGGCAAAGCACATGAGCAAAGTTTTGTCAGTTTAGAATGTCAGAAGTATTATTATTTTCTAATCACTAAATTTCATTATCATAGGGACAAATTAGTCACGATAAACTACAGGTAGCTGATCCATTGTCAGTCCTTCACCAACCGTTATTTGACTGGCGTATACCTGTTGCTGTTTACCATTAAGTTGATGTACTATCAAGTTGAATCACTTCACATCACAGATGCCCTGAGTTGACATCTGTCGGATTTTAATCTGTTGTTTGCCAAATTCTTCTTCTTAATCGTACACTCTAATCAGAGTGGTCGTGGTTGCAATGGCGGTGGCTCCTCGCCGTCACCGTCACTCTCCAGGCCAGCTGCTGTTCTCGCGATGCTTCTCCATTTATGCCGGTCGGTTGCATTGCGAGTACACTCTACTTCGGTGGACTGCGTAGCTTTTCTAATGAGGTCAGTCCAACGTGTTGGTGATCGTCCAGGACTTCGCTTGCCTTCTACACGGCCATGCATATGCTGCGATAGGCTCTCCGTCGAGTGCTCTTTTCTTGAGATCTGCGCAAAGAACTTCAGTATTTGCAATTGCCCAGTCGACGATAATCTATCTCGTATATGAATCTCTTTGAGGATAGAGTTGTTGGTTGTTTGTCAAATACGTCATCACTATTTTGATGACACGTTAGCTAGAAAAAATACTGTACACATTACATACTAACAGTACTCAAACCGAGAATGTGGACATATTTATTTTCCCATCCAATATTTATAGTACTGATGTAACAGTAGAGCAGAAATTACTTGACTAGGTTTTAATAAACTTAATTGTAGGTAAAGACTGAGAATGTTTATACACAGAAGCATACTTAATTCCTTTTAGTGCACACCTGAACTAATACTAAAGCATCAAAAGAGAAGAAGCAGGTAATCACTTCCATAAATAAAATTAGTCTCAATATTTGTCTTACTAATTTCTGTTGGTTTTTTTTTTAAAGGTCTGTGATGTCGACTAGTCATATCATAACTGCTCTTGCACTGAGTACAAGCCAGTGGTGATTTTGATAGTTGCCGTTTTATTTCAACTAACAATCATATTTCGGAAACGTTACCAGTCCTATCAAATATTTATTATTAATGAATAATTATATATGCTTATTTTTAATGAAGATATTTTTTTATTTATCGATTAATTTTCGTATGCTGGGTCCAATTCTGTTATACGCTTACCAAAATTATACTAAATTTATCAAAATGTTCATATGCACGAACGATATTTAACGATATTGATCTAGAACCTAGAAATACTTGAACGCTTTGACAGCAAAAATAGAGGGCCAAATGTTATTACTATCATAAGACCACATGTTTGTATACCTATTTTGCAAGAAATAAATTAATTATGAATATTCGGTTTTTATATTTGACTAATTTTTGAACTCATAAACTGTACTTTTACAATAAAACCGCCACCGGTGCAATCTATTTTTGAGGCTACTTTGTTTGAAATATGAAACTGATCAATCAGTTCTCTCTTTGAATTATCTTTAGTTCGTGATAAGAAACTTCGGTCATCGCTTAAATTCAAAGTCAAATTATTTCTTGGGCTTGTAACAAAAGTGTTATATTAGAAAAGCCCTTTTCAAATTAGTATTTTTTGTTATGTTTGTACTCCAAGCTTTTTCTGTTATAAAATACGATTTAACGTAGTTTTTATTAATTTAGATATAATATATTCTATTTATTATCATCATTATCATTTTTATATCCAATAACATAATAAATAATAAAAGGATGTCGTCAAACTTATGTCAATATTCATAATAATGTTCAAAAGGCCAAAATAGAATAATAAAAAATATGCTAATCCACTTATGGAAGAAAGTAGAAAATATGATCCGCTGTTCCATTAGAACGAGAATTCAGCAAGATCTATTCTCATCAACTCATTCAAGGCATAAAATGGGTTTCTCTCAAAGAAACGTTTACTACGTACGTTTACTTTCGACTAATAGTTTTGTAATATTATCGAGTGGTTCATTTAACATACAGATTTGTTTATATATATTTTACGATAATTGTCAACGCTCATCACTGCTTACGTCACTGTCCAGCGGACAATTCAACAAAGTATAGACACTGCTCTGCAGTTGCGAAAAATAACGTGGGTGTTCAAAACATGACATCTAATTACGTTGGCACATACAGATCGCTGACATCTATATATATTTTTATAATAATCCTTAACCGAATAGTATTTTTCGGAAAATGTCTTAGGCTTACTCATTTATCAATTCATGAATCTTATTGATGGAGTAATTTCCATTCTCTCTATAATCTAATAATAATAACCATAATAATTGAGAATCTAATAATTGCAAACAGATTACTCATAAATTTATTCGCTCTAACGCACTATACGCGTTTTATCAAAAGTAAGTGACTTAGTCGATTCTAATTAGTACGTTTCGGAAATTTCAAGCATAATGGCATTTGTCAAAACTCCTCGACACTTCGAGTTGCTATGCTCGTCAAGGTTACTTGCTGCGTGTCCGATCGGTTGATCTCTCATATATGATTTAAATTTTCTCTATGAAACTCGAAACTACATCAAAACTGGAATTATAACGTTATATCATCATTAAAAGTCAGGTGCTCAGGTTCTGGGAAAGTCCGATCAATGATTCTGCTATTCAACGCTTAGCATAATCACATTAAAATGATCATTAATCGACTGGATTAATCAAATCCACTAAAATACAAGATCTGTGCACACTCTTGCACACCATATACATATTATACAAAATTTAGTTAATCAAGTTATTTTGGATTAAATACAGTTTGGAGCTTCTACTTTCCTTTGAATAGGCTTGACCTGCTGCAGTTTAAAACGTTCATGGCTGGAAGCTAAGTGTTCCGTGACCGGTTAAAATTATCATCCTGAAACCAAACCTTCATGGTTACAGCTAAAACATCATTGAATAATTGAACTTCAATCTTACAGCTCACTTACATGGTTGCAGCGAGAACATCATCAAATCTTCAAACTTCGACATCGTCAAATCTTCAAACTTCAAACATCATCAAAACTTCAAACTTCAAATATCGTCAAATCTTCACACTTCAAACATCGTCAAATCTTCAAACTTCAACCTTACAACGCGCCTATATGGCTGCGGCGAAATCATCATCAAATCTTCGAACTTTCCTTACGGCACACCTACATGGCCATACTTCTTTAGAATATTACCCTGCAGCTCACCTACACGGTTGCAGCGATAACATCATCAAATCTACGAACTTCAACTTTACGGCACACATACATGGCACTCTTTGGAACATTTTCCCTGCAGTTCACCTACATGACTGCAGCTAACAAACTCGTAAACACTAAAAATCCTTGAATTTCAAACTTGCAGTAACACTAAGTGTAGTTGTTAACACTAAGAAATGCACTTTAATTTTCAGCACTGTCGATACTCTGATATCTTAGCGCGGCTTTAAATTCCGCCTCCATGATTACAAGGCGTCAACGGATAAATATTCGCGACAAGTTACCGGTACACAATGGTACTATTTCTGAGGTTATTACATTACATGCCTTCGAAATTCAATTAAGATTTTAAGTCAATCGAACTATGTTATCTCTGTATAATTCAACTTCATAAACAGGCTTCTGTATTAAATATTTACGCAGTGATACTCTGGTAAATCCATCAATATTGTAGCTCTACTCATATAAAATTTCGTTTGACACACTTATGTGGTTCAAGATTTTACAATAGTTACGTCACAAAGTAGTTATAGTGTTGCAGGTGGAGATACAATACCAAAATTTCGCTTCATGGTATAGCATACTTACACGACTAAAGACAGTGCTACTAGTTGTAGTAGACTAGTTGTCGTACTAGAATATTTTACTTGCGGTACTTTATTAACCTTACAGAAAAACGAACACAGTACAACTCGCCCTAAATGGCCGTAACCGTAAATACAGGATTCCACCAGTGTGCGGCTCTGTACCGCACAGAGTGCAGCATAAATGTATTTCTTGGTGAACTCTTACGGGCAGCACCAGCAAACTGTGCGCGCACTCTATTGGACAAACCGTGAACTTTTGTCGCGCACTCCTTGGTCTCGCGGTGTACCCGCGACGACGCACTCGCACACATGTTTACACACTAAACTGAAAGTAAAGCACATTTCCGAGGTATAAATGTTCGTGTACAAATGTACCGTACAGCACGCATACTAAAGTTACGCACAACTGAGGTGGTGGACACAGGCAATCTACTATTGTGATCAAGTTCGCGCACTGCAAAAGGTCTGCACCAAATTTTTATCAACAAGTGTTCTGAATCTGAACACAATTTTAGTGGAGCCCAACCTTAACAGCTAGATAATAAGCTGTTAAGTTTACCATAATATTTTATTTGCATTACTGTTAGCAATATTCTAGAAAAACTACATTTAGAAGCTCGCTTAATTGGCTGTGTTGATGTAGCCCAGTTACCGAATTAAAATATTTTATTCGCAGCACTTTACTAGTCTTCTAGAAAAATAACACACTGCTGATCGCTGACACGGCCACAGACCGATATGCCATAGCCATTGTACTATTAAAAACACTACTCTCACCATCACACCAAAAAAATATTACCTCGCTATGGTTCCTCTGAATGGCTGCAGCATAATCAAATACAAAAAGTAAAAATGGTTCTCAAACAAGAAAAACATATTTTCGTATACTTGTCTCTCGGGATGTTAACGAAATAATTTACTAATGACTTACTTACAACAGACTTCATTTCGTTTAAATTACGATAAAATTATCGGGGAGTAGCCCCAACCACACTATCAAAATTTCATTAGGTTATAATAAAATCGTCGGATTATAATCTTTAATCGCTGTGCTACAATAAAATAATCTGGGAGTAACCCAGATCACATCTCATTGCAGTATCTTAACAGATTCTGTCTACCCGTATTAAGAATATCCCGTTATAATTATTTTAACAACCTGTTTCAACACTTTTAAGAACCATTTTCTCCAATTCGATATGCGTGACAAATTTTTAACATCAATATTCAATAATCGGAGGGTAAAATATAATCTCGTAGGTGACTCACGATTTTACCGGGCTCGGCTCGCAGGTTGATTGCCACTTCTGATATATGAAGAAAACTCCTTGTCTGAACTTTATGACGCTTTATTATTACTTATAACACTGCACTTATTTCACTGCACTGAGCGGTCTGACGCTAAGACCGCCTTTTTACTACCGAGTTACGCCGCGACTGCTTTTTCGAAGGGCCGCTCGCGCTCGTCCGCCCGCGATATATCCCCTCCCCGGAATTACAACATCACGCCATCATCCGGGGTAGCGTTCATTCTGTTCGATCACCGTTCTCCAGAGTATATAAATTAAGAAAATAGCAGTGCTGCCACTCCGCAACACTGAAAACACCGCACACCACATACAACAAATATTCAAATCATGACATTTGCAATTCAGGTTCACAGACTGGATTGGTTGCCAAACAGTGGTCAGAGAGATCAAGAACTACAATCAAGACCCCAAAAATTTCCAAACTTGAATCAACGTGTGCTTGTGTATAATAGTGGTCACTGCGCGCAGGTGACCAGAAACAGGGCCACTAACAAAATGAAGACAAATAAATGGCGGAACGTACTGAGCAGATTTCTTGATAGTGCGTTTATTTAAGACTTTATCGTCATTCCAAAATGCAAGTGGCAAGTGGCAGTTGCAGCAAAGCTTTAGAATCGGTTGACCGGCAAGCTAAGAGGTTAATTGATGATGATCAACTATTTGCCGAGTTATTATTAGCCCAGAGCATCGCCGTAAGGTACCATGTCTAGTTGATGTATGGCTATCAAATTCTATCGAATCCAATTCGTCAAATGTGCGAAGAGTTTCATGACCTTATTTCAGCATTTTTATTTATAAATTCGTGCATTTAAATCAACCTACAGATACTTACAGCATGCATCTCATTATATCGTGTAGCTGTTATCTCTTATGGCGCGCAGCAAAGAACTAGAGTCCGATCGAGGCGGCAGGTTCTTTGTGCTTGTACCAGGGTACTTTGTAATTATGCTACAAAGTGCAGCTAAGCGTCGCGGCAACCGCGCTTATGAGTCGCTTAATATGAAAGAGCGTTTAAGGTTCCGGTTTTTTTGGGAACCCTTTTTAGGTTATGCTCTTTTACCTCGAAATAAAGTTTGATAATACTTTTTTATTTGTGTTTTTAGTGATTTGATTGTAACGGTATAAATAACTATGAAATACGTTACCTGAATAAATTTGAAAGGACGAAAGGTACCGCTTTTTAATTATGCATATTTGATAGGATAAGACTTTTATAGATTTAGTTAAAGGATTTTACTTAACTATGTATGTTCTAGAAGATTTTCGGGTCCATATTTAAATTTAAATAAAACAGCTTACAGTGACACAGAATACTTTTTAGGATTCATCCACACAATGCTTTTTGCCAAATTTCATAGTTCTAGGTCAACGGGAAGTACCCCATAGGTTTTGATTCCCTTGTGAGTGTCGAAATTTGCGTTTTTTACGACATATTCCGCTGTAACTTTTTTTTTTACGAAAATTGAGAAATTTTCTTTTTCCTTCTGCAGCAAGAGACTATGGATCTGCGTATATGGTTTTAATTTCAACTCGATACATTAATGCGTTTCCGAGATAAAGGTCTTGACACCCGGACAGACGGACAGACAGACAGACAGACGGACAACAAAGTGATCCTATAAGAGTTCCGTTTTTTCCTTTTGAGGTACGGAACCCTAAAAACAACGAAAGATTCTGATAAACAAACAAAAAGTAAGAGACAGCAACAAGAAAAATTGGAAAGGTAAAGTGTTATTCGAGCAACTTCTCGGAGTAAGCAACGAGTCGCAATATTGTTAGTTAAATTGACGTGATAATTATAAAGAATAATCTTAGATTGTTACCAACATTGTGGTCACTAAGAATAGTTACCCAAGCCACATGACAAAAAAAAATAATTTCCCGCCAAATGCCTGACGTATGCCCTTAACAGGCGTTAATAATCTCTCGACCTTTTGAATACGAATACGGAAGCCTAAAAAACATCGTTACAAAGTTATTTTAACAACTCTGACTGGCCATTTACATAAAAAAGTCATAATCAAACTTTAGTCTAAATATAGACGAGTTTAACTAGAATAGACGCCCACCTAATAAATCAAAAAGTTCAGTCAGACGAACTTTTTCATTACTTTGACATAAAAACTTTTTTGTGTCAAACAAGTTCTGACTACATGTGGGGCATTTCGCCCTATCTGATTTATGGCAACATTTTTTTGGTGATTAATTTTAAATTAAGAATTATCTCATTTTGTGATCGGGCGTGAGTTGTCGCTTATTAGAACAGGCGTCATTTAGTAAGATCACAAAGTTTAGCGTCTGTTTACTGAGAGTTCTATCATGGCAATAAGGGGAATTAGTCTCGAAGTACACACTACTGTCGAGATCACATAAGGTACCTTACCTTATGTGATCTCGACTAAACAAAATAATGAAATAGGGATAGCAGCGCGCTCAGTGCCACTTTATTTCCTGAACAGACTTTAGAAAAGTTTGTTCATTTTGGCTCTTAAAGTCTGTTTACTGAGAGTTCTATCATGGCAATAAGGGGAATTAGTCTCGAAGTACACACTACTGTCGAGATCACATAAGGTACCTTACCTTATGTGATCTCGACTAAACAAAATAATGAAATAGGGATAGCAGCGCGCTCAGTGCCACTTTATTTCCTGAACAGACTTTAGAAAAGTTTGTTCATTTTGGCTCTTAAAGTAAAATATTTCTTATTTACCTGCAGAATTTCTATATACATTTTGCAATACATAGTATAGGTTTGTTTACGTTATTTATTTCGTATATTGATAAACTGTACCAAAATTCGACGAGGATTGGTATTATCACACGCCAGTGGTTCATTTTTTTATTTCGTCATAGGCTCTAGACCGAAAACCCTGTGACCGTTGCGGTCTATGTATAATAAAGCATGCTTCATCATCATCATCATGTCAACCACATGAAGTCCATTGCTGGACATAGGCCTCCCTCATGGAATTCCAAAAAAGAGTGACATTTTTAACCATATACCTATTATAAAGTCACTGAGGGAGATATTAGAAAAGTGAGACATGATTTAGTTTATTTTTATAGTGAGAATTGTTATATTTTAACTTGACTGAGGAGTAGCAAAATTTATGTTTTCTCACTACTCCCTCGCCAATATCAACGCTATCTGAAAAATATTGCTTAAAAAAAAAATATTTTTCGTATTTAAACAAAATCATATCTCACTTTTCTAATATCCATAATCAATGATTTTATTAATATTAACGGGATATTTACCGTGGTTCGCGTTATAATATCCCGTAAATATCCCTTTAATATTATTAGTGTTTTAATGAATGACCGTGATAGTTTAAAAAAGTGTTTCAATGATTTTATGTTTGAAACTGTTGCGATGTGAGAAAGAGATAGCTGCGTGCTTTGAGTCCACCTCGCATTGTCCGTACCAGGTGCATCCGGGCCGTCAGTATTTCCGGGCGCACGTACGGTTGCTTGCGTCATCAACGATCCCGGACGGCCCGAGCTGTAATGTGTGAAAAGCGCCTTAAACTCCCGTGTGGTTTCATATTTGAGACAGTCTTATCTCGTTTGGGGAAGACTAATGCATTTCTAACAAACACGTCTCCCTCAATGGGAATAACGAGGAAGACGGTATGAAAGAAAGATGGGAATTTTAATTATATCACCATCATAATATGAATAGTCTATTTTAAGAGACAAGAAATATTTTTAATCGACTGCAAGGATAATAAAGATATTTTTAAGACTTTTTTGTGTTTATTCATTTGGTGTATAATCAATAATAAAGAGTTTATCTATTCATTTACAGTCCGGTAAAAATTAAAGTAGGTAAATATTTTGTTATTTCAGCACAGGTAGTAAATGGGAATTTATTGGCAATAAAATAATATTAATAAATAAGTATCTAATTTATTTCCTAATTAAGTTATTGAAATCAGTATTTACAACATTATAATTATTTATTGTAGATTAAAATTCGAAACGCACATTTATATTCATTTTGTTGTAATAAAGATTATGGGATTAATGATACAAAAAATATTTTATTTCTTATTTTGTAGTGTATCAAGTTACCAGTACTGTAGTGAAGTGTGTTTGAAACATACAATTTTTAGTTTCAAACAAAACGAGTAAATATTATTAAACATTAATAGAAAAAAAATATTATAGTATAAATATTATTAATAATGAATGAAAGTAATTTACAAAAATTAAACCGACTTCAAAACAATCTAATTAACTGGAAAGGGAGAAATAACACAAAAAATCAAAACTGGGCGTCTACCTAAAGTAAGTAGGCACGTAAACCAGTTGGTTTACGTGCCTACTATTTTTGAGGTCGGTGAGGACAAGGTAATCAGTGATACTTTAAGGTCTGACACCGACCTCAAAAAATAGTTTGTGTACGGTACCTACATAAGTAGACGCCCAGATTTTTTTGTTATTTTTAACCGACTTCCAAAAATAAGGAGGTTATCAATTCGATCCGTATGTTCGGTTCGTTCGGTTTTTTCACCGATCACTCCGGCATTCGTGAACCAATTTTTGTGTTTCTTGAATCGACATAATTATAGAGAAAGCTCCCAAGTTGGTCCCATAATTATTTTATAGATATTGCTTTACTACTTTTTGAATAATATCTAAAAATGAAAGTTTTCATTGTATTCCTGAGTGAAGTGCGTCAGATTATAGAATCGCAGAGTTCCACCGACACGTTTTTCTTTGTAATAGTGTCAAATGTTAAGGATTATCGTATAGGTAGGTAAAACTAAGCTAATCTTCGAAGACGAACCATTTGACATTCAATGACAAATTATCTCATTCTCGACAAAAAAATAAACGAGCGGGTGAAGAGAAGTTTCCTTAAAAAGTTTACAACCGTGAAGGATTTAGTAAAAGTAAAACCTTCTTACTCCTCATCCAACGTCTATCAGGTGAAAATAGAGACGATTAGGCGTTTTGTTTAGTTATTACCCGACTGAGCATTATGATATTATGAATTTTATGTATCCTAATCCTTTCTAATATTACAAGTAACGAAGTAGCGTACTTTGAAGTCGGTTGTTTCAGTTTTTTAAACTATAAAATAATTCCCTTTCCAGTTAATTAGATTGTTTTGAAGTCGGTCTATTTTTTTAAATTACTTTTATTTGAAGTCAGTTAAAAAAAACAGCACGCTTGCTTAAAGTTGTAAACAGACGTAGATTGTTATTAAATTATCTTTTCATTATTTTTAGGAAAGTACGGAAAGTACCCGCGAATCTTTCTAAGATGCAGGGGGGTGGCGACCCTCATACAACTAACGGACACAGGACACGATCATTTGGAATTGTCAGTAAATATTGATTGACCATTTCGGCAGGATCTTGTGATTTTAGCAGGTTTTGGAGGAATATGTCATCAAAGTAAATGAATTGCGTATTTTGAGTCACTCAGTTTTTCAGTCTTTTAAATTATTATTATTATTGACATTATAAACCATCTCCTATGCTGGCAGTAATTTATAATTCTCTGCAGTACAAATGACAAGTTTTGGACAGCAGTCTTTCAGGATTGGAGGTTGAATTCTGGTCACACTACGTCGATATTGACATTTTCAAATGATCATGCGCAGTTTACTACACTTGCCCAAACCTACGAAATTTCAAAGAGATATGCGAATACTCTATTAACTTTTTACATAGTAGTAGATTTGTATAAATTATCTCGTATCAATCAGTTGCGGACAGCATCCTGGGTATGGTTCAGTGATGTTGCCGATACGGAAGTAGCCGAGTTTCATTTGGTCATGACATCTGGAATAAAAATGTTAGGTTAAGAAAAAAATAATTAAGTGTTAGTTTACGTTAAACTTGTAAGATAAGATACCTATATGCAGTAGTGGGGTAGAGAAGGTTATCGATGATGATGAGCAAATCACATCAGGCGAGTTGGCGGTCAAGCGCAAACATATTTCTACATAAAAAAAAACTAACAGATAAAGGCAAATACATACAACTACACATTTTGTCTTTCAATACAATATTTTTTTCTACAGAGCAATCATTGTTTCTTTGAAGGTTAATTAACTTGAGTATTTAATCTTATCTCTAACTATTTATACATCTCTATATTATATAAAAATCAATTGCTGTTCGTTTGTCTCGCTAAAACTCGAGAACGGCTGGGCCGATTTAGCTGATTTTGGTTTTGAAATGTTTGTCGTAGTCCAGGGAAGGTTTAAACGTTGAGAAAATATCGGGTCCACTCATTGATAGGTGATACGAAGTACACCCGGTCATCTAGTTATAGCTATATTTTTAGTTATTGTAAGTACTTGCACATTTGTGCTATATTTGTATGTATAGTGTATTTTTTATTTGGTTTTATTGCGTTTAATATTACGATTGGTCGCATGTATATTTCCTGCTAGGTCTACTAATACAACTTTATCAAAAATGGTAATATAATAATAGATATACTTACGTCACTCTTTCTAGGTAAGTTTCATATTCTCCAACGCCATTATTAGTCACGTCTTCAGTTGTATTCTCTTTTTGATCGACATCAGCAGAAAATCTTTTATTTCTATTATTCACTAATCCATTCACATCACCCATATTCACCAATTTTCCAACCTTTTCAAGTTTTATCTTTTTTCTAAGCGGGAAAGCTTTCAGTAGCCTAGTAGTATCTATATCCGCTCTGATATCTTTTAAAACCTCTACAGGTAGAGGATTAGTTTTCCAACTCGGTGTAATATGACCTTTTAGTAAAGTGTCAATCAAATCTTCATTAAGTATGTTTTCTTTTTTCAATTCCACTGGTAGATCAGCAATATGTTGTTCTATATCTTGTACTTCGCTATTTAAATGAGGATTTATTAAAACTGCTTTTTGAAAAGGACCTATGTACGCCCTGTAATATGGTTGATAATATCTGTATTTGTTGTAATAGTCTAACATCCATGGATGGCCGTAGTAAATGTTTCTGGTCTCAGTCAAATTGTATGGATGGATATTTGCGAATGGATATGGTAAGTAGTGAGACGGTCTAATCAATTTAAGAGAATCTGATTTACTGTTTTCATTTGGGTTTTTAGTTGGAACATCTTCTCTATGTTCTCCAGATTGCATCTTGTTATAAATAGTTTGAGTTGTTCTATAAGGTGGATAGGTGGGATGGGTATATGATGATATCCTTTGAAATTGTGTTACAGGATAGTAAACTGGCGTTTTCTCTTTTTGACTCTGCATTCTTCCTTCATATATACTGGGTTGTACTGGTTGCGGTTTTATTGTAGAAGCTACGTGAAGAGTTTTATGTAAATTTAAATCGTACGTCTCATCCATTTTTTCTTTGTTAGCTAAGGGATCATACCAATATGAAGGTTCTTTGACATAACGATGTTTGTGAATATCTATTTCTTTAAATATATTAAGAGCTTTATTACTCATTTCCTCTTTTGTTAATTCCAAAGCTTCATTTCTCATGTTTTCGGTAGTCGTTTCATCCAATTCTTTATAAATATCTTGAGCTAAGTTATAAATATCAACAACAGCATCTAAATCACTTCTTTTAACTGTATGCAGCATATCCGCTATGCTTTCGATTTCTTGTTCTGTTAAATATCTATCGTTTCCATCTAGAACTGTTTTTCCCATTTTGCAATTACTTTTTATTGGTTTATTATTTTTTTGTTCGAAATAATCGTCGGAAGGTTGATTGTTGTTGATTGTTTTACTTATTGATTTATCCATCGTATATTTAGGTTGAGGAGTAACAGTTCTATGTAATATTGTTAATAAATCTGGTTCTAATTTCTTTTCAATAGTTACTGTTACCATCTCTGTTACGTTGGGCTGATGGTCTTTGATATCAATACCAGTGATGTTGAATTCTCGGATTGGTTCAGATGAGGAGACGTTTCGCTTTCTTATATTGCACGAGTAGTTTCCACAAAATGATGAGGCGGCCCATGTTGTGTTGACGGCGTGAAGTTTACCCGTGTCAGGGTCTCGACAGTAAAATGCTGAAAAAATAACATAAATGCAGGTTAAATAATCAAATTAAATTTAAATACTTGAATTAGTTGTTTGTTAGAAAGATTTATTTCTGTGATTTCACCACTGGCAGCGTATACTTTCTTGTTTCTCTTTTACCATCTAAAGGTTGTCTGGAAGAGATCTCTATTAGCGATAAGGCTGCCTTTGTACCTTTCTTATGACCTAATCATGTAGCTAATGCTATTTTTATTAAGGTGTCAATAAAGTATTTGTTTTGTATTGTATTGTATATTTGAAACAGTTTTATATCTAATTCTTATTTGTGATAGTTCTAGACTATAAACAATTTCCAGTAAGTATATATTTTTTTTGTTCATTAGCTTGCTTAATCACTCAAATACAAAAACGTTCAGGATAGCTCAATTTAATTTGTTCTAGGATCTTGTTTTGATTTAGAGTTTCGAAGTTGCTGATCTGACAGGAGGCTGTTCAAGAGTCTATTTGAAAACGTGGATAATTTTTCTCATCGTTATTATAAACCCGTCGTTGTGTGTTTATTGAAATAATAATTAATGTTAAGTAAAACCTACTACTTACAGAATCATCAGACATCATTCATCTTTATAATAACACGACTTCGCTCCCGAAAGACGAGTGAGAATGTAAATGTACTCAAATTTCGTCTTATTTCGTCAATTTTGTTTAATCAATCTGTCTGCTCGTGAAAACATTATTATATAAATCTCCTGCATTATTGACATGATTGAAATACGAGCGGAAAATTTGTGTAAGCAAAGGCATTCTCAAATTGAATTGAGTCAGAAATGTTACTTAAATTGACTTTGGAAGGTTTAGTGACATTTTATGATTAGATTATTTGACCTATAAACTAGTGTAACTAGTATTTATGCTTTTTGCAAAAAGATTTTTGCACATTATCAAAAAAAACTGTAAGATCAACGAAATAAATATGATTCAATTTAATGTCATACAAAATTAGATTGCAACGTAACTATTAAAAAACTACTACAAATGTATTCGAAAAAGTAAATCAAAATAGTAAATAGTAAAATGTAGCCTATGCACAGAGCAGGGCAGATGCGGTGCATTAGCTTGGTGGGGGTGCAGTGAGTGCAAGTAGCAGCGTGACATGAACGAATTTCTTACGCGTACGAAGTCGCGGCGGGCAGCTAGTTATAGATATAGAGGAGTGATACATATACGTACGACAACACCCACGAAATAACAAAAACTAAATTAGTTATGTGAAATTGTCGAATGTAGATTCGTTACAGACTAACAAATCCAGTAACCCTCTGTCTGTAACATTACCCGATGTCAAAATGATAGTGTTGCATAAGAGCTATAAAGTGTTTATAGTTGTACTTATATGTATATGTTTATACGATCAGAGAACTGTGACATTGATGGCGTAGCTGCCCTTATTTCTTTTCTTTGTTCAGTCAAGACGTTAGTCCTCATTTCTGCCACAATATACAATTATACATATCTTCAGGCTCTACGACGTAAAACTAATTCTTTAAACACGTGACATTCTAGAATTCACACCACAAAAACTGCAAACGCGAGAACGATATACATAATTTGACACCAACCTTTTCCTCTTAGCACCGCACAATTTGTAAAAACTGCACTCAACACTAGTATAACTAAACATCTTGCCATGGCACACACATAAAAATGTCCACACAATAAAAAAATCAAAGTAACATTAAGATGTAATGAAATTCATAGATTTAGATGAAACCTGTGTTGTGAATATCCAAAATTTGTTATATCTTTGAAATATATGTTATGATTTAGATTGAATAATAATGATTATGTAATTATATAGGAAGTAGTAGATCCGGTGGACGGTCCGACGGACACTGGCTCTGTGTGTGTTGGACAGTGGTTGTTATTGGTTTAACGACGTTTGCTGTTTTGACGAGGTGCTCAAACTTTTCGCTGATGATGGCATGTTTTAACCAACTTACAAAATAAATATATAGTTTTTTAGAATTTTGTTGCTAGATAATTTGTCCAGGATCTGAGCAAGCGTACCTACATGGGTGAGAGGCCGCAACTCTTAAGGTGGAGCTCAACGCGCACAGTTATCTCTCTCGCGTTTCACAACCTTTAAAACGTATAAAATCATTGGTTAGGGACAATTAGGGATATTCAAAATGTGAGAAATAAATTTGTTTACTTAGATAGGAGAAATATTTAAAAAAGCTTTATTCAGATATTACTTAAACTGGCGATGGAGTAGTAAAAATATTTTTTCCTATTCCTCAACCAATGTAAAACAATTTTTTTTTAAGTATTATGTCTCCTATCAACATAAACAAATCCATTTACCTAAGTAGGTACGTATACCAACTATTTTTGAGGTTGGTGTCTGTATTAGGGCTTAGTTGATGATAGTTTAGGGCCTGACACTGACCAGTTTTGACCAGTTTTGATTTTTTCGTGTTATTTCTCTCTTTTCAGTTAAATTTTTAGCTAAAGTTTAGTTCAAGTTTAGATTGTTTAGAAGTCGGTTTAATTTTTTTAAATTACTTTTATACTAGTAAATATACAAAAATCATGCAAATTCCTATTGCGAATTGATTATGATATTTTTAAGTGAAAACGTATTCAATAAAACCAGTCAAGTGCGTGTCGGCCGCAATTTAAGGTCTGAACGAACGACAAAATATTAAAAGATGAGTATTAAAATGTTAAGTAACTGAAACTTAAGATTGTAATATCTTAAGATTGTAATATCTTAAGTTTCATTTTTGTAAATAAATGACTAACCAACGAGGTAAAAGAACATTGTTTGTTCTGAATTCATCTCACATTTTTTCAAATTACTTACTTCGGTAGGTCGATTCCTCCGTGGTTTGTGAGCAAATTTGTGTACTTTTAGATGTTATCTAGGCGGTTCATAAAAAAATCATACAATTTTGTTAAGTGGTTTTTTATTCAGCTTCAAAAGGATGAATAACTTAAGGCACCTGCTGTCTGGATTCAGGTTTTAAGTTTAACTAAATATAATAACAGCTTTAATTAATTCATTTGGTTTTAGTACAATATAAAGTCTCGTGGATAATATATCTTTCTGTAATATAATAAACTTTCTGAGCGTCTGATCGACATGACGCGTGACCATTTCGGTCACATAAGTAATGTGACCGAAATGGTCACACGTCATTTCACGCCCTTTCTTTTATCAGGCGACAAGAAACATTGTTGATATTTGAAAAACTCGGACGAAACGCTTTAGCTCCACATTTATTGTGGGTATCGCCAAAATTTGGAAAACACTTCCTGTATCTTTTATATCAGAGTCTTTTTGAATCTGGATGTTTTCAAATTACAAATGAATAGGATGCGATGATGATTGCGAGTTAGATGTTTTTGTAATATTTTTTTTAACTCTTCGTTTTAATTTTTCATTTTGACAGATGTGGAAAATAAATTGAAAACTTACAATTTAATTTTTTTGGGTTCTGTAACCAAAGGGTAAAAACGGGACCCTTTTATTACTGAGACTTCGCTGTCTGTCCGTCCGTCCGTCCGTCTTTCCGTCTGTCACCAGGCTGTATCTCATGAACTGTGATAGTTAGAGAGTTGATTTTCACAGATTATGTATTTACCTGTTGCCGCTATAACAACAAGTACACACACACACAAAAACACAGAATAAAATAAATATTTAAGGGGGCTCCCATACAACAAACGTGATCGTTTATCAAAAACGGGTATTGTTCTGCAGAACACCATTATAGGAATAAATATACACACTTAACTTGACAAACATATTAGCATTACCTTCTTTTACGTCGCGCAGTCGGTTAAAAATGTTATAAAGTTTGACAACCGGAAAGTTTATAATTTTGTGCGAGCGAGGTGCGCCTGAGTTAATAGCACATCCAAACTGGTCTAGTGCATTGATTTAGGTTATCTAGGTACTGTTAAATGATAAAAGACCGGATGTAGTTACATCATTTCCTCGGAAGTTGGGACGACCTTTAGTATGGGACGCTACTTGCGTCGATGCCCTGGCACTTTTAAAGAACGCAAAACAAGTCTGGTGCGGGGGCTGAATGAGCGGAGGGCTTTAAATGACGCAAATATTGTACTACTTTTTTTAAATTTTTCATATAAATATACCTATATACATATAATATACTATATAGATAAAAATTATTCTGTAGTATGTTCACTTGTGTCTACGCACATTTTTATGTTTCAGTTTTAAAAGCCACTATCAGTGCCACCATCCGTACATGGTTCCCCGGAAGAGATCGCTTTAAGCGATAAGGGTGCATATTTTACGATTAGCCATAGTACTTAATATTGTCTTTTTTTATATGTTTATAAAATGTGGTCTTTTAATAGAGAGTTATCTATCTATCTGTTTACATACTTATCGCCTTGTAGGATAGGGTCCACGCTGAAACCAATATCGGTCTTCGATTCTCATCAAAACATGAAATCAATAACAACATCCAAGTCGCCGACACCGGCACTTCGTCACTTCACAGTGTACGATATAAACTTGCTGAATATTGATAGAAATGTATGCATTACACATCCAGCTGTCGGATATATAATAAAAAAGAATGCAGTAGGGAATATACTATTCTGGAGCTATTTGCACTTAATTTGAATATAATAACTTGAATTAGATTCCAACAAAAACAACTGTCACACAAACGAAGTATATTTTTTACCACAGTGTCCACAAGTTATTTATTTATTAATTTATTATGGCTTGGTTACAAGACCCTTAAGCCAAATCTTTTATTTATATTTTCATTTTCATTATTTTATAGTCATAGTAAAGTGATGGCGACTTTACTAGAATATTCTATGGAGTTTTGACGACAACGCAAAATGACACGTTTCACTGCTTTATTTCATTTGTCCACATTCATGCACTTGATCGAAAACTTAATTAATAAAACACCACAATTTTTAGCTCATTATTATTCAAAATAACACAAATTTAGGAAAATAAAACAGAGCAACAACATGTTTCTATGACGTTCCCGCCAAAACTCCCACAGGGTATTTTTTTATTTTTTTTAATATTTTACGGCTCTGGATCCACAGATCCACTTTGGACACTAGGTATATATCTATCTATCTAACTTCGCGTTAGATAGAAGCCAAAGTTAATAAGTAAGCTAACTTTAATCTAAAACTAGTTTTATTTTTAAACCAGATTGCAACAACAAATATAAAAATTAAGTTCAAAAACTAAAACTCGACTACTAAAAAATCACGCTCTGCAAAATATGAAACAAAAAAATGTAATAAATATTTTATTGTATTTCTTACATACTCATAGTTGTGTTCAGAGGATAACTGTCGTATGGTACACCTTTTGCTTTGCCGTAGTCGGGTAAAAAGAAATTACTCATGTTGCGAAGGCCGGCGTTTTCTGATATTATTTTCTCATGGAATATCATTAAAACAATCATCGTAATAAAAGAAATATCGTTAAATGCAATTACAAGCCATTTGCCGAGTTTCATCTCGGGGGGTAATTCGTTTTTTCGACACGTGAGGGTGAGGCGCCCCGCTGGGAGGTTTAACGAAGTAGGGTCAGCGTGCATTATGCTGGACAACAATTTCTTATCACTAAACTTAACAATAGATCGTATTAGATAGCCAATATTTTACAGTATGGCCTATTATAACATTCTTGTTATTTTTGATTGATAGATAACATGTTCAGTTACAAGTTATAAATGGCGGATTTTAATATATCAGGGGCAATATCATACTGCAATGGATCTGAAAATGAAATCTGGATCTTGAAAAAAAAAACTGTGCGAACAGTTGAAAACAAAATAATACCGCATCGGTGATGCGGTGAGCTGCGATGAATGGCAAATTCCTGATTTGAGAAGTACTTGTTTAGCGGTATGGTAGACTTCTCAACAATGTATTTTATAGGTTAGTAAAATTTAGTATGATTGTAGTATGATTTTCTGGAACTAAAGTTATCACAAGGTCGTTTAAATTATAAACAATTTAAAAAATCGAATTCTGTTCAGATACCGTATATACTCTACACATACATAAAATCACACCTATTCAGCATTCAAAAGTAGGTAGAACATCATAATAACAACATCATAGATCATGGCATTATGGCCTTTTGACGCCACATTTGACTGTTATTACAGGGAAGATATACAAAACGTTGACATGTGGTGACAGGAAATCAGCCCATCGCCTACATAAATGCACATTTCTCTCAAGTCACACCATATATTTTTTAGATTTTAATGATAAATATATGTAACTTCTTGAAATGTTTCTGTTAAGTGGTAACAATCCATATGTTGTCGACATAACAACAATCCCGCATAGTGCGCGTATACCCCAGCATATCACATTTACCCCACGCTGGTACCCCGTACAGGTAATCCTTTCTCCGTCCTTTTTAGGATTGTTTTGACGTTTCTTAATGTTCTTCACACCTAATTTATGTCTGGACTGATACAGTTTAGAATAATTTGTTCGAGTTTCATACGTGTTCTACCGTAATATGGCTTACAATCGTTTTAATGTGTAAAGTGGTGTGAAAATTATAATTTGTGGCTTTGATTTTATTTACACTATAGTATAGGTAAGAGTAATTGCTATTTTACAAAAAGTCCGGCAGCGCAAGAAGGAGAACTATGTTTTTGGAATGTTTGTAAGAATTTTATGTGTGTATGTACATACAATTGATCAATTGTTATGATTTTTTTTAATTAATTTCCAATTTTTTTGTTATCACTCTAGGGGCTTAGGGGCCTACATTCTTGCAAATAAATTTCATTTCAATCCCTCTTTCTCCTTGCTTTAACTGTGTTCCACGCAGGCAAAAACACGTGATTAGAGCACTTGCCCTTTGTTTCTTGCTGTGACTGTATTATTTGCAGGCAAAACCACGTGGTTTAGCTCATCAACCAATCGATAGAACGGAATGCCTCCAAGCATGCACATAAGTCAGCGACACAACATTTGGGGAAAGTTATCGTGTTAGACACGGCGGTACGGGGTGGAACGTGGATACACTAGTGTGGAAGATTTATATGTGAGATACGTTATTTTATTTATTTCAGTCCATGAATATTGTAGAAAATAACAATATTCCAAGTAATCATATCAAAAACAAACAAAAAAAAAACGATTTCCAAATACGCGATTCGTTTACTTGGATGGCATATTTTTCAGGTATTTTGTTAGAAAAACAAAAATACTGAACTGATTTTGATAAAATTTCTATGGGACTACCTGGGAAGTATATCATTTCGAACAAAATAAAAAATAAAAAAAAACGGTCCAGGTGTCTTCGAGTAATCGGGGAATATACCTACATAAAAAAAGATTCCGACTAGAACAGGACCTCCTCCTTTTTTAAAGTCCGTTAAAAACTTTAAGTACATACATTAGTAATATAAATTCAATTGCCACGAAAACTAAAATCAGCATGCATTGCAAACTGGAGGGAATAAATAAATTATGAAATATTGTATGTCGAAAAATAATAAATAATTAAATAAGAATAATCTTAATTTGGTTATTTTGAAGATGAGATTTTTCTCTACTTTCTAAGTTTTTTTCGAACAGATTAATATATTATTGATGTGTAACCTTTTGAAAATGACAAAATTGTTAAGGAACGATTTCGAAAATTATACTTGTAAATGGAGGCTTCCGTACTCTCATACAAAGTTACATACTATTTCAGCCAATGTAAATAAGT